>OU896721.1:13479500-13861122 GCA_918026855.4 Phaedon cochleariae | reverse complement strand
CTCACTTTGAAACGAATACATCAATTTGCACTTTCGAGTGCCTTCACGTCATTATATCTCTCTTTCTTCACGCATCACATTTACTACGTGACAATAACACAATAACATTTTTATACTTATTCATACGCCATGGCTTGACAGCTGATTTGCAACTATTGTTGTTATTCATCTTCGAGGCGTCCCTCTTATCTTGCATTATCATCTGTCATACGCGTATCATATTTCAACATAATTCTCCATAATAAATCTCACTTCATCAGATACAACTTCATGTTATGTTCTAGTAATTCGCATATTCAGTATTTTTCTACACACTGAGATTCTATTTCCAAGTACATATAAACATCAAACCATTTAAATAACAAATAAAGATCTCGACTTGAACATTGCAATACATAAAATGAACTGAATTGACATATGTGTATATAGGTACGCATGAGTAACATCTGTGTATACAGGAATATAAGTATAATAAAATAGTTTGGTGCTAGTGTGGGTGTGTCATGTTCATATTCGCAATATGTTCAATATTTGGGGAGTAACAAAATTCTCCATTATTTTTTACACTTTTAACGTTTGAGCATATTGAATTAAAATGTTTTATTTCCAAATTTAATTATGACTACTAGTTGTCATTCAATAGGACTGGTATTGCTGAGTGCAATATACTATTTAGCTATATTTTTTAATTATTCAGTAACTATAGTTGATTGTTAATTTTTCATTTCTTTATAAATTGCGTCGCTCTTAAATCAAAATTTCCATACTCATGCAAAGTGCATGACATGCATTGTCAATGATTGCCAATAATTTTCATTGTAATTTATGAATTTATTGATTCTGAATGTACATACACGTCCTACCAGTTACGTTATTTTCATATGAGTTGACTACTCGATTCTGATTTGGCTATAGTTAGACACCTCTTGGAAAATATTATTAGTATTATCAAACAATAAAAATCTCTTAGTTTTGTTTTGAGATAATTGGTTCTCTTATTTATTTTTTCTACAACAGATAAGTATACTGGATAGGTAAAAGAAAAAAAATATGTCAATTTTGAAGAAATAAACTCAATACAGAAATTGTGTTAATCCGAGTTCAGTTGGTTTTAGCATTCCGAACTGAAATACACCAACAGAAATGCCTTATACGGAAAAAAATCCATATAGAAGCAATTCGGTTTTGGCATGCCGAATTGTGAGCAAATTCTAGCTAGTGCCTCGCGAAAAATACTCCTTCTGTGATTTTGTTCATGGCTTATTTTATTATTTTACAGGTTATTCAGATGTTAGTTAACACAAAAGTCATTATTATAATGCGGTTTTTCATTATACAAATTGAAATTTCCTAAATCTTGTTTTCTCTCACAAAATAACTTGCACATTTTTGTTTTATTCAGTTTTTCAAATATTCCGATTCATTCATTCTTCATGTTATCATTCTTTTGACATTTCATACCTCATTCAATCCGATATTCTATCATCCATAGGCGATTCGACAAATAGGCCTTTCAGCGCTGAACTTAGTATAATTATTATTCTCAATCTTCTACTTTTCGAATCCTCTATTTTTCCTCAAACTACCTGAACCATTCATCATATGCACAAAACATCTCATAATTCACACTGAATTATCAACTTCGGTTTTTATTTTTCATTTGATATATCTATATAAATAACTTTTATGAAACTTTCTGCTCTTGAAAATGTTTTGTTCGTTATAGAATCATGAAAAAAAAAACTTCACATCAACAATACTACCAAAATACGTACACCAGAAAAAAAATCTCTACTTGTCACTCTTCAATAAAAAACAACATGCTCATTACTTTTTCATCTGACTGTTTTCCTCATATATCAACTTTTCCCAAATATCTCATAGGACCTGATTTCATCAGATCATTCCTATGTCATATGTCATATGAAAACGCAATGCTTCAATATCAATCATATTCATCTCATAAACATATATATCATATTCATCTCAAAAAATTATATATCATCTCATATCATATCATCTCATCTCAAATCATCATAATAAAACGCAAATCAGAGGCAGTCGTTCAATCCAGTCATCAGGATATTCTTCCACGACCAATCTCTGATATACCGCGCTTCTCCAAAAGTATATTCAACCAATTATACTCATTATTCATCGTTATCAACTCATTAGTAGACAAACCTATACACGGGTGGACGTTCAACCTATACTTTAGGTCATCTGCCACGTCTGCCTGTGTAATTACTCGTCTATGGGGAAAATCTCAATATATAATCAATACAATTCTTCAATTCTCATTATTCATTCTATCAACAATATTCAACTTCACGAAATTTCGAATATTTATTGAATTATTTGTCTAGTAGCCAAGCACACGTGATTATAGAACTAGCTAGCTCAAATAACTCGATAAAAATGAGAGCATATCATTTGTTATATTCTGGTAGTACGAAATGTTTCAAAAAATATATGTATCAGATATACACAAGAGCAGAAATGCAACAAATATACTTAAAAAATGCATTAGACATACTTAAAAAAACTAAAAAACCATTTAAAAAATGCCGGGAGATATTTCAATCTCAAGTTTATACCAATGTTTCATTCAAAAATTTCTCAACTGAATAACCTGTGTATTCATCAACACTTTGTTGATAATTATTAATTCTCAAGAAAAGAAAGTTGTTAGCTAAATTCGAGTAATTTCACCTGAAAACAACTCGACCAATATGATTATTCAATATTTGAGTACATGCCTACTCATTGAAATACGAACTCTTCAAAATTATTCTTATATAGTCTTAGTGACTGGTGGCTAACCATTATATAGCAGTCTGAAAAAATCATTGAAATCTCTAGGAAAGTATGCATGAATATATAAATGTTCAAATAAACTACATGCTCATCGAGATGTCATTATTAAATCCCAGATCTAGTATCTTCATTAAATACTACACACATCATAGAAATGAGCGCCTGTTATTTTTCTATTTAGTTGAAAGTAAGCAAGGTCTATGAACTCATAGAATGCAAAACTGTTGTCAGCAAAGTTGAATTTCGCAAGTAGAGGTATGCCTACTAAGGGTATTACGCTATGGACTTGCACTTATTCATTGAATCGTAGAAAAAAAATCCTATAATGTTTCAATCAATATTGACTTCGATTTTGTTCTTGATAGCTGAATAAAAAATATCTACGTTTACCTAACTGAAGATCTCTAAAAATGTTGTTGAATCAAATTAAGAGTCGAGTAGGTATATCATGCATAATTATCATGCTGTGTATTTATTAAACAAAGCTGAAGATACCTATATGTTTCACATTCAAAATATTTGATAAGTATTTGTATTAAAAAGTAGGTATGATTCAAAATGAAGTACATAGTTTAATAACCAAAATTGAAAGCACTTTTTGTAGGAAATTCAGTAAATAGCATTATTGAAGCAAAAAAGTATTGAAAAAACACCTGAAATGAATTTCAAATGTACGATTATATTATAGATCGTTATTGAAACCTAATGTTACCTATGTGTTGTGCCCTAAACGAACAAAAAAACTATTTTTTGAATAAGGCATTCACTAAAATGTTAACTTAACATAATATCAACTAGTAAAATTTGTAAGCTAATATGTAATACTATATACGACCCTTTTCCCTACGAGCAGGAAAAATTATTCTCTAAGACACTAATTCATTGCTCAAACAAAAAAATCTTATCTTGAATTCTGGAAATATACTAATACTAAAGGAATACTGAGAACTCGCTAGTCAATATTTCGAAAAAAAAAACTCAAGATGATGAGTGATTGCAAAAAATTGTTCGGAATTGAATCCGAATTCTGAAAATCAAAAATCAAAAGTTATACCGTAAATAAAAATTACTGAGCCTACACGTTTGTCAGATATTTCTCAACCTGTTTTTCCAAATGTTCCTATTTTTAACATCAAAATTCACGAAATAAACTTCTCAATATTTGCTGTGCTATTTCTTCACGGGTTAGTTGAACTGTGGAGTTTACAGGGCGTACTGGCATTTTTTCAGTGGCGTAGAATGTATATAGTTAGTTTCAAAAGTTTGAAATGAACGTGATTTTTGTTTTTTTTTTCCAAGTCTAGTTTTATTTTTCTTGCCTTAGCCAATGAATATTATCGACGACTTATATTATTACGAGCCATTCGAAGAAATTTTAGGGAAAGTGAATAGAAAATTTATGACTGAGTATCGTGCCAACTGTATGATTACAAATCAGAGTGAGCTGAAAGTGGACAGTTATCCTCAAATTAGGTAGTCATTGACTTATTTATGATACACAACCCCAAGCTGATACTGACGAGACAGGTATTGGAATCTATGTACCATTAACAAATCAGCAGGTTTGATTCAGGGTGGCTCTAATTGTACACAATTCTCAAAATATGTTATTGGTAATCGCTTAGAAGCTGGTACTGGCGATACAGGTATTCTTCACGATTAGACAATATCAATAATATATTTCCAAGCTGAAGTAAGACAGGTATTGGGCATAATCATTCATAACTCAAGAATTGTGACGTGGTTAGAGAAAATAGATAAAATAAAATGTAAAAATTGAAAATAAAAAGTTGAATTTATGCATGTTCATTACTGAATATTGTCAAGGACGCCCTGTATCTTTGAAAAAAGTAAAAAATCTGAATAATTAGGTACACTTGGATGCTCTGTTGATAAGGGTTGATATAGTGCGCAAACAACTTTAAATATATATACCAATAAAAACGATAGAAAAATATTGGGTTGTGCTCCATTTTGGTTGAGAAAAAAAAATTCTCAACGTAATATGATATTTATAAAAATCGTGTATGAAATATCACCTATACTAATAAATGGATAGCTGAAACCAAACGCTCTGTATCTCTGCATGAAAATCGAATGAGTTTCTCAAATACCCCACTTAATAAGAAAAATTGCTTTATATAGCTTACTTATCTAAAACCAAAATTAAAATATTCAATGTTTCCCAGAAACTTCGTAGAAACACACCCCGTAAAATGAAATACAATACACAAAATATCACCAGAGAATTATTTTCTGAATCACTTATTATACCATAATACCAAAATTTCCCAGAATTTTTAGAAACAATGGTGCATGGTTGTATGAATTATATCATTATTATTTGAAAAAAGTTGAGTTGAAAGTAAATTGAAAGCAAGTATTGAAAAAGTAATTATTGAAATAGATCATTGAATTTACGAAAACTTCATATTTTGAAATGAATCGTGGTTGGATGGGTGTAATAGCTTTATAAAACACAAAATTGACTAGAATAACGAAAATTGATCACAACTCAGAACGAACTTAATAGATTAACTATGGAGAGTTAATCTGTAGGAAGGAGCAAGGCGCCTCCACCACGTGTCGCAACTCAGATGGTTTTGGTAGATTATTTGGCAAACGGCGTGTCCACCACATGTCGCAACTCAGATGTTGCCCTCCTATAGATCGCAACTTGGCTACTCGCTTGGCTTGTTGAGAGGATTTTGATCATTTCACCACCCAACCATATTCATCCCCAAATGAAGAGTCAAGATAGTTTTCGTATAAAATTAACATTTATTGATTTAATGGGAAAGTCGTGAATAAATGCTTGCCACATGACAAAGTAGCAGAGACAAACCATTGTAAATTACCAGAGGGAACACAACACAAAACAACCATTCAGAACATGGAAAAAACAGTACTTACATGATGGGGTTGACCAGCAGGATCAAAGTCGGGAAGACGGTACACATTTTGGCAGCAACTCGTGAATAAGTAACTCAATTACGGAATCAAGTAAAGTGTTATCGAAATGCATTATAATAGTAATGAATTAGTAAACAGTAATCAGTAATCAGTAATAATGAATCAATAATAATGAAAAATCAGTAATGAATCGCTTATCGATTCGGAATCTATTTATATTTGGAATCGATGCTAACATTGCAATTTTCCCAATGGCAATGCTCGATACCGGGCGTATAGCTCAGCCCGCGTCGCAAGCTAAGCGGTTTCATGCAAATTTTACCGGAACTAGAGTCTATGAACTCCGCTTTGACCTGATCGAAACGTTGTACAAGATGTTTTAATTTGGAAAAGTTAATTTACGAATAAAGATCTAGAAATGAACGAAAGTTATTTCATAGACATTTGTACTTCTTGACAATATCACGTCGTGAATGCCAAACAAACCCAACTATACGCCTCCTGTAATATCTCTCACTCACCACCCACTCCAGCATCAATCACTTCGCGAAACCCACTATACATCATCACTTTGGAAGGTACATCCCCCACGTCAAGCCATCAGACAATCAAACAGGCAATGTAAACATTTGTACCCACCCTCGTCCAATAGATTTATACACCACAAAACATACCTCACATCCATGATGGCACCTAATATCACCTCATAGGCCCCAGCCATCCATCACCTTGAAAGGTAAACCCCCACGTCGGCCATAAGACAATCCCAACAGCCAATTGGAACAATGACCCCACCCACGACCAATCAGGGCCAAGCTCCGCTCCACTACCCCCTCTATTACCCCACCCCCTGCTAGACTCCACCCCACATCCCCAACTGACGCCCCGCCTAGGCCACGCCCCACCTTGTCTGTCAAACCCATCCCAATACCTACTATCCAGAAATGATTTCGTGGCTCCTGTATCGATAAGTAATTTCAAAGGTGGGTTTTTTATAGCAATATAGGGTAATTTTCGTTCGTCAAACGATGTATGGAATTCAATTACGTCTCCGGATCGGGAGAGTTGTCCAGCTGAAAATCCTCGGATTCTTCGAAATAATCGGGATTTTCTGAATAGTCATAGTCATTATCGATTGGAATCTCTATTTGATTTTGTAACTGTTCGTCGGGATAGTCTAACTGTTCAGTATTATGCAATTGAGCTTGCGGTCTAGTGTTTGTAGTGTACTGCCTGGTGGTGGTACTCATGGGTGTTGGTTTTGGTTGGTTGGAATTTTGGGAGTTTGGGTTTGGTTTCCAAACATTTCTTTGGGGTCCAAAGACTTGATGGTTCGTGAAAAATTTCTGGGAATTATTAGGTTGTGGTTGAATATTTACAGGGCCTGTTGGGAAAGATGTTCTTGGTTGATTATGGAATGTTTGTGGATTAAAATTCGGGTTTTGAGGTCTTTGTTGGTAGACATTTTGGCTAAAATTTTGGTTGAAATTTGATCTCTGTCCCTGATATTGATTTAGTTGGGTAAAATATTGATTGGAATAGCCAGGGTTTTGTCTGCCAGGATTTCTTCGGGTTTGGGCTGGATTTGCATTTTGATTTGAGTGTGGAATCGAATTTTGTAGATATCTAATATTATCTTCTTTTCTGATGAAATTTATTGCCTCTAACATTGTTTTCGGTTCTTTGGTACGAACCATTATACCATAAGGATTTTTCAAGCCTGCTAGAAATACTTCGAGACCCTGCTGGTTATACATTTTCTGTTTAAAATTGCGTACATCTTGAACTGTTTCGTGAATCGCCAAATAATTCGAAATTGTGTTTAAAACTTTTCTAACTCTACCATGAAATTGGTACGGGGATTCATTGGCACCTTGTCTCAAATTATTTAAATCTAAGGACAAACAAGTCTCATTTCTGTGGTCGCTGAAATTCGTGATTAAAACATTTCTGATATCAGGAATATTTTTTTCGCAGCTAATATTAACGACCTCACGAGCCGGCCCTTTCAATTTACTGATAGTGGTGCGAAAAATTATCACATTTTGATAGTTAGCTATGTTTGCCACATCAAAGAAGTGGGTATAAATACTGTCGATACTTTCGAGGAAAAAATTCAATTCGTTCACGTCTCCGTTGAACTCGGGTATGGTTTCGGCGTGAACCTTTGAAAAATTTGGAATCGACATAATAATTGTTGCAGCACTATTTTCTATGATTGGATTGTCAGTTTCCAAAGTTATATTATTGAGCGTATTCGCAAGTGAACTTATTTCTAACTCTAGGAGATATTTACTACCACTTGGGAAAGGAGAATCACTAGAGGAGTCTGGCATGAATCAAAAAATGACTTACAGCAAGAGTATCGTCTTCATCGAACTTCTGGGCTGCCAAGTTGTCCTGGTTGCGTCTAGTTCTTTATCCTTGGTATCCTTAGTAACTATATTGTTCTCTGGTATCCACTTTTCGGCGATCGAACGAACGGACACGTAGGAACTTTTTTCGATTGTTACTCAACTATTAGAAAATAGAAAAGGTATCCGCGATGGATTCTTTGTAACAATCCTACCGACTGCGCCACTTTTATAACTCGTCTAGAGTTTGGTTTTTTAAAAAAACATTTATTTTTCGATACAAAGATATACACAAGTTGATTTGATGTGAACAGTACAAATATTCAGCCAAGACTGAGCTACGTGAGGAATGAATTATAAAAATGTGAAATAAAAGTTGCTGATTCAATTCCTGGAATCTGCCTCGCCTCTGGTGAGAACGCCTCGAAGTGCTGAGTTGCGGAATCGATGATGTAGCCTATTTCCCATAAGTTCCCTGGGAATATGGAATATAACTCCCGGCATTGAATTCCTTTGGATCTCAACAATTTTATCAGCTAGCTGTGCCAAAGCATTGTTGTTCAGACCATCTGCTGCAGCTGGCGCAACTTGCACTTGTTGAGGGAGGCGATCCATCCAGAGGGTTTTTGTGAAATTTTCAGTTAGCTGATTACCACCCAGTTTGATCATTTCTGTCAGTAATTCTGAAGGTCGTTTGTGTCCCAGTTCGAGACCAGAAACAAATCTTCTGAATTGAGTTTGCTGAGATACAGAGTAATGATTCAGCAGTGCACCTTTAATAGCTTTGTACTTATCTGTAGTTGGTGGATTCGTGACAATGTGCTCGACGACTGAAAGCGTTTCCTGATCAAGGCGTGCAATAACAGCGTGATACTTGGTTGAATCAGTTTGAATTCTTCGGCTTTGAAACTGGGCTTCAGCTGATGTAAACCAAAGTTGTACCTTGTTTGTCCAGAATGGTGGTAAGTGCAGCGCCTCGAGAAGATTGACTTGCGAATTCGACGCTTGATTAACCTGCTGTTCAATCAGGTTTGGCTCGTCAAAGGGATCATTGTTGATACTGTTATCTCCACCGCCAAAGCCGTTCATACTGATGAAATGTTGTCCGAGGTAGAATTCAGCTGCTATCACTGTCTATCACTGTCACTGAACGATATTTGTTTGTCAAATGCTTTTCGAATCACGTCGGGGTCACCAATTATGTGGGGGTTGTCCACATATAAATTATTCATTTCGTGATTCAGAAAAGCCAAATATATCAACAAACTTTTTAATTCGAATCTCTATTTCATTCACAAAAACAATCGAACATCTATTGATTGAATAATAAAAACCTATCGTCGCTAACAAAGTAAATAGCCATCTCTTGATCTTTCAAATCTTATTTTCCAGCATCTACTGAGTTCATTATTCCAAATTTTTTGGGATTTTCTCTCCTCGTTTCTATAAAATAAAAATATGTATATTATTTCAATATACGTGTAGTAAGGACAAATCAGATGATTTGCCCCAAAATGTCACTGCGTTTAAAGAATTTTCCTATCAGAGAGCCTAAAAGAAAAATTCACTAGCTTGTCAGTGACAATTTGTATTGAAAAAATGCTGGAGAAGGGAAATAAAGGTATATAGAAAAAATATCAAATTTTCACTTATCTTTGGACGTTTCGGGACCGGTTCTGCTCCCGTTTTCAACATAAGAAGAGATTATTTCAATAGCGAAGTCGTATAATGTCTTGAAGCTTTTCAGTTTTCAATGACAATTGGTGACGTTGGCAATCAAATGAGTTACAGGATGTTTTCATTAATTGATCTTGAATTTACCATTTTCATGTTCAGATTTTAGTAGTGAATACCATGTTCTGTCTATATCAACTGAACAAGAAGCAATGTTATTGTCTCCGTTCAGAAGAATGCAAGCAGATTCCTTGATTTTCCTCTTCTGGTTGTTATCTTCTTTTCCAATTATTTTAATATTATTCCACTCTGCCATATGTTGTCCGTCTTCAGTAAGGATATGTTCAGCTAGTTTCGATTTATCGATGTTTCTTTTCTTTATATTGTACTTATGTTCCTTCGTCCTTACTGAAAGAGGTCTTTTGGTTTCACCTGTATAAAACTTTCCACAAACACAAGGTATACTGTAAATACAATTTTTTGATGATTGTTCTTCATTTTTCGGCTTTGTTTGAGTTAGAATTGATCTCATTGTATTTTCAGTTTTGAACACAGTTTTCACTTGAAATTTATCACCAACACGTTTTATTTTTTCAGATATGCCGGGAATGTATGGTATTATATTTGTCGTTATTGATGGTTGATTTTGTTGTGGTTGACCCTGTTTGTTTTCAATTCGATGAATCGTCCTATCGACAAAATTCTTTGGATAAGAATTGAGTTGGAGAACATTTTTAATGTGGTGGACTTCGTTATTGAAAATTTGTTGGTCAGATGATATTGATTTGGCTCTATCATGGAGTGATTTGATTATTCCTTTCTTAATACTTTTCTGATGATTTGATTGAAAGTTCAAGTATCTGTTAGTATGGGTCTTTTTACGATAAACACTCGTTACAAAGATGTTATTTGATTTTTCAATAAGAACATCTAGAAACGGTAATTGATTATTAGATTCAATTTCCAAAGTGAACTTTATTGTAGGTTCGGCATTGTTCACATAATCCAGAAAATTATCTAGCTCCATAACATTGTGAGGCCAAATTATGAAAATATCATCTACGTATCGCCACCATGTTTTAGGTTGTTTTTGGTAATTTTTGATGATGTTGTCTTCAAAATTCTCCATAAATATATTGCTTAAAATTGGAGATAATGGCGATCCCATGGCCATTTCAAAGTTTTGTTGATAAAACTCATCACCCAATTGAAAATATGTTGTTTTTAGACACAATTCCAAAAATTCCATTATTCCTTCGATACTTAAATTAGTTCTTTCAGTGAGACTTTCATCGTCTTCTAATTTATGTTTCACTATTTGTAAAGTTTTATCTATTGGAACATTTGTGAATAAACTTACTACATCAAAACTAACAAGAGTATCATTTGTATCAAGAGTGATGTCATTAAGTTTTTCTAAGAAATGAGGAGTATTTCTGATGTAACTCTCACTTTTTCCTGAAATAGGATTGATGATATTCAAGAGAAATCTTGCTAAATTTTGACATGGAGATCCAATTGAACTCACGATTGGTCTCAATGGAACATTTGGTTTGTGTATTTTTGGAAGTCCGTAAAAATGAGGAGGTTTGCTGTGATATGTGGAGATATTCTTTCTTTCCGCGAGTGTCAATTGATTTTCGTGTTTCTTAATAGTGTTACGTATCTTTCTTTCGATATTTGCTGTAGGATCTTTATTCAATTTCGTGTAATTACCATCATTTATAAGTTGTTCAATTTTAGTATTATATTCAATTTTGTCCATGATGACTGTAGCATTTCCTTTATCAGCTGGAAGTATTTTGATTGTGTTATCGTGTTTTAGGTTATTAATTGACTGTTTTTCTATTCTAGTTATGTTTTGTGTGATTTTGTGTTCTTTTTCAATTATAATTTTATTTCTAATTCTATACTCATTAGAAAATTCATCAGGAAGTCTTTGCGCATTTTGTTCGATTGCTGTTATAAATTCTAATCTTGGAAAATTATTTGGAGTTATTGAAAAATTCATTCCTTCTGATAATATTGATTTCTCAGTATCTGTTAATACTCTCGATGATAGATTCACAACAGTTTTGTTCAAGAAATTCTGTTGACGACTTCTGAATTGCAATTCTTTTCGTTGTTTTTCATAAATGAGATTATTGAATTTTTGTATGTGAATCTGTTTGTTCTTAGCATTCTCCTTTGTATAAGAATTATGAACACAAATGAAAATATATGTTGAGTCATCCTCGTGTAAATCATTTTATAAATTATGTTCTAATTGTGATATGATGTTCTTTATTCTTACCTTATTGTATTTGTGGAAACTTATTCTCTCTCTTACCAATGCCTTACTTGCTTTCAGAACTATCCATTCACATCGTCTACTATAAAATGGTGCTTTTAAATGTAACCCTTTTGGTATCACTTCATTATTACGACATTTGCAAAGAAAGGTTAAACTATTTTCCGTGTGAGACAGTTTTATATATAAATCTTCAAGTTTTCTGAACTGATGATTGATGTGAGGCCCATACCTATTTGTTAAATACTGTCTGTAGGTTAATCGAGGAGGTGGTATATTCATTATTCCAAATTTTTTGGGATTTTCTCTCCCCGTTTCTATAAAATAAAAATATGAATATTATTTCAATATACGTGTAGTAAGGACGAATCAGATGATTTGCCCCAAAATGTCACTGCGTTTAAAGAATTTTCCTATCAGAGAGCCTAAAAGAAAAATTCACTAGCTTGTCAGTGACAATTTGTATTGAAAAAATGTTGGAGAAGGGAAATAAAGGTATATAGAAAAAATATCAAATTTTCACTTATCTTTGGACGTTTCGGGACCGGTTCTGCTCCCGTTTTCAACATAAGAAGAGATTATTTCAATAGCGAAGTCGTATAATGTCTTGAAGCTTTTCAGTTTTCAATGACAATTGGTGACATTGGCAATCAAATGAGTTACAGGATGTTTTCATTAATTGATCTTGAATTTACCATTTTCATGTTCAGATTTTAGTAGTGAATACCATGTTCTGTCTATATCAACTGAACAAGAAGCAATGTTATTGTCTCCGTTCAGAAGAATGCAAGCAGATTCCTTGATTTTTCTCTTCTGGTTGTTATCTTCTTTTCCAATTATTTTAATATTATTCCACTCTGCCATATGTTGTCCGTCTTCAGTAAGGATATGTTCAGCTAGTTTCGATTTATCGATGTTTCTTTTCTTTATATTGTACTTATGTTCCTTCGTCCTTACTGAAAGAGGTCTTTTGGTTTCACCTGTATAAAACTTTCCACAAACACAAGGTATACTGTAAATACAATTTTTTGATGATTGTTCTTCATTTTTCGGCTTTGTTTGAGTTAGAATTGATCTCATTGTATTTTCAGTTTTGAACACAGTTTTCACTTGAAATTTATCACCAACACGTTTAATTTTTTCAGATATGCCGGGAATGTATGGTATTATATTTGTCGTTATTGATGGTTGATTTTGTTGTGGTTGACCCTGTTTGTTTTCAATTCGATGAATCGTCCTATCGACAAAATTCTTTGGATAAGAATTGAGTTGGAGATCATTTTTAATGTGGTGGACTTCGTTATTGAAAATTTGTTGGTCAGATGATATTGATTTGGCTCTATCATGGAGTGATTTGATTATTCCTTTCTTAATACTTTTCTGATGATTTGATTGAAAGTTCAAGTATCTGTTAGTATGGGTCTTTTTACGATAAACACTCGTTACAAAGATGTTATTTGATTTTTCAATAAGAACATCTAGAAACGGTAACTGATTATTAGATTCAATTTCCAAAGTGAACTTCATTGTAGGTTCGGCATTGTTCACATATTCCAGAAAATTATCTAGCTCCATAACATTGTGAGGCCAAATTATGAAAATATCATCTACGTATCGCCACCATGTTTTAGGTTGTTTTTGGTAATTTTTGATGATGTTGTCTTCAAAATTCTCCATAAATATATTGCTTAAAATTGGAGATAATGGCGATCCCATGGCCATTCCAAAGTTTTGTTGATAAAACTCATCACCCAATTGAAAATATGTTGTTTTTAGACACAATTCCAAAAATTCCATTATTCCTTCCGATACTTAAATTAGTTCTTTCAGTGAGACTTTCATCGTCTTCTAATTTATGTTTCACTATTTGTGAAGTTTTATCTATTGGAACATTTGTGAATAAACTTACTACATCAAAACTAACAAGAGTATCATTTGTATCAAGAGTGATGTCATTAAGTTTTTCTAAGAAATGAGGAGTATTTCTGATGTAACTCTCACTTTTTCCTGAAATAGGATTGATGATATTCAAGAGAAATCTTGCTTAATTTTGACATGGAGATCCAATTGAACTCACGATTGGTCTCAATGGAACATTTGGTTTGTGTATTTTTGGAAGTCCGTAAAAATGAGGAGGTTTGCTGTGATATGTGGAGATATTCTTTCTTTCCGCGAGTGTCAATTGATTTTCGTGTTTCTTAATAGTGTTACGTATCTTTCTTTCGATATTTGCTGTAGGATCTTTATTCAATTTCGTGTAATTACCATCATTTATAAGTTGTTCAATTTTAGTATTATATTCAATTTTGTCCATGATGACTGTAGCATTTCCTTTATCAGCTGGAAGTATTTTGATTGTGTTATCGTGTTTTAGGTTATTAATTGACTGTTTTTCTATTCTAGTTATGTTTTGTGTGATTTTGTGTTCTTTTTCAATTATAATTTTATTTCTAATTCTATACTCATTAGAAAATTCATCAGGAAGTCTTTGCGCAGTTTGTTCGATTGCTGTTATAAATTCTAATCTTGGAAAATTATTTGGAGTTATTGAAAAATTCATTCCTTTTGATAATATTGATTTCTCAGTATCTGTTAATACTCTCGATGATAGATTCACAACAGTTTTGTTCAAGAAATTCTGTTGACGACTTCTGAATTGCAATTCTTTTCGTTGTTTTTCATTAATGTTATGGAGCTAGATAATTTTCTGGATTATGTGAACAATGCCGAACCTACAATAAAGTTCACTTTGGAAATTGAATCTAATAATCAATTACCGTTTCTAGATGTTCTTATTGAAAAATCAAATAACATCTTTGTAACGAGTGTTTATCGTAAAAAGACCCATACTAACAGATACTTGAACTTTCAATCAAATCATCAGAAGAGTATTAAGAAAGGAATAATCAAATCACTCCATGATAGAGCCAAATCAATATCATCTGACCAACAAATTTTCAATAACGAAGTCCACCACATTAAAAATGTTCTCCAACTCAATTCTTATCCAAAGAATTTTGTCGATAGGACGATTCATCGAATTGAAAACAAACAGGGTCAACCACAACAAAATCAACCATCAATAACGACAAATATAATACCATACATTCCCGGCATATCTGAAAAAATAAAACGTGTTGGTGATAAATTTCAAGTGAAAACTGTGTTCAAAACTGAAAATACAATGAGATCAATTCTAACTCAAACAAAGCCGAAAAATGAAGAACAATCATCAAAAAATTGTATTTACCCAATAAACACACACACGTGTAATATACGTTTATGTATAGTAGAGGATGTTGATTAAACGTTACTCGTTGAATTTCGCAACGTTACTTTCGTAACGTATATTCAAACAAACGTTGATTCAACTTATAATAAACGATAATGATTCAACTCGTCTATATAGCCACCAGTATGCAACGTGTCATTATCGTTAATCCTCATCGTATATTCAATGAGGTTCATAGAACATCGAAATAACGTCGAGTATGATATTGTTCAGCAACCTGAATCTTTGAGCGACCTCTTTATCACGTTTCAATTACGTATTTTTTTTACGTTCATTCAACGTTCCAAAATCACGTATAAAGTCTGTTGAATCAATTATTCAATAACAACTATATTTTGAAGCAACCTATATTTCACGTTTCAATTACTACTCTGTTTCACGTTTATTAAACGTTTTGAGATCACGTGTATGACCCGTTGAATAATTTTTCAATAGCAACTATATCTTTGAGCAACCTTTATTCCACGTTTCAATCACTACTTTCTTCGCGTTTATTAAACGTTATGAAATTACGTGAATGATCCGTTTAATGAATTATTCAATGATAACTTCATCTTCGAGCAATCTATAATGTTCCAGTTTTGAATTGATAGATACTTTTTTACGTTCATTAAACATTTTGAAATTACGTGTATGATACGGTGAATGAATTATTCCATAGCAACTATATCTTCAAGAAACCGTTATTCCACGTTTCATGCACGTTTCTTCACGTTTATTAAACGTTATGAAATTACGTGTACGATCCGTTGAATGAATTATTGAATAACAACTATATCTTCGAGCGACCTTAATACCACGTTCTATAATTACAACTTTTTTAACGTTTATTAGACGTTCTGAAAATACGTGTTCGATCCTTTGGATGGATTATTCAAAAGTATTCGTATTGAATGAACCTGACCTATCGGCAGTCCGCCACCGCCACTCGCCAGTATGCTCACAGTTCGTCTGACGCCATTAAGGTTAACAGTTTATTGTGATTCTTCAGAGGTTATGCGGGGATGTGAGAAGATATGAGATCGGTAAGTACCCACTTTATTATTGAATTCTACCTATGTATTGTGCAAATTCCGAATATTTCCAATGGTCATCTCTTGAAGACGATTGCAAGGATGATCAATTTGAAGCAAAATGAGTACATTCACCTATCAAAAGTTATACCTACTTATTCGATTATGTCATGTCGGAAGGTTTACAAACTCCCATGCAATAGGTACTTAGTCCAACTTGTACAAATTTATGTCATGGAGTTTCAATTATATTTCATAGTTATAAATTCTCGGTCGAGAAAAATCACATCTCATTATTGGAGTCGTTTTGTCTAACCACCTCTTATAACGGTGATGAAACGTGTATAGAAGGTAGATGAAACACTTCTTGAATGCGTTGATGAAATAAAGGTTGGAAAATGGTTGAAAACCGGTACTCAATATTCAGGAACATTGATAGGAATGATGAGACAGACATTTCATAAATAATTATCATTGATTCTCCAGAATTTGTTTCGATCACAAATGAGCCGAAATTTCAGATAACAAAATTGAAGTCAATTGCTGGCAATTCTCCAGAGGAACATACATGGAGGATTTTGAGAACCAATGAGCTAGTTCGTCTTTACAAATGAAAAGGCAAAGGGAAAGTGGCTGCACTCAAGGACACAAAGGTGATCCAACTAATTTATGGTATGTAATTTTTTTTTTCGTTTTTCATTATATTCATATTGAATAATTTATGCAGTTGCTGTCGAAAGGAAGTTTGAAGCAGCAACTGATGTCCATATTGCAGATGCAACCAAGGACTGGTTGAAGTTTGCGAAGAAACGGATGAATGACGCCATCAAGTCTCGAGTCGAGAACAAAATAGTGATACCTATCTGATTGAGATTCCATTGATATCTAGGATCTAGGACTATACACATTATGAATCTTGTATTTGTATTTTGGTTATTTTTATTATTTTTAATCAATTTGCGATGATAATAGAGATTGATCCGTAGTGAAAATGGAAACGTTACTTCACCTAATGTCTCAGAAACGTTTTAGTTACGTTCAAAATTGGTAGTAATATCGATTCGACGATAAGATAAATCATCGTTGATTCAATCTAGAAGATCAACGTTACTTGAATTCTGCAATTTCACGTTTAATTCTAGAGTTAACATCAACGTTCAGAATTCGTATCTCAGCAACGTTACTTTGAAACCAAGTTTGAAACCAAAATACATCGTTATATTTAAATCGGTTGGAAACGTATAGAAAACGTTAAGAAACTGTTGATTTGAATGGTTACGTCGGAACTGAAATGAAACGGTATATATCAGTAGAATTCACATTACTTGTGCTACGTGTGCAACGTCTTAGTTACGATGAATCAACGTGAAGAGGTAACGTTACTGTAGAACCAGAATAAAACGTATTGCCTAACGACATTTTGCCGTTTTTTCAACGATGAATAATAGAGGCGTTACTTGAACAATTCAACGTTTTTTCCACGTAGCTGTGTTTATTGGGTACAGTATACCTTGTGTTTGTGGAAAGTTTTATACAGGTGAAACCAAAAGACCTCTTTCAGTAAGGACGAAGGAACATAAGTACAATATAAAGAAAAGAAACATCGATAAATCGAAACTAGCTGAACATATCCTTACTGAAGACGGACAACATATGGCAGAGTGGAATAATATTAAAATAATTGGAAAAGAAGATAACAACCAGAAGAGAAAAATCAAGGAATCTGCTTGCATTCTTCTGAACGGAGACAATAACATTGCTTCTTGTTCAGTTGATATAGACAGAACATGGTATTCACTACTAAAATCTGAACATGAAAATGGTAAATTCAAGATCAATTAATGAAAACATCCTGTAACTCATTTGATTGCCAACGTCACCAATTGTCATTGAAAACTGAAAAGCTTCAAGACATTATACGACTTCGCTATTGAAATAATCTCTTCTTATGTTGAAAACGGGAGCAGAACCGGTCCCGAAACGTCCAAAGATAAGTGAAAATTTGATATTTTTTCTATATACCTTTATTTCCCTTCTCCAACATTTTTTCAATACAAATTGTCACTGACAAGCTAGTGAATTTTTCTTTTAGGCTCTCTGATAGGAAAATTCTTCAAACGCAGTGACATTTTGGGGCAAATCATCTGATTTGTCCTTACTACACGTATATTGAAATAATATTCATATTTTTATTTTATAGAAACGAGGAGAAAAAATCCCAAAAAATTTGGAATAATGAATATACCACCTCCTCGATTAACCTACAGACAGTATCTACTGAGTGTTCAGATGTTCAGATCCCTACACTGGTCAAGCCACTGCGCCATCTACCGGTGGAAGTTGGTACATGTTATAGCGTTCCTTACGTTCGCGCTACTTGGAAGTGGGAGGGTAATGTCATATGTCAAACGTCAGGTCAAACATCATCTGTCATGTTTCAAATATCAAATGTCATACGTCATGTAAAATGTCATATGTCATACGTCAAACTTCATATGTGTCGAATACCATACGTCAAATGTCATACGTCATGTCAAATGTCAGACCTCATGTCATACGTCAAACTTCATATGTGTCAAATACCATACGTCGAAAGTCATATGTCAAATGTCATATCTCATGTCATATGTCAAAGTTTATGTGTCAAATATCATACGTCATGTAATATTTCAAACATCATATGTCAAATGTCATATTATATGTCAAATGTCATCGTCATGTCATGTGTCAAATGTCATACGTCATGGCATGTGTCAAATGTCATACGTCATGTCAAATGTCATACTTCATGTCAAATGTCATACGTCTTGTGTTATTGGAGTGTGCGGGGCCTAGAGATCACGTGATGATGGAGGAGTAGGGGTGAGCCATCCTACCGGAGTACCTTCTCAAACGAGTTCGTAATGCTCATATGAGACGATTTCTAAGCGGGTAAAATGCACGCAACTTGCAGAACAAGAAACTTCGTCTTTGACTATGTTTACACTGTAACTCTGCAGTCTTGAATCTGACATGCATACAGTTGATGCAGATACGATTGCAGTGACCATATGGGATGACTTCCAGAAGGGTATATCGCACACAGCTTGCAGAACAAGAAACATCAACTTCGACTATGTGTTGATCGTAACTCTGCAGTCTAGCATCTGACATGCATAAAGTTGAAGCAGATATGATCGCAGTGACAATATAAGGCGACTTTGAAGTGTATATATCAAGTACAATAGGCAGATGCAGATACATCGACTTCATCGGTGTGCACACTCTATCTCTCTATCCTATCATCTCACATGGCAGCAGACGAGTTCGCAATGCCCATATGAGACGAATTCCAAGCAGATATAACGCACAAATTTTGCACAACTTCGACTTCAACTTTGTTCACACTGTGACTCTGCCGTCTAGCATCTTACATGCATACAGTTGGAGCATATACGATTGCAGTGACCATATAAGACGAGTTCTAAGCGAGTGTATCGCACACAGGTTGCAGAACGAGAAACTACGACTTCGAATATGTTTACAATGTAACTCTGCAGTCTAGCATCTGACATGCATACAGTTGGAACAGATACCATTGCAGTGACCGTATAAAAAGACTTTGAAGGGTATATAACGAGTACAATAGGCAAACGAAGATACATCGACTTCATCGTTTTGCACACTATATATCTTTATCCTATCATCTTACATTGACACTATTGAAGCAGACGAGTTTGCATTGACCATATAAGACGACTTCCAAGCAGGTATAACGCATACAGTTTGCAGAACAAGAAACGTCGACTCGGACTATGGTTACACTGCCCAGCATGTGACATGCATATAATTGAAGCAGATACGATTGCAGTGACCGTATAAGATGACTTTGGAACATAACGACTTCAATGAGCAAATGAAAATACATCGACTTCATCGTTGTGCACACCATATCTCTCTATCCTATCATCTCACATGAACACTATTGAAGCAGACAAGTTCGCAATGTCAAACGAGACGACTTCCAAGCAGGTATAACGCACACAGCTCTCAGAACAAGAAACTTCGACGTCGACTATGTTAACACTGTCACTTTGCAGTCTAGCATCTGACATGCATACAGTTGTAGCAGATATGATCGTAGTGACCATATAAGACGACTTTTGAGGCGAGTAAAATAGGTAGTTGGAGGTACATCGACTTCATCGGTGTGCACACTCTATGTCTCTATCCTATCATCTTACATGGCAGCAGACGAGTTCGCAATGCCCATATGAGACGAATTCCAAGCGGATATAACGCACGAATTTTGCACAACAAGAAACTTCGACTTCAACTTTGTTTACACTGTGACTCTGCCGTCAAGCATCTAAGATGCATACAGTTGGAGCAGATACGATTGCAGTGACCATATGAGACGAGTTCTAAGCGGGTATAACGCACACAACTTACATAAAAAGAATCTTCGACAACGACTATGTTTACACATGAGCCCTGCAGTTTAGCTTCTGATATGCATACAGTTGAAGCAGATATGATCGCAGTGATCATGTGAGACGACTCTGGAGGATATGTATCAAGTGAAATGAGCAGATGAAGATACATCGACTTCATCGGTGTGCACACTCTATCTCTCTATCCTTCAATCTCACATGGAGACTTTTAAAGCAGACGAGTTCGCAATGCCCATATGTGACGACTTTCAGTCGGGTATAACGCACACAACTTGCACAACAAAAAACTTCGACTTCGACTTTGTTAACAAAGTAATTCTGACATCTAGCATCTTACATGCATACGTTTGAAGCAGATACGATTGCAGTGACCATATAATACGAGTTCAAAGACAGTGTAACGAACACAGATTGCAGAACAAGAAACTTCGATTTTGACTATGTTTACACTGTTACTCTGCAGTCTAGAATCTGACATGCATACAGTTGAAGCAGATACGATATCAGTGAGCGTATAAGACGACTTTGAAGGGTATATAACGAGTACAATAGGCAAACGAAGATACATCGACTTCATCGTTTAGATCACTATATTTCTCTTTTCTATCATCTTACATAGACACTATTGAAACAGACAAGTTTGAATTGACCATATAAGACGTCTTCGTAGCGATTATAACGCACACAACTTGCAGAACAAAAAACTTCGACTACGACTATGTTATAGTTATTTATGTATTAAGGGAATTATGAGGGCCTTGATTACCGATGGCAAAGTTTGCGTCCCGAGGGCCTCTGGCCCAAGGGACAGCAATTGCCAGAGGTTATTGAGGCTCTATAATTCCCGTGATACATAGATAATTTTATTTCTGACTGATTTCATTCATTAGATACCTTCCCGATTGGAAGTTAGACATGTTTTTCCGTATAGTTTCAATGTCATCAGAACGTCAGATGATGATCTTGACTACCGCGAATAGGAGATTCCTTATTGCTACGTTATTGCGTGGATGTTGCTTTGCATTTCTTATTTAATTTTAGCTAGAGGGAATTATAGCATCTATAACATCCCAAGGGAGTTATGACCCTCATAATAGATATCGTAACTATAACGATATAAGCTTATAATGTCACTGTCAGAAATAAACACATTAACTCCGCAGTCTAGCTTCTGACATGCATACAGTTGAAGCAGATATGATCGCAGTGACCATATGAGACAAATCTGGAGGGTATATAGAAAGTTCAATAGGCAGATGAAGATACATCGACTACATCGGAGTGCACACTATATCTCTCTATCCTATCATCCCACATGGACACTATTGAAGCAGACAAGTTCGCAATGTCAAACGAGACGACTTTCAAGCAGGTATAACGCACAAAGCTCTCAGAACAAGAAACTTCGACGTCGACTATGTTTACACTGTCACTTTGCAGTCTAGCATCTGACATGCATACAGTTGAAGCAGAAATGATCGTAGTGACCATATAAGACGACTTCTGAGGCATGCAAAATAGGCAGTTGAAGGTACATCGACTGCATCGGTGTGCACACCCTATCTCTCTATCCTATCATCTCACATGGCAGCAGACGAGTTCGCAATGCCCATATGAGACGAATTCCAAGCGGATATAATGCAAAAATTTTGCACAACAAGAAACTTCGACTCCAACTTTGTTCACACTGTAACTCTGCTGTCACGCATCTAAGATGCATACAGTTGGAGCAGATACGATTGCAGCGACCATATAAGACAAAATCTGAGCGGGTATATCACACACAGGTTGCAGAACAGGAAACTTCGACTTCGACTATGATTACACTGTAACTCTGCAATCTGGCATCTGACATGCATACAGTTGGAGCAGATACCATTGCAGTGACCGTATGAAACGACTTTGAAGAGTATATAACGAGTACAATAGGCAAATGAAGAAACATGGACCCCATCGTTTTGCACACTATATCTCTCTATCCTATCATCTAACATTGACACTATTGAAGCAGACAAGTTCGCATTGACCATATAAGACGACTTCGACTATGTTCATACTGTAACTCTGCAGTCTAGCATCTGACATGCATGCAGTTGAAGCAAATACGATGGCAGTGACCGTATAAGACGACTCTGAAGAGTTCATAACGAGTTCAATAGGGAAATGAAGATACATCTTCTTCATCGGTGTGCACACTCTATCTCTAATCGATCATCCCACATGGATACTATTGAAGCAAACGAGTTCGCGATGCCCATATGAGACGACATCGTAGCGGGTATGACGCAAACAACTTGCAGAACAAGAAACTTTGACAACGACTATTTTCACACATGAGCTCTGCTCTAGCTTCTGATATGCATACAGTTGAAGCAGATATGATCGCAGTGACCATATGAGACGAATCTGGAGGGTATAAAGAAAGTTCAAAAAGCAGATGGAGATACATCGACTTCATCGGAGTGCACACTATATCTCTCTATCCTATCATACCACATGGACACTATTGAAGCAGACAAGTTCGCAATGTCGAACGAGACGACTCCCAAGCAGGTATAACGCACACAGCTCTCAGAACAAGAAACTTCGACGTCGACTATGTTTACACTGTCACTTTGCAGTCTAGCATCTGACATGCATACAGTTGAAGCAGATATGATCGTAGTGACCATATAAGACGACTTCTGAGGCGAGTAAAATTGGCAGTTGAAGGTACATCGACTTCATCGGTGTGCACACTCTATCTCTCTATCCTAACATCTCACATGGCAGCAGAAGAGTTCGCAATGCCCATATGAGACGAATTCCAAGCGGATATAACGCACAGATTTTGCACAACAAAAAACTTCGACTTCAACTTTGTTTACACTGTAACTCTGCCGTCGAGCATCTAAGATGCATACAGTTGGAGCAGATACGATTGCAGTGACCATATGAGACGAGTTCTAAGCGGGTATAACGCACACAACTTGCAGAACAAGAATCTTTGACAACGACTATGTTTACACGTGAGCCCTGCAGTTTAGCTTCTGATATGCATACAGCTGAAGCAGATAGGATCGCAGTGATCATGTGAGACGACTCTGGAGGATATGTATCAAGTAAAATGAGCAGATGAAGATACATCGACTTCATCGGTGTGCACACTCTATCTCTCTATCCTTCCATCTCACATGGAGACTTTAAAAGCAGACGAGTTCGCAATGCCCATATGAGACGACATCCAAGCGGATATAACGCACAAATTTTGCACAACAAGAAACTTCGACTTCAACTTTGTTCACACTGTGACTCTGCCGTCTAGCATCTTACATGCCTACAGTTGGAGTATATACGATTGCAGTGACCATATAAGACAGACAGATATAAGCAGACTTTGAAGGGTATATAACGAGTACAATAGGCAAACTAAGATACATCGACTTCATCGTTGTGCACACTATATCTCTCTATCCTATCATCTCACATAAACACTATTGAAGCAGACTAGTTCGCAGTGTCAAACGAAACAACTTCCAAGCAGGTATAACGCACACAGCTTGCAGAACAAAAAACTTCGACGTCGACTATGTTTACACTGTCACTTTGCAGTCTAGCATCTGAAATGCATACTGTTGAAGCAGATATGATCGTAGTAACCATATAAGTCGACTTTGAAGGATATATATCAGGTACAATAGGCAGATGTAGATACATCGACTTCATCGGTGTGCACACTCTATATCTCTATTCTATCAACCCACATTGATACTATCGAAGCAGACGAGTTTTTGATGCCCGAATGAGACGACTTCCAAGCGGGTATAACGCACACAACTTGCACAACAAGAAACTTCTACTTCGACTATGTTTACACTGTAACTCTGCCATCAAGCATCTGACATGCATACAGTTGAAGCAGATACGATGGCAGTAACCGTATAAGACGACTCTGAAGAGTATATAACGAGTTCAATTGGCAAATGAAGTAACATCGACTCCATCGGTGAGCACACTCTATATCTCTATCTTATCATCTCGCATGGATACTATTGAAGCAAACGAGTTCGCAATGCCCATATGAGACGACTTCCAAGAGGGTATAACGCACACAGCTTGCAGAACAAAAAACTCCGACTTTGACTTTGTTTACACTGTAACTCTGCCGCCAAGCATCTGACATGCATACAGTTGAAGCAGATACGATGGCAGTAACCGTATAAGACGACTCTGAAGAGTATATAACGAGTTGAATGGGCAAATGAAGTAACATCGACTCCATTGGTGAGCACACTCTATATCTCTATCCTATCATCTCACATTGATACTATTGAAGCAGACGAGTTCGCAATGCCCATATGAGACGTTTTCCAAGCGGGTATATCGCACACAAATTGCACAACAAGGAACTTTGACTCCGACTTTGTTCACACTGTTACTCTGCCGTCTAGCATCTAACATGCATACAGTTGAAGCAATACGATATCAGTGACCATTTAAGACAAGTTCTCAGCAGGTATAACGCACACAGCTTGCAGAACAAGAAACTTCGACTTTGACTATGTTTACACTGTAACTCTGCAGTCTCGAATCTGACATGCATACAGTTGAAGCAGATATGATGGCAGTGACCGTACGAGACGACTCTGAAGGATTTATAACGAGAGCAATAGGCAAATGGAGATACATCGTTTTCATCGTCGTGCACACTATATCTCTCTTTCCTATCATCTCACATGGACACTATTGAAGCAGACAAGATCGCATTGACCATATAGGACGACTTTCAAACCAGTATGTCGCACACAGCTTGCAGAACAAGAAACTTCGTTTTCGACTATGTTAACACTGTAACTCTGCAATCTAGCATCTGACATGCATACAGTTGAAGCAGGTGTCATTGCAGTGACCGTATAAAACGACTTTGAAGGGTATATAACGAGTACAATAGGCAAACGAAGATACATCGACTTCATCGTTCTGCACACTATATCTCTCTCTCCTATCATCTTTCATTGACACTATTGGAGCACACAAGTTTGCATTGACCATATAAGACGACTTTTAAGCGGGTATAACGCATACAGATCGAAGAACAAGTAATCACGACTTCGACTATGTTTACACTGTGACTCTGCAGTCTTGCATCTGACATGCATACAGTTGAAGCAGATACGATGGCAGTGACCGTATAAGACGACTCTGAACGGTATATAACGAGTTCAATAGGCAGATGGAGTTACATCGACTCCATCGGTGTGCACACTCTATCCCTATCCTATCATCTCACATGGATACTATTGAAGCAAACGAGTTCGCAATGCCCACATAAGACGACTTCTAAGCGGGTTTAACGCACACAATTTGCAGAACAAGAAACTTCGACAACGACTTTGTTTACACATAAGCTCTGCAGTTTAGCTTCTGATATGCATACAGTTGAAGCAGATATGATCACAGTGACCATGTAAGACTACTTCGGAGGGTATGTAGCGAGTAAAATAACCAGATGAAGATACATCGACTCCATC
The DNA here is from genome assembly GCA_918026855.4 of Phaedon cochleariae. Lineage (NCBI taxonomy): Eukaryota > Metazoa > Arthropoda > Insecta > Coleoptera > Chrysomelidae > Phaedon > Phaedon cochleariae. Next base: position 13,834,826 of record OU896721.1, on the reverse strand, counting down.
GGTGTGCACACTCTATCTCTCTATCCTATCAGTACACGTGGACACTATCGAAGCAGACGAGTTCGCAATGCCCATATGAGTCGACATCCAAGCGGGTATAACGCACACATCTTGCACAACAAATAACTTCGACTTCGACTCTGTTCACACTGTAATTCTGCCGTCTAGCATCTAACATGCAGACAGTTGGAGCAGATACGATTGCAGTGACCATATAAGACGAGTTCAAAGACAGTATAACGCACACAGCTTGCAGAACAAAAAACTCCGATTTTGACTATGTTCACACTGTTACTCTGCAGTCTATGATCTGACATGCATACAGTTTGTGACGTTATTCGCTGCGGGAATAGCTCAGCGCAGTTGGATACGTCCAGGATTCGGTTCAACTCACCGGTTCAACTCACTGCCAGTTAATAGAGTAAAAGACAGAGTAATATAAAAGATGCAAAATATATTTCCTATAGGAACAATTCTACTTTAGAGCTAGGAAGTATCTGAATCGTACTTATTAATAATAAAATAATCAAGTCTTCTTCAGGTTCTTCTTGTCCGTGTCTTCTTAGGCCTCCCTGTATCTGGAACTCACCATCCAACAACACTCGCTGTCACTGGTCCACGTTACCAAATCTCAGGAAACGTTCGAAGTACTGGTTTTCTGGGTGCGAAGGAGCGAGAAGCGGATTTCTCGCTATAATCGGACCGAACGATCGCTCGAATGGACTGCTAGCTATGAACAGTGAAGTGTAGATGTTCGTTCAATACAGAACGGAGAACGGATGGCTCGTATGAGCTAAGAGTCAAGTGGCAGACTTTTGGGCGGGCAACGGGATGCTGGTTACCAGCAAGAAATCGGGTCTTGACAGGAGTTTGATTCAAGTAGTCTCGTTGCATTAACGTATCTACCGAGAAGCAGGTCAACAATCTAATAGTTAGCGCATCGGGTTGTGTAACACAAGGCGGAGAAACTAACTGTTTAGGGTCGGATCTAGTTGTGCAACACAAGGCGGGGGAACTGACTGTTCAGTATCAAATCTGGTTGTGCAACACAAGGCGGGGGAACTAACTGTTCAGTATAAAATCTGGTTGTGCAAGACAAGGCGGGGGAACTGACTGTTCAATTGCTAACCCAGGGCGGAATAACTAACTGGTCGTCTAGTAGTCTCGTTGCGGAAACGTATCTACTATAATCTAAGTTCTTACATCGAATCACTATCGAAGCAGGTCTGGTCATACAGGATGGAAGAAACTAACTGTTCCATTGAGAACACAGGGTGGAAGAAACACCTGGTCGTCTAGCAGTCTCGTTGCAGTAACGTATCTACTATAAAGCAAATTCTTGAATCAAAGGAATTATTGATGCTGGCTAGGTGAAACAGGTGATGTCCAGGACACCGAACTTAGAGGAGTGCCTGGTACTTGTTTAACTGCTCGCGGGAATAACTTTAACAAAATATCGCTAGACCCAGAATTGAACTCGACAATGAAAGCTTTGAGTTCACTATCATGCAGTAGCTATGACGAATTAGTCAAATCTGGAAATACAGGAATAATGAGAAACGGAATGTTTGGCTTTATTAGTTTCGTTGTGATAACGTATCTCCTAAAACCAGAACATTTATTAACGCGGTGAAAATAACGAAAAACGCCGCATGTAGTAAATTAATTTTGACTTGCCTGGTATATAACAGTCTCGTTGTGATAACGTATCTTTTAATACCAGGGTAGTGAAATATGTTAGCTACTGCTCCTATATTGATAATGAAAAACAAAGAAAACCGGAACCTTATCGAAATACTTGGTTTTATTAGTCTCGTCCTAACGACGTATCTCCTAAAACCTAGTCATTGATGACCTAAACTGGTTTCGAAAATATTAACGGGATGTCAGGCTCTATTAGTTTCGTTGTAATAACGTATCTCCCAAAGCCACAACATTTGAAAACACGAAATTTGTCAAATCAGGATTAGAGCACTACACGAGAAGTAAATTCTAATTCGCGCGAACCGATTATTTGGATAAGTACTCACTCGAGTTATTTCTGGGTAAAACTGTTGAGTTAAGATTATTTCCGGTTAACTTGAAGTTAATTACGATTTATTCCGGGGCACGTCCTCTCGGTTCGAGTGGCTGAGAGCAACTGCCTTCGAAAGATTATTTCAGGTTAACTTTAAGTCAATTTCGATTTATTCCGGGGCACTTCCTATCGGTTCGAGTGACTGAGAGCAACTGACTCTGTAGCTCGCCACTCTCTGCGATCAAGCCGGGAGCCGCGCGATCAATCTCCCCATCCCGCCGGGGAGTGTGCGCACTGGTTGCGTGAGACTGCACTGGGCCGCGACTGATGATTTCGATGGCTGGCGATCGACTGACTATTTTGCGCGGTACTCGACTGTAGTTTGCCTGCAATGCGATCCTCGAGTCTGCGCATGATGGTCAATGATTGAGGCTGGGTACACACGTTAAATGCTACCAACTTACTGAATTGTTTCTAGGGACCGCTCATCTCCGTTTTCAGAACGTAATTCCTAGGAATTCGTTACATTCCCCCCTTACTTCCGTGAGGGAAACTTCGTGTCACTCAGAAACTCCAAAAAAAAATCAAAAATAAACGGAATATTTCTATAATTCCAATTCTCACCATTTCAAAATAAAAAATCATTCTTCTTGAAGAAAACTTCATAACTGAAATAGGTCTCTTGCTCCGAAACAACTGAGCCAAACAAAAACTACCCCTTGGTCAGGACAATCCCCTGCCATGAAAATAAAGTAAAAATTGGATTCCATCCCAATTCTTCGGTCCTGTTCCGACGCACAATTCAGGGCGGTTGTGGTCCCTTCCGGCGATTACGCCTCTTCTCCCGGTGCCGTCTCGCCTTCCGGTGTAACTCGGGGGTCGGTACCCTTGGCTTTTTCGTTGAAGCAATATTGGTCTGTGCCTAGGGGCGGTGTCCGTCGAACACCAACATCTCCTCCAGTTCCTCCATGATCTGGTCGATCGTCTCCCTGCCGATCAGATCGAGACCTGGTTCCGGGTCAATCGGAGGGTTGACGAGGGTGCAGGTCACTTCTGCCTCTTCTTTAGGAACTGTGACTGCTAGGAGGTCGACGTCAGAAGGCCAGCGTTCCAATATTACGAACTCCTCCTCTCCTTCTGATGAATTGTATACAGCCGTGGTGACGGGCTCCGAATTCAGTAGAGCGAGGCCAGTAGCGTCCTCCACAGGGTTCGAATCATTATCCGACACCCCAACTAGCATTTATAGTCGCGATTACGTAATTACGACTATTGGGTCGACTATTAAGTAATATTTACTAGTTGCGGTTACGTTATAATTACGTCGTTACTACGTATTCACGACCAAAATGGGGAACAAATCACGAGTAATTATTACGGTTTGCCGACGTAGCGGGAACTCACACAATTACGTAATGCTTACGACCCGTCGACGTCGAAATTACGTAAAGATGTAGTAAATTTTCCTACCTGACTTTCTATTTCTTTTCCACTTCATAAAAATATTATTTTCTCTCTTTATTATTCTTCATTTCATCCATGAAGTTCACATTCACGAAAAATGAACAAGTCCAATATGCCTAACCATTCAATAAATAATACAAGGACAAACACGCGAAATAATTGATACTCGAACTTGAAAAATTCGAACAACATTCAGTTTTTCGACAAATGTGATGATTTTGCCTCGAAATCCAAGATGCGCCCACAAAATACGGCTCATTCCACCAAAAATATGGTTTTATTTCATTCGGCTATTTTCCAAAAATCATCGTAAATCATGTTAATTTCCATTATTATGCAATTTGTGATCGAACGAATGCTATTATTCTTCATAAAATGATGTTTATCAACAAGAAAAACCAAAATTATTTCCTGTTCAAATGGTTATCACATCAATCAATATGGCTTCCAATCGAAAATGAATCAGAAAGTTACTTTTGGAACTCGTCAGTTATGATAACCTATGTATTGGTAACTTCAACTGAATATAATTACCGAAAAGTTGTTTCAACTATGAAGGAATTGTTCGAGTAGGAATTACCAATATGTTACTTGAAATATCACCAAGAATTGACTAAATTATTAGGTGATCGATCAAGTAACGACAACGTCGTAGAAACCTAATTGGTGACCATAGAGTAATTGCAACTGTGAAGCCTTCTTGGGGTGGTAAGCGTTACCGTAATAATATATCCAAAGTTCCGAAACCTTAAGAGTAGTTTTGAGGAGTGACAGTTTCGAAATAGTTACTTCGTAATAAGCCATGAGAATTTCTCACTTTGAAGTTATTATCTAGTGTAAAAACTACGTAATTTTCACTCACTAAATAACTATCACTGACATTTATACTATGAAGTTCTGAAATAAGTGATAAATACGTTATTATCACTAAATATAGGTAATAGTTTCTTGAACCATGGTGCCTGTGACTGAAAATGCTAGTTGGGACCACGATCATCTCTTCCTCGTCTGCCGAATTCGTATTGGCCTTGGTCGTGTCGGGCTCTGGATTTAGTAGAGCGAGTTCAGTTGTATTACCTACATCATCGTCCGACACCACGATTATCTTCCACTCCGAATCAACATTATGAGATTTTTCAGTTCGAGCTTCCTTGATAATTAAGTTTTGGAGTACTTTGATTCGGGGTGGAAATAGCCTGCGTCTTGTTTGTTGCCAGTCGGGGTTACTATCGTACTCTTCGAATTCGTTCTCGATTTGGGATTGGGCATCTTTCCACATGAACACGGTCCGACCAAATGGATTAGGTTCCATGTCGATGTCTGCGGTAGACTGGTTGTTGGCCGGCGGTGCGTGGCTATTTCTTCGTATCGCTTCCCCCTCCTTTATTCGTTAGTAGCGCGGTATCAGCTTCCCCTCCATCTCCTTCTTCGCTTCTTGTTTACGTTACACCGGCACTCAAGGTCAAGGTGTGCCGGTGTTTGTTTACTTCGTGGTCAATGGGCCGGCTTGAAATCTTTCACATGGGCAGTGACGAGGCGACCTCCTTTGGTCGGTCGTAAGCGGAATACCACCGGCGAATCAATTCTTATCACCTGATACGGGCCTGAAAATTTCGGCGCTAGCTTTGCTGCGAAGTTTTGTGCGGCAGAGGACAAATGATAAGTACGATACATTACACGTTCACCTACCTGGAGAGCCCATTCACGCCTGCGTAAGTTATAATATTTGACCTGATCTACGGAGGATTTAGTCAAATTGTCCCTCGCCAAATCTTGCAATTCTCGGAGTTTCTTCAATCTCTCATTGTATTGGTCGGTGCTAATTATAGCCGTATTCGGATTCTCGTCTTGAAACTGTGGGCCGGGGGGTACCAATTCTCGTACAAAATTTAGCATTGCTGGTGTGTACCCGGTTGATTCCTGTGTCGCCGTGTTAATGGCAAACTTCAGTTCTGGTAACCACCTATCCCACATTTGGTGCTCGCCATCGGTATATTGGGAGATCATGGTTTTGAGTACCCTGTTGGTCCTTTCGACTGGATTACACTGCGGTGAGTAAGGTGGCGTGAGTAGGTGCCGTACCCCGTTAGCTTCGAGTAGTCCTGTGAATTCTTTACTAATGAATTGGCGGCCATTGTCTGACATGACGATTCGTGGCTTTCCGAACGTGCAGAAGATCTTCTCGTTGATGGCGTCACAAATTACTTTTGCAGTGACACATCGCACTGGCTTGCATTCTATCCATTTTGTGAATCTGTCTTGGAAAACTACTAGGTATGCGTTGCCCTTCTTGGAGCGGGGTAGGGGACCGACTATATCAACCGATACTGTATCCTATGGTCCACGGTAGTTAGCTGGTCTCATAGTACCTGGCATTTGCTGCTGTAATGGTTTGAATTGTTGACAACTCGGGCAACCCTTCACATATTGAGCAATGTCTTTTGCCATCCTTGGCCAATAATATCCCCTGGTGATTCTCGTGAAGGTCTTGGCTACTCCCAAATGGCCCGCTGTAGGAGCGTCATGGTTCTCCTGCATAACCAGTCTCCTCTTGGGAGTTGGGACACAGAGTTTCCATTGTTCGGTGAATTCGGGCTCGTTCATGGAGTTTCGGTCCCAGAAGTGATGGTACAGTTTCCCTTGTTGAGAACCCCTTTTCTGTAATGAACTTCGTAGTCATATTGTTGGAGTTCCAATGCCCACCTAGCTATTCTCCCTGTAGGTGAATCTATAGAGTTCATCCAGCGTAGGCTCTGATGGTCGGTGATCACGACAAAGTGATAACCCTCTAGATATGGTCTCATCTTACGAACTCCGAATACGATAGCCGCACATTCTTTTTCGGTTGCCGAATACTTTTCCTCGACCTGGTTCAGAGCACGGCTGGCGTAGGCTACCACGCGATCATGGCCTTCAATTTTTTGTATGAGGACGGCTTCAAGCCCTACGTCGGAAGCATCGGTTTGTAGGTAAAATGTTTTGGAGAAATCCGGATTTACTAAGACTGGTGCTCGTGTTAATGCAGCCTTAAGGAGTTCGAAAGCTTCCTCTTGTTTGGTGGTCCATTCCCATTTTACCCTTTTGCGTAATAACTGGTTGAGAGGGGCAGCGATGCGAGCATAGTCTTCGATGAAACGTCGATACCACGAGGTGACTCCCAAGAAACCTCTCAACATCCTGAGATTGCGAGGCGGAGGTATTTCAAGTATGGACTTGACTTTGTCTGGATCAGTTTTTATCCCTTCTTGGCTGACAACGTGCCCTAAGTATTTCAGTTCTTGTTTGCAGAAGTGACATTTTTCGGGATTGATCAGCAGATTGGCTGCATGCAGTCTCTCAAAAATTATTTTGAGGTGTCTGAGGTGATCTTCAAACGTTTTACTGATGATGATAATATCGTCGAGATAGGCAAAAGCAAACGTCAACTCTGGGCCGATCACCCTATCTAGGAGTCGCTGGAATGTGCTGGGGGCTGCGTGTAATCCGAACGGAAGTACTTTGAATTGAAAAAGTCCCGTCCCGGGGACAGTGAAAGCCGTGATTGCCTTACTTTCGGGGGCCATGGGAATTTGCCAGTAGCCATCTTTCAGATCCAACGTGGAAATGTATCGGGCCTCCCAGAGCTTATCTAGAATCGCATTTATCTGTGGTAGAGGATATGCATCCTTCTCCGATATCTCATTCACTCTGCGGAAATCCACGCAGAAACGATATCGTCCATCTTTCTTTCGAACTATCACCACGGGACTACCCCATGGGCTATCGGAGGGTTCAATCGCACCTTCCTCAAGCATCTTATCTACCTCCTGGTTGATGACAGCTTGCATCGCCGGATTCCGGGGACGATATCTTTGTTTAATGGGGTTCGGATCCTTCAACCGTATGACATGTTCGGTCAGGTGAGTCACTTCTCGAGGACGTCGAAACATACTTAATTCAGTTTCAAAGAATTTCCTCAAGGCCTCGTCTTCGGACGTTTTTGGAGATACTCTCATTTCGGGACTTTCTGCGTGTACTCCCAGTACTGCAGTAGTGTGCCGCGTGGAATAGTTCAGTGTCAAGTTGGGTAGATTAACATCTATTACGGCTTTCCATTTCTGGAGTATTTCCATTCCGATCAACAATCCGATTCCTAGTCCTGGTAGATGGAGAAATTCTTCTTCGGATTGAAACTCCTTGATTCTGCCTTTTATCAGTCATGCGTCGGTGAGGGCAACTTTGGTTCCATCTGCCAACCGAGCGAGTTCGGTCGTATATCGGCTACAACGCAACCTCAGTTCTTTGGCTACTCTGACGGAGTCATCCCCCATGAACGACCTTTCTGCTCCGGTATCAAGCAGAGCTTCCACGAACGTAGTTCCCAGGAGAACCGAAAAGCGAAGCCGGCTATCTCCTGGTGGGCGAGAGAAATGCAATGGACTGTGAATATTATTTTTTGTAGTTTGATTTTTCGAAGTGAATATAGGAAAATATACGACAATGGCACTTTGTCAACAACGACTCACCATGTGTTGAACGCCGGCATGCTGAACTCAATTTTTTTTCTGCTACTGGTGGACGGCCGTCCTGCTGCTGATTTCACTGGATGAGACACTCACGGAGTTTTCACAAGCAGAATACTGTGTTTAATAGAGTCAATAGAAAGAGCGCGAAGTTTTGGAAACACCAACGAAAACTCTTCCGATTTTTACAATACACCTGGTCGAGCTGAATACATATCTTGTACTCCTGCTGATCGTCCGTAGTGGGGGCAAAAAAAGGCTTCATTCGCTGAGTCGCTAGCAGGTAGAAAATATGCCATTGTTTTTCTCGCGTAATTCAAATAGTTAATAAAAATGGTTAGGCATAAATCAAGAATATCTCTCAGCGCATACATATTTGTTTTAGGACGAAACATACCGTCCACCTAAAATGTGGAGATTACAAATGACTATTATTAGATAAGAAGTCTCTTGTTAGGCCACCCCGGAGTTTGCATTGAATCTAGTATTGGTGAATCAAATTTTCAGAAATAGCGGAAGGTAATTATTATCATATCTCGACTGAATTTGAGTGGTATAGACATTCACAACAAATAGAGTAGGTACCCAAGAATATTTACCTATTATTCCTTGGGGAGAGGACATACTTTACTGGTAGGCCTCTTATATGAACCTTCCGAGGTTCTAACTTGTACGACTCGGATAACACCGTCCAAGTTCGGGTGAACAGCTTCAATTCTCCCTAGGTGCCATTTCAAAGGAGGTGCCAAATCGTCTTTCAACAAAACCATATCATTAACCTGAATTGGACTGATTGAATCTGTCCATTTACTCCTTTGTAATAGAGTATGAAGATACTCTTTATGCCATCTATCTCAGAAAGATTGATGCATGTGTTGCAAGAGTTGCCAACGTGATAACCGATTCATCTTGATTTCCGTTAGATTCGGATCCGGTAATGAGTTGAGTGGTTCAAGGGTGAGGAAGTGCCCTGATGTAAGGGCTTGCAGGTCGTTCGGGTCCGAACTCAATTGACACAGTGGTCGTGAGTTCAGAACGGCTTCTATCTGTACAAAGACAGTCTCGAGCTCCTCGTGAGACAATATTTGACTGCCTACGACTCTATACAGATGAGATTTGATACTCTTTATTTCGGATTCCCAAAGGCCGCCAAAGTTCGGAGCCTTTGGACAATTTATGTGAAAGACAATTTGTTCCTCTTTGGCCGCTGATTCCATAATAGATGATATATATCGAGATGCGATGAAATGAGTACCCGAATCAGAATAGAGATGGGTACATCTACCTCTACGAGCGATAAAACGACGAAATGATGCAAGAAAAGCATCCGTAGAGAGGTCGGAGACTAATTCGGTATGTATGGCCTCAGTTGACATACATACAAAAATGCAGAGGTAAGATTTGTATTGCTCCGCTCCGCGAACACGACGAGCCACTGTCGCAAAAGGACCAGCCATGTCAATGCCTGTGTGGGAAAATGGCTTTATTTGAGAAACCCTTACAGCCGGCAAATCGCCCATAAGAGGTTGCTGAGAAACGGGATTCACGCAGAAGCATCTGAAACACTTTGAGATAAACTTGCTGATAGTCCGTTTAGGGAAAAGAATCCAATATCTTTGAACAAGTAGGTTCTGCAAAGTTTGCAAACCTGGATGAAGGTATTTGTTATGGGTGTATTCAATTATGAGCTGCGTTAGGCGGTGCGAAGATGGCAAAAGTGCAGGATGTTTCCTATCAAAAGATAGTGATGAATGTATCAAGCGTCCGCCCACCCTAAGAATACCCAGGGAGTCTGAAAAGGGGGTGAGTTTTCGAAATCTTTTGGGGAGAACCATATTCGTTTTCAAAAGTGTGATTTCTTTGGCAAATGCTTGCATCTGGACATATTTTAAGAGATGAGTTGAAGCTTCTTCCATTTCTGATGGAGATGGATGACCTTGAGGAGGTATCTCTCTCAGTTGTATGTACTTGAGAAATCGAAGAACGTATGCCACAATTCTTTGAACTTTGGAAAATGAACTAAATTTTCCTAATAGATGAATGATTGGATCACCTTGTTTTATAGAGACTATGAGAGCTGATTGTTGATTTTCCTGATCAATTTCGGGAAAATTTTTTAAAGACACATTTGAGGGCCATTTTTCTGATGGCAAGCGTAGCCAGTATGGTCCCGCCCACCATAACACACTATTGAGTAATTCAGAGGGCAATAGGCCTCGCGACGCAGGATCAGCAGGTTTAAATTCGGACCTCACGTGGAACCAATTTGATGGGCATATTCTTTCATGAATTTGTGTAACCCTATTCGATACAAAAGTCTGCCATTTATGTGGAGAAGAACGAATCCATGATAGGACGGTGGTCGAGTCTGTCCAAGCAAATACTCTAGATATTTTGATTTTATCGGGAAATGTGTCAAGTATGAAGGCCATTAACTTTGACAACAAAAGAGCGCCACATAATTCCAATTTTGGTATTGATATTTTTTGCAGGTGGCAAACTTTGGATTTGGCGCAAATCAGGCTCACCTGTATAATATGATCACTCGAGCTGATTGCTCTCAAAAAAATTACACTTGCATATCCACGCTCCGAGGCATCAGAAAAGCCATGTAACTCGCAAAAACTAGGCTTTTCTGGGAACATGAGCCTAGGAATGTTCAAGTGGGTGAGGGAGGTTAATTCGAGCTTAAACTGATTTCATGTCGAAATAATATGATCAGGGGGTGAGGAATCCCACTCGATACCTTGAGCCCAAAGCTCCTGTAGCAAGACCTTCAGATATAGGTGTTGAGAATAATCCAGCAATATGTGCATTCGATATTCATGTTGATGGTAGTTATGGTTTTAGAATAATAAATAATAAAAAATAAAATAAATTTGAAAAAGTTCTTCATTCGATTCTGCGAGTCTCTATATCATTTATCAAAAGAGGTTATGGGCCCAGAACACGTATCCGCCTGAAGAACGTAAAAACCTAATTATAAAAACCTTAAAAACCACGAAAAATAATTATTTGTCAAAATACTCTGTATTCTGGAAAAGACATATATGTCAGCGTGATAATAATAAAACTCGCAGAAATAAAATATTAAAAATGGCTTCTTCAAGTAAGAATTGCACAGAAGAATATATACAGATCGATAAACTCCAAGATGCTGAAAATTTTCAACTATGGAAGTTTCAAATCATAATTGTGATGAAATCTCAAGAGCTGTATGACATAGTGAATGGAGAAATGCCAATTCCTGAAAAATATGCAACAACTATAGCAAATGATAATCATGGGGATTCAACGGAAGCTGCTTATGCCGAAATCACTGAAAAATGGAGCCAATGGATGAAGAAAGATGCTCGTGCACAGAAAATAATAATAACAAGCATTGAAAAAAAACCCATGATGCACATCCTGAACTGTTCGACATCCAAGGAAATGTTCGATAAAATTTGCAAGATTTATGAAAGGGACAATGTTCAACAGAAATGTGTACTGCTCCAAGAATTTTTCAACTATCGTCATGAAAAAGGTGTTGATATTGCCACTCATATTAGTAAACTCGAAAACATCGCATTTCGACTGAAATCTCTGGATCATGACATCGATGAATCAATGCTCATGTCTAAAATACTTGTAACTTTGCCAGACATTTATAAGTACTTCTTATGTGCCTGGGAATCTACTGCAGCCAGTGATAAGAATCTGACAAATCTTACAGCAAGATTACTTGCCGAAGAATCTCGTTTCCAATCTGATGATCAAGAAGTATCAGCCGCATTCAGATCTTCAGAAATGAAATGTAATTTTTGCCAAGGTAAACATCCAACGCGCTATTGCAAGAATAAAACATCCAGACCACAGTATCCAGCATGTAGTATTTGTGGTAAAAATAATCATCAAGAGAGGCATTGTTTCTTTCGGAATAGGAATGTATACAATGAAAATAATCAACAAACCAGAAATGATGTTGAAAGAAAGGTAGCATTCCTGACCGATACTGAAGATGTTAAATCAACTTCATGTGAAAATTGGATAGTCGATTCGGGTTCATCTTCTCATATGACCAATAATAGATTTCTTTTTACGGAAATTCAAGAAGAATCTTCATTGATTGCTGTTGCCAAAGAATCGGAAACCATGATATCAAAAGGTGTTGGAACCATTGAGTTCACAAACTGTATTTTGAAGAAAGTTTTATATGTACCAGAACTTTCCAGGAACTTATTGTCAGTGAAAGCTATTACCGAAAATGGGGGTGAAGTACAATTCACCTCGTCAAAAGTTCATATTTTTGTTGAAAATAAAGAAGTTTTACAAGGAGAAAAAAATTAAAATGGAACTTATATTTTGAAATTGAAGAAATACGAGGAAAAAGCCTTTGCAGTTGAAGAAAATAACAGTGCTTCTGAATGGCATCGAAAATTAGCCCATCTCAGCATCTCTAATATGACTAAACTCTTGAAGTTATCATCTGGTATGAATATATCCGAATCAGAAATCCAAAATTTAGAACAAGTTTGTGAAACTTGCATGAAGGCTAGACAAACAAGAAAACCATTCGGAGAAGAAAGAGTACGTGCTACTAGACCCCTAGAAATTCTTCATACTGATATTTGTGGACCATTTGATCCTGTCACTTGGGATAACAAAAACTATTTTCTGACACTTCTTGATGACTTCACTCATTTTGTCAAAATCTTTCTAATTCAATATAAAAGTGAGGTAGCAGAAGTTATTGAAGAATATATTGAGGAAGCAGAAGCTCACTGGAATTTGAAAACATCCAAAATCAGGTGTGATAATGGTGGAGAATATGTTAACAGAAATTTTCAAAACTGGTGCAGAAGAAGAGGAATTATTTTGAACCATACAATTCCTTATACACCTCAACTCAACGGGAAAGCTGAGCGATTGAATCGCACAATAATGGATAGAGCCAGGTCATTGATATTCGACTCTCATTTGAAGAAAGAAATGTGGGGAGAAGCTGTCCTTTGTAGTGGATACATCTTGAATAGAAGTCCAACAGATGCATTGAACGTGACTCCTGCAGAAAAATGGTTCAAGAGACGGCCAAATTTATCGAATCTTCAAATTTTTGGTTCTACTGCATTCGCTAAAGTTTTGGGTCATCTGAAGAAATTGGAAAATAGAAGTAAAACATATTTATTCGTTGGCTATGCAATGAATGGTTATAGACTTTGGGATAGTGAGAGCAGGAAAATCATCCTATCACGAGATGTAATTTTCCGAAATATTGAACCAACTGAAATTCAATCTTCTGAGAATTGCATCAAATTGAGAAATTGTGATTATTTAGATGAACATAAAAAAGATGGAAGTGAACTACAATCGAAAGAGGCAGAATCAGATAACAGGCATGATATTTGTTTTGAAGAAAATGACATTCCAGAAAAAATACCAGATAGTGATCTAGAGGAAATAACAAAACATGATTTACATTCAGTGAACCAGGTGAAAGTTGATGAAAATAGTAAAAACAGCGATGGCAGTGAAGAGAAAACTAAACGTTTATCAAAATTACCAGCTAAATTCGAAGATTATGTTGTCTATAATCATCTTGCCATGATGACATACGAAGAAGCAGTCTCAGGTCCAGAAAAACTAAAATGGATTCGAGCAATTGAAGATGAGAAGAAATCTCTGGAGAAAAATAATACCTGGAAATATATTGAGGACTCTGAAATTAATGGCAAGAAATGCTTGACAAGTAAGTGGATTTTCACAATAAAAGAAGATGGCAGGTATAAAGCCCGTCTTGTGGTTAGAGGATTCGAGCAAGAATATGGAATAGATTACTTCGAAACTTTCAGTCCTGTGGTAAATACAGTATCTCTTAGAATTCTATTTGCGTTGGCTGCTCAACGAAAATTCTTCATAGTGAAATTTGATGTAAAAACAGCTTTTCTATACGGCGAATTAGAAGAAGATATCTTCATGTTGGTTCCGGAGGGATATGATGTTGAGAATAAAGTATGCCAACTAAAGAGATCGCTTTATGGTTTGAAACAATCACCTCTGAAATGGAATCAGAGATTTTCCTCATTTCTGAGAAAAAGTAAGCTTGAATCCATTAAAAGTGAGCAATGTATTTTCAAGAATGAAATTGGATCTTTGATATTAGCCATTTATGTAGATGATGGGATTTTGATAGGAAAAGACAACAGAGAAATTCAATCCTTACTAACTGAACTAAAATCTGAATTAGAAATGGTAATTAGCCAAGACATGAATTCATTTTTAGGAATAAAAATTGAAATTAGTTCGGATTACATAAAAATCAGTCAACCAGAATACTCTAATAAGGTTTTGGAAAAATACAGAATGCAAGATTCCAAGCCGACTGCAACACCTATGTTACCAGATAGATTTGATGAAAAAGGAGAATATCACCAGTCAAATTTTCCATACAGAGAAACGATTGGGAGCCTCCTGTATATCTCAAACAAAACTCGACCAGATATGGCGTTTGCAGTAAGCTATGCAAGCAGACATCTAGAAAATCCGTCAGAATCAGATGTGACAAATGTCAAAAGAATGTTGAGATATTTAAATGGAAATACTCAACTTGGGATAGAATATTATTCAAGCTGTGAAAACCAAATGAACCTAGATGCGTTTTGTGATGCAGATTACGCAGGAGATATGGAATCAAGACGAAGTACAACTGGATATGTAATATTATTCTGCGGTGGACCTATAGCTTGGTGTTCCCGTAAGCAACCTATTACAGCGTTATCCAGTACTGAAGCTGAATATATTGCAGCAGCAGATTGTTGTAAGGAAGTTCTTCATCTGAAAACCCTTATCGAAGAAATAATCTCAAAAAAGGTTGAAGTGACTCTTCATGTGGACAATCAGAGTTCTATAAAGCTTATCAAGAATGGTGTCATCAATAGAAGAAGCAAGCACATCGATGTACGATATCATTTCATACATGAGAAAGTTACTGAAAAACTCATCAACATAGTGTATTGTCCAAGTGAAGATCAAGTAGCAGACATTCTTACGAAACCGCTACATTCAACGAAGTTTTCGAAACACAGAGACAAATTAATTTCATAATATTATTGTATATCTATCTACTTAGCAGTTCTTGTACATATTGTTGAATTAAGGGAAGGTGTTGAGAATAATCCAGCAATATGTGCATTCGATATTCATGTTGATGGTAGTTATGGTTTTAGAATAATAAATAATAAAAAATAAAATAAATTTGAAAAAGTTCTTCATTCGATTCTGCGAGTCTCTATATCATTTATCAAGAATAGGATGATAGGGGTGAGAAACCCTAATGGATCGTTAATGCGGGCTAATTGAGACAAAACGACTCGTTTTGTACAGGGTTCATGCAGTGGGACGACTTTATATGAGAAAACGTCAATATTGGGATTCCATTGTAATCCCAATATCTTGATTGTGGATTCGTGGTCAAAGTCTAGAGAGAGGGGGTCGTATTGCAGACAAGATGGGGGTAAATGAGAGATGAGGCCAAGATCAGTTGATGCCCACTTCCTTAACTCGAATCCTGCTTTACCTAGTAGGGCAATTAATTCGGTTTGTACGTTGAGAGCTTCTGACAAGGTCTGACAACTTGAGACAATATCGTCGACGAACGTTTCTGTTTATAAGATTTTTGATGCCAATGGATACTGAGACTTATATTCGACAGCAAGCTGACGAAAAACGCGGAGAGCCTGAAAGGGGGCACAGCTGACACCAAAACTAACTGTTTTGAGCCTATAATCTTGAATAGGTTCATCTTTAGTAAAACGCCATAAGATTCTTTGGAGATCTTGGTGCTCCTCAGAGATTGAAATCTGCCGGTACATTTGCTTAATGTCGGCAGTGAAAGCAACTTGATTAATGCGGAATCTCATTAGGACGGCAACAATATCTTGTTGCAGTTTAGGTCCAGTTAATAGGGTCTGATTGAGAGAAATGTTATTCATACAACGGCTCGATGCATCAAAGACCACACGTATCTTGGTGGTCTTGCTTTCTGGTCTGATGACACATAAATGGGGAATATAATAAGAAGGGCGATCTATTTGAGATCTTGGTACAGGTTCCATATGATCGGAATCCAGATATTCCTTCATGAAATTTTTATATTGAATATAGAGATCAGGGTTGGCCACCAATCTACGCTCCAAGATGAAAAAACGTCTTAGAGCGATATCTCTAGAACCCTCGAAACATGGGTCGACCTTGAAAGGTAAGAGCAGCTTGAAACGACCTGATTCATTCTGTGTGAACGTTTCTAGAAAATGTTTTCCAGCTAACATATCATCTGGAGAGTGAACAACGACTTCTGGAACATTTTCTAATTCCCAGATGGCAGTAACCGTATAAGACGACTCTGAAGAGTATATAACGAGTTCAATGGGCGAATGAAGTAACATCAACTTCATCGGTGAGCACACTTTTTATCTTTATCCTATCATCTCACATGGATACTATTGAAGCAAACGAGTTCGCAATGCCCATATGAGACGACTTAAAAGAGAGTATAACGCACACAGTTTGCAGAACAAAAAACTTCGACTTTGACTTTGTTTACACTGTAACTCTGTAGTCTTGAATCTGACATGCATAAAGTTGATGCAGATACGATTGCAGTGACCGTATAAGACAACTCTGGATGGTATATAGCGAGTACACCAGGCAAATGGGGATACATCGACTCCATCGTCGTACACACTATATCTCTCTATTCTATCATCTCACATGGACACTATTGGAGCAGACAAGTTTGCATTGACCAATATAAGATGACTTCCAAGCGGGTATATCGCACACAGCTTGCAGAACAAGAAATTTCGACTCCGACTATGTTCACACTGTGACTCTGCAGTCTAGAATCTGACATGCATAGAGTTGAAGCAGATACGATGGAAGTGACCGTATAAGACGACTCTGAAGGGTATATAACGAGAACAATAGGCAAATGAAGATACATCGTTCTCATCGTCGTGCACACTATATCTCTCTTTTCTATCATCTCACATGGACACTTTCGAAGCAGACAAGTTCGCATTGACCATGAAGGACGACTTCCAAGCGGGTATATCGCACACAGCTTGCAGAACAAGAAACATCAACTTCGACTATGTGTTAATTGAACCTCTGCAGTCTAGCATCTGACATAAATACAGTTGTAGCAGATATGATCGCAGTGACAATATAAGACGATTTTGAAGTGAATATATCAAGTTCAATAGGCAGATGCAGATACATCGACTTCATCGGTGTGCACACTCTATCTCTCTATCCTATAATCTCACATGGCAGCAGACGAGTTTGCAATGCCCATATAAGACGACTTTGAAGGGTACCTCTGCCGTCAAGCATCTGACATGCATACAGTTGAAGCAAATACGATGGCAGTGACCGTATCAGACGACTCTGAAGAGTATATAACAAGTTCAATGGGCACATGGAGTAAAATCGACTTCATCGGTAAGCACACTCTATATCTCTATCCTTCCATCTCACATGGATACTATTGGAGCAAACGAGTTCGCAATGCCCATATGAGACGATTCCTAAGCAGGTATAACGCACACAGCTTGCAGAACAAGAAACTTCGACTTTGACTATGTTTACACTGTAACTTTGCAGTCTCGAATCTGACATGCATACAGTTGATGCAGAAACGATTGCAGTGACCATATAAGACGACTCTGGAGGGTATATAGCGAGTACAACAGGCAAATGGGGATACATCGACTCCATCGTCGTACACACTATATCTCTCTATATTTTCATTTAACATGGACACAATTGAAGCAGACAATCTCGCATTGATTATATAAGACGACTTTCAAGCAACTATAACGCACACAGCTTGCAGAACGAAAAACTTCGACTTTGTTTACACTGTAACTCTGCAGTCTTGAATTTGACATGCATACAGTTGATGCAGATACGATTGCAGTGACCATATAAGACGACTCTGGAGGGTATATAGCGAGTACAACAGGCAAATGGGGATACATTGACTCCATCGTCGTACACACCATATCATCTCACAAGGACACAATTGGAGCAGACAAGCTCGCATTGAACATATAAGACCACTTTCAAGCGGGTATAACGCACGTTTCTTGCAGAACAAGAAACTTCGACTTCGACTTTGTTCACATTGTAACTCTGCAGTCTAGCATCTGACATGCATACAGTTGAAGCAGATATGATCGCAGTGACCATATAAGACGACTTTTGAGTGTATATGGCAAGTAAAATGGGCAGTTGAAGGTACATCGACTTCATCAGAGTGCACACTCTATCTCTCTAACCTATCATCTCACATTGATACTATTGAAGCAGACGAGTTCGCGATGCCCATATGAGACGATTTTCAAGCGGATATGACGCACACAACATGCACAACAAAAAACTTCGACTTCGACTTTGATTACACTGTAACTCTGCCGTCTAGCATCTAACATGCATACAGTTGAAGCAGATACGATATCAGTGACCATATGAGACGAGTTCTGAGCGGGTATAACGCACACAGCTTGCAGAACAAGGAACTTCGACTTTGACTATGTTTACACGCTATAAGACGACTCTGAAGGGTATATAACGAGAACAATAGGCGAATGAAGATTCATCGTTTTTATCGTCGTGCACACTATATCTCTTTTTGCCAATTATCTGACATGGACACTATTGAAGCAGACAAGTTTGCATTGACCAATATAAGATGACTTCCAAGCAAGTATAACGCACACACCTTGCAGAACGAGAAACTTCGACTTCGACTATGTTCACACTGTGACTCTGCAGTCTAGAATCTGACATGCATACAGTTGGAACAGATACGATGGTAGTGACCGTATGAGACGACTCTGAACGGTATATTACGAGAACAATAGGCAAATGAAGATACATCGTTATCATCGTCGTGCACACTATATATCTCTTTCCTATCATCTCACATGGACTTTTTTGAAGCAGACAAGTTAGCATTGACCATATTGGACGAATTCCAAGCGGGTTTAACGCACACAGCTTGCAGAACAAAAAACATCGACTTCGACTATGTTCACATTGTAACTCTGCAGTCTAGAATCTAACATGCATACAGTCGATGCAGGATTGATTGCAGTGACCGTATGATACGACTTTGGAGAGATTATAACAAGTACAATAGGCAAATGGAGAAACATCGACTTCATCGTTGTGCACACACTATCTCTCTATCCTATCATCTCACATGGATTCTATTGAAGCAGACGAGTTTGCAATGCTCATATGAGACGACTGCCAAGCGGATATAACGCACACAACTTGCACAACGAGGAACTTCGACTTTGACTTCGTTAACACTGTAACTCTGCCGTCTAGCATCTAACATGCATACAGTTGGAGCAGATACGATTGCAGTGACCATATGAGACGAGTTCTAAGCGGGTATAATGCATAAAGCTTGCAGAACAAGAAACTTCGACTTTGACTATGTTCACACTGTAACTCTGCAGTCTTGAATCTGACATGCATACAGTTGTAGCAGATACGATAGCAGTGACCGTATAAGACGACTCTGAAGGTTAAATAACGAGAACAATAGGCAAATGCAGATTGTTACGTAATCACTATTATACTTTGCCCTGAATAAGGGGATGCACCGACTAACTAATCTCAGTGGAGTCGGGGGTGGGTATCAAACAATATTCTGGTTGTTTACCTACTCAACTATATTCTTCAAACTTGATAAGCAGGCGCCAAGTGATTCAATTTTATTGAACCCCCTTTGAAAGAAAACACCTAACTATATACTTTTCAGCCTCAGCAAAGTTATATACATTTGGTGGTATACATGTTATATAGTGGCTAGAAAATAAAGTACATAACACTAAGATCCAATACAAAGGTGGTTACTAAATACTCTCGAGAGTGCAGCTTCCCCAATCAAATCGAAAATCTCAAGGGAAATCAATAATCACTGTCAAGTTGATTGTGAAATCTGTCACAAACCTGAAACCTACCTTATATACGTCTCGTATGACTTCAGGGATGAGCGATAACCTCAAAATCGTTGTGAATGTTTTACCAAGTACACTACCTTGAATACTATTCAACTCATAATAGTCTTTAATTATTCACATCTACCGCAGATATCGAGTATACAAAAAAAAAAAAAATCATGAAAGGAAAGCCACTATGTGGTACTTATCACTCAGTCTCAGTACTCAGTCGATTCCCAAACCATCACAGTCCTCAACTCATTAGCATCTTTCTGGTTTTCACTGTAGCTTCGCGCCAGCTCAATCACATAGTGTATAATGGAAACTTCTTCGCCAATATATTATTATGTCTTCTTTTCCTGTTCGTTTCGTTACCAACAATACTCAGCCCTGATGAAGAACGCCTGAAATATTACCATTATTAATACCGGGGTCCTAGTGTGAACCGTTCATCAACAAAACTCACCTTCAGTGCGATAAACCCAATGCAATCTAAAGGCGTTCAAACAGAATCCCTCCAAACAACAAATCCAAAATTATGTATCAAGATGATGGTCCAATCAAACCATAAACCAAAAACACATCATCCCAAATTGTGAAACAACGAAAAAGCCGTTTTCAACGAATTTTCTATCGAAGTTCCGTTGTTCACCTTATTTATAAAATTCAATTTCCTTCTGTCTCGATGTCGAAGTTTTAAGAACGGAGCACCTACGATACTTTTTCTCTCTAGCCACAAAAACTACAACTACAATAAAAACGACCCATAGTCGTAACTGCTGATATTTTAGCAGGAGTGAGTTTGATTGATTTAATCACGTAACAACTCCCCCTTTTCTTCCCAAAAAAAATCGCTGTCTATCTTTATGTCTTTGACATGCCAGTCACCTAGAACTTTACCGGATTCAAAATCCTCCAATTTATAAACATTAGCTGATACCTTTCTGACTACCCGACACTTGATGAATTTGGGGGCCAATTTTGAAGCAAAGTAAGCCGCCCCATCAGATAAACAATAATTCGTCTTCCATACAATTTGATCATCTTCCAACTCCAAAGGACGTTTCCTCAAGTTGTAACGATCAGCACTCTGCTGATAGGATTTATCCAACCGTACCTTTACTTTGTCACAAATCTCTTGGAGTTCGCCAACATGACGAGCTAAATCCTTGCGATCACCAAAATTTATTTCTGCATCTTCTCTTGATTGACCAAACCGGGAATGAACCTTACCAGATAAATGGAGCTCTCGTCCGAAATTCAAATAGGCTGGGCTAAACCCAGTCACTTCATGTACCGCTGTTCGAATTGCAAAGCCATGCTTATGAAGTTGTTCGTCCCACAAACGATGATTCTCATTGACGAAAGATCTTATCATCGTTTTTATGACCCGATTTACCCTCTCTGTAGGGTTCGCCTGCGGATGGTAATTAGCATTGTAAACAATCCTACAATCATAAGAAGCTACCATTTTCTTGAACCTGTCACAAACATACTGACGGCCATTGTCACAGATGATTCGTTCAGGAACCCCATAATACATAAACACATCTTTTTCCATGTGTGCAACTACCGCCTGTCCAGTGGCACTTTTGAGAGGGAACAGTAGAACATATTTTGTGAACAAGTCAGTTACTACAAAAATGAACCTATTTCGTTTCGAACTAAGCGGCAAAGGACCAATCAAATCAGTAGAAATTATTTCCCAAGGGCGTGAAATCACTCTTTTATGCATAACCCCATGAGGAGCCATTTGTTCGGGCTTTTGTGCTTTGCAGACTTCACACTGTCGGACATACCGTGCGATGTCACATCCCATTTTCGGCCAGTAGTATAGTTCAGCATTTCTTTTCCTAGTCTTGAAATATCCCAAATGACTAGCACCAGGTGCATCATGACCTTCCAAAAACACTGCCGTACGAAGAGATTTAGGGACCACCAGTTTCCAATCGAGCTCTCCATCAACTGCACTATTTGTTCCTACTAATTTATAAATTTTTCCATACCTAACACACCACACCTACTACCGTTAGCTACTTTAACAGAACAATTATTTTTTTCTAAAACTATTGACTTAATATTCCTTAATTTTGACCAACCTGACTTCCCAATAACCGTTTGGGCTGCCCCAGAATCAAGTAAGCCAAAAAATGTATATCCATAAACATTCACATTCAGATATGGCCGAGGATCATTTCCAAATGAAGAAAAAATCGCATCAACCTTGGTTTTTCTGTACTGCACACCCACAAAATCAACCCAAGCTTGCCAAGAACTATCAACCGGTTTCAAGGATGAGATCGCTGTCCGGTCACCTGGCGACCCCTGAAGCCGTTTCCCTGCCTATAACAATCACATTGATACTTAGTCACGTCTGGCTTTCCGCATCGAAAACAAAATTTTCTTCCCCTTTCCCTAGTGCAAATATTGAATCCATGACCTTCCTCTCTGCAATTCCAACAAATTATGCTATTAACTGGCTGACTGGACTCCCCCTGATGTCCTTTTCTATTCCCCTGCGACTCCTGACTGGGACCAGCTAAATCTCTTTCCAATAAACACACCTTTCTAGCTGTAGGCCGCGAAGCAGCTAGATTTTAAGATTTTTCCAGTTTCTTACATTCTTTCATCAACTCTTCAATCGTTATGAAATCATACAGACGAGAACCTAGACCATTGATGTAATATGGGTTCATATTTTGACGAGTTGTTTCCACCTTCTCGCTTTCCGAAAGAGAATTTGGCAACCGATTATAAAGATTGAGCATGCGTGCAAAATATGCTCCAATAGATTCGTCTGAACCCTGTATGCTATTTCTGATTTCATCTTTCAAGTCGCGTTCAAATGTGAATGGTAAATATTCTTCCTTCAACATTTCGATGAAATGTGCCCAAGACGTGATGTTATTTTTTATCAACCTATGCCAGATCAAAGCCCCTCCTTTCAATAAATCACTGATAGAATTTTTAAGTTCATCATCAGACACACCCCGGGACAATTTATATTCTTCTACCCGTTCAATGAAAGCATTTACACTCAGTCCTTCCTTGTCCTTGATATCCCCACTAAAATAAATTCCCCATTCATGAACTGGCACAAACCCTCTATTGACAGTAGTTGTATTTGGAACTTGAGTGACTGATGATGGTTGTATAGGAATCGACGGGCTGTTAATGACCGTACTAGAATTATCTGCCTGCTGCACTTTATCATCCAAAGTTTCTTCTAACTCTGATAATTGCTCAAATAAATTCGATATTGAATTTTTCAATATAACGTCCGTTTCCTCAGTAATAGAAAGTCGTGATAATCTCCCATACACATGTTGTAACTTCGTTATTGCATATTTATACTCATTACTAGTTCTCAAAAATATTTTACCAGACAAGTTTTTTGTTAAAGTGACAATTTTTCTATTACATAAATCCACCTCAGACGCTATATCTGGGGAAAAATTTTCGTTTTTGACAAGTGTCCCAAAATCTTCGCTGTGCAAGAGTTCTTTCAACTTTCTCCGCATCAGATCAGATAATTATTATTGTTATTATTAATAATTTTATATATCCTGTTGCAAATTCCCTGTGAAGTCATACAAAACACCACCTATCATTAGTTATTGCTCATTTTATTTATATACATCTACATATATATAATATAATAATAATAATAATAATAATAGTTTTTATTGACAGTCTTCAAAATTAACAGAATAAACAAACATAGATATTTATATAAACAGACTGGTCAAAAGGCAGAGTTCAGTCTAGTTAGAAGTCACACGAAGCGAGATCTAAAGAGCCTGCTCTTCCACTCTTCCATATATACATATTTTACCTATCTACAAAACGAACCACTCTCTATACCTACAAAGAAAACCATCACATTTGGGCGCCAATTTGTTACGTAATCACTATTATACTTTGCCCTGAATAAGGGGATGCACCGACTAACTAATCTCAGTGGAGTCGGGGGTGGGTATCAAACAATATTCTGGTTGTTTACCTACTCAACTATATTCTTCAAACTTAATAAGCGGGCGCTTAGTGATTTAATTTTATTGAACCCCCTTTGAAAGAAAACACCTAAAATCACTAAACTATATATTTTTCAGCCTCAGCAAAGTTATATACATTTGGTGGTATACATGTTATATAGTGGCTAGAAAATAAAGTACATAACACTAAGATCCAATACAAAGGTGGTTACTAAATACTCTCGAGAGTGCAGCTTCCCCAATCAAATCGAAAATCTCAAGGGAAATCAATAATCACTGTCAAGTTGATTGTGAAATCTGTCACAAACCTGAAACTTGCCTTATATACGTCTCGTATGACTTCAGGGATGAGCGATAACCTCAAAATCGTTGTGAATGTTTCACCAAGTACACTACCTTGAATACTATTCAACTCATAATAGTCTTTAATTATTCACATCTACCGCAGATATCGAGTATACAAAAAAAAACAAAATCATGAAAGGGAAGCCACTATGTGGTACTAATCACTCAGTCTCAGTACTCAGTCGATTTCCAAACCATCACAGTCCTCAACTCATTAGCATCTTTCTGGTTTTCACTGTAGCTTTGCGCCAGCTCAATCACATAGTGTATAATGGAAACTTCTTCGCCAATATATTATTATGTCTTTTTTTCCTGTTCGTTTCGTTACCAACAATACTCAGCCCTGATTAAGAACGCCTGAAATATTGCCATCAATAATACCGGGGTCCTAGTGTGAACCGTTCATCAACAAAACTCACCTTCAGTGCGATAAACCCAATGCAATCTAAAGGCGTTCAAACAGAATCCCTCCAAACAACGAATCCAAAATTATGTATCAAGATGATGGTCCAATCAAACCATAAACCAAAAACACATCATCCCAAATTGTGAAACAACGAAAAAGCCGTTTTCAACGAATTTTCTATCGAAGTTCCGTTGTTCACCTCATTTATAAAATTCAATTTCCTTCTGTCTCGATACCAGAAGTTTTAAGAACGGAGCACCTACGATACTTTTTCTCTCTAGCCACAAAAACTACAACTACAATAAAAACGACCCATAGTCGTATCTGCTGATATTTTAGCAGGAGTGAGTTTGATTGATTTAATCACGTAACAAGATACATCGTTCCCATCGTCGTGAACACTATATCTCTCTTTTCCATCATCTCACATGGACACTATCGAAGCAGACAAGTTCGCATTGACCATATAGGACGACTTCCAAGCGGGTATATCACACATAGCTTGCAGAACAAGAAACATCAACTTCGACTGTGCAGTGACCATATGAGACGACTCTGGAGGGTATATAGCGAGTACAACAAGCAAATGGGAATACATCGACTTCATCGTCGTACACACTATATCTCTCTATCTTTTCATCTCACATGGACACAATTGAAGCAGACAAGCTCGCATTGACCATATGAGACGACTCACAAGCGGGTATAACGCACACAGCTTGCAGAACAAGAAACTTCGATTTCGACTTTGTTAACACTGTAACTCTGCAGTCTTCAATTTGACATGCATACAGTTGATGCAGATACGATTGCAGTGAACATTAAAGACGACTCTGGAGGGTATATAGCGAGTACAACAGGCAAATGTGGATACATCGACCCCATCGTCGTACACACTATATTATCTCACATGGACACAATTGAAGCAGACAAGCTCGCATTGACCATGTAAGACGACTTTCAAGCGGGTATAACGCACACATCTTGCAGAACGAAGAACTTCGACTTCGACTTTGTTTACACTGTCACTCTGCAGTCTTGAATTTGACATGCATACAGTTGATGCAGATACGATTGCAGTGACCATATAAAACGACTCTGGAGGGTATATAGCGAGTACAACTGGCAAATGGGGATACATCGACCCCATCGTCGTACACACTATATCATCTCACATGGACACAATTGAAGCAGACAAGCTCGCATTGACCATGTAAGACAACTTCCAAGCGGGTATAACGCACACATCTTGCAGAACAAGGAACATCGACTTCGACTTTGTTTACATTGTAACTCTGCAGTCTAGCATCTGACATGCATACAGTTGAAGCAGATATGATCGCCGTGACCATATAAGACGACTTTCGAGTGTATATAGCAAGTAAAATAGAAAGTTGAAGGTACATCGACTTCATCGGTGTGCACACTCTATCTCTCTAACCTTTCAACTCACATTGATACTATTGAAGCAGACGAGTTCGCAATGCCCATATGAGACGACTTTCAAGCGGATAAGACGCACACAACATGAACAACAAGAAACTTCGACTTTGACTTTAATTACACTGTAACTCTGCCGTCTAGCATCTAACATGCATACAGTTGAAGCAGATGCTATATCAGTGACCATATAAGACGAGTTCTGAGCGGGTATAACGCACACAGCTTGCAGAACAAGAAACTTTGACTTTGACTATGTTTACACTGTAACTCTGCAGTCTAGAATCTGACATGCATAGAGTTGAAGCAGTTAGGATGGAAGTGACCGTATAAGACGACTCTGAAGGGTATATAACGAGAAAAATAGGCAAATTAAGATTCATCGTTTTTATCGTCGTGCATACTATATCTCTCTTTCCTATTATCTCACATGGACACTATTGAAGCAGACAAGTTCGCATAGACCATATAAGATGACTTCCAAGCGGGTATATCGCACACAGCTTGCAGAACAAGAAACTCTGACTTCGACTATGTTCACACTGTGACTCTGCAGTCTAGAATCTGTCATGCATACAGTTAAAACAGATACGATGGTAGTGACCTTATGAGACGACTCTGAACGGTATATCACGAGAACAATAGACAAATGAAGATACTTCGTTATCATCGTCGTGCACACTATATCTCTCTTTCCTATCATCTCAACCTGGACTTTTCTGAAGCAGACAAGTTAGCATCGACCATATAAGACGACTTTCAAGCGGGTTTGACTATGTTTACATTATAACTCTGCAGTCTAGCATCTGACATACATACAGTTGAAGCAGATATGATTGCAGTGACCATATAAGACGAGTTCTGAGCAAGTATAACGAACAGGGCTTGCAGAACAAGAAACTTCGACTACGACTATGTTAACACATTAACTCTGCAGTCTACCTTCTGACATGCATAGAGTCGAAGCAGATATGATTGCAGTGTCCATATAAGACGATTTTGAAGGGTAGATATTGAGAACAATAGGCAAATGAAGATACATCGACTCCATCGGTGTGCATACTCTTTATCTCTATCCTATCAACTCATATTGATACTATTGGAGCAGACGAGTTCCCGATGCCCATATGAGACGACTTCCAAGAGGGTATAACCCACACAACTTGCACAACGAAAAACTTCGACTTCGACTATGTTCACACTGTTACTCTGCCGTCAAGCATCTGACATGCATACAGTTGAAGCAGATACGATACCGTATAAGACGACTCTGAAGGGTATATAATGGGTTCAATAGGCAAATGAAGTAACATCGACTCCATCGATGTGCACACTCTATATATCCATCCCATCATCTCACATAGATACAATTGAAGCAAACGAGTAAGCAATGCCCATATAAGACGATTAGTAAGCGAGTATAACTCACACAGCTTGCAGAACAAGAAACTCTGACTACGACTATGTTTACACATGAACTCTGCTGTCTTGCTTCTGGCATGCATACACTTGAAGCAGATATGATCGCAGTGACTATATGAGACGACTCTGGAGGGTATATGGCGAGTACAACAGGCAAATATGGATACATCGACTTCATCGTCGTACTCACTATTTCTCTATATCCTATCATCTCACATGGACACATTTCCAAGCTGATATAACGCACACAACTTGCAGAACAAGAAACATCGATTTCGACTATGTTAACATTGTAACTCTGCAGTCTAGCATCTGACATGCATACAGTTGAAGCAGATACTATTGCAGTGACCGTATAGGACGATTTCGAGGGGAATATAACGAGTACAATGATCGAACGAAGATACATCGTTATCATCGTCGTGCACACTATATACCTCTCACCTATCATCTCACATGGACTTTTTTGAAGCAGACAAGTTAGCATTGACCATATTAGACGAATTCCAAGCGGGTTTAACGCATGCAGATAAATCGTTCCCATCGTCGTGAACACTATATCTCTCTTTTCCATCATCTCACATGGACACTATCGGAGCAGACAAGTTTGCATTGACCATATAGGACGACTTCCAAGCGGGTATATCACACACAGCTTGCAGAACAGGAAACATCAACTTCGACTGTGCAGTGACCATATGAGACGACTCTGGAGGGTATATAGCGAGTACAACAGGCAAATGGGGATACATCGACTCCATCGTCGTACACACTATATCTCTCTATATTTTCATCTCACATGGACACAATTGAAGCAGACAAGCTCGCATTGACCATATAAGACGACTTCCAAGCGGGTATAACGCACACAGCTTGCAGAACAAGAAACTTCGATTTCGACTTTGTTAACACTGTAACTCTGCAGTCTTGAATTTGACATGCATACAGTTGATGCAGATACGATTGCAGTGACCATATAAGACGACTCTGGAGGGTATATAGCGAGTACAACAGGCAAATGGAGATACATCGACCCCATCGTCGTACACACTATATCATCTCACATGGACACAATTGAAGCAGACAAGCTCGCATTGACCATATAAGACGACTTCCAAGCGGGTATAACGCACACATCTTGCAGAACGAGAAACTTCGACTTTGACTTTGTTCACACTGTAACTCTGCAGTCTTGAATTTGACATGCATACAGTTGATGCAGATACGATTGCAGTGACCATATAAGACGACTCTGGAGGGTATATAGCGAGTACAACAGGCAAATGGGGATACATCGACCCCATCGTCGTACACACTATATCATCTCACATGGACACAATTGAAGCAGACAAGCTCGCATTGACCATATAAGACGACTTCCAAGCGGGAATAACGCACACATCTTGCAGAACAAGAAACTCTGACTTCGACTATGTTCACACTGTGACTCTGCAGTCTAGAATCTGTCATGCATACAGTTGAAACAGATACGATGGTAGTGACCTTATGAGACGACTCTGAACGGTATATCACGAGAACAATAGGCAAATGAAGATACTTCGTTATCATCGTCGTGCAAACTATATCTATCTCTCCTATCATCTCAACCTGGACTTTCCTGAAGCAGACAAGTTAGCCTCGACCATATAAGACGACTTTCAAGCGGGTTTACCGCACACAGCTTGCAGAACAAGAAACATCGACTTCGACTATGTTAACATTATAACTCTGCAGTCTAGCATCTGACATACATACAGTTGAAGCAGATATGATCGCAGTGACCATATAAGACGAGTTCTGAGCAAGTATAACGAACACGGCTTGCAGAACAAGAAACTTCGACTACGACTATGTTTACACATTAACTCTGCAGTCTACCTTCTGACATGCATAGAGTCGAAGCAGATACGATTGCAGTGTCCATATAAGACGATTTTGAAGGGTAAATATTGAGAACAATAGGCAAATGAAGATACATCGACTCCATCGGTGTGCATACTCTTTATCTCTATCCCATCATCTCACATAGATACAATTGAAGCAAACGAGTAAGCAATGCCCATATAAGACGATTAGTAAGCGAGTATAACTCACACAGCTTGCAGAACAAGAAACTCTGACTACGACTATGTTTACACATGAACTCTGCTGTCTTGCTTCTGACATGCATACACTTGAAGCAGATATGATCGCAGTGACTATATGAGACGACTCTGGAGGGTATATGGCGAGTACAACAGGCAAATATGGATACATCGACTTCATCGTCGTACTCACTATATCTCTATATCCTATCATCTCACATGGACACATTTCCAAGCTGATATAACGCACACAACTTGCAGAATAAGAAACATCGACTTCGACTATGTTCACATTGTAACTCTGCAGTCTAGAATCTAACATGCATACAGTCGATGCAGGATTGATTGCAGCGACCGTATGATACGACTTTGGAGAGATTATAACAAGTACAATAGGCAAATGGAGAAACATCGACTTCATCGTTGTGCACACACTATCTCTCTATCCTATCATCTCACATGGATTCTATTGAAGCAGACGAGTTCGCAATGCTCATATGAGACGACTGCCAAGCGGATATAACGCACACAACTTGCACAACGAGGAACTTCGACTTCGACTTCGTTAACACTGTAACTCTGCCGTCTAGCATCTAAAATGCATACAGTTGGAGCAGATACGATTGCAGTGACCATATAAGACGAGTTCTGAGCGGAAATAATGCACAAAGCTTGCAGAACAAGAAACTTCGACTTTGACTATGTCCACACTGTAAGTCTGCAGTCTTGAATCTGACATGCATACAGTTGAAGCAGATACGATAGCAGTGACCGTATAAGACGACTCTGAAGGTTATATAACGAGAACAATAGGCAAATGCAGATAAATCGTTCCCATCGTCGTGAACACTATATCTCTCTTTTCCATCATCTCACATGGACACTATCGGAGCAGACAAGTTTGCATTGACCATATAGGACGACTTCCAAGCGGGTATATCACACACAGCTTGCAGAACAGGAAACATCAACTTCGACTGTGCAGTGACCATATGAGACGACTCTGGAGGGTATATAGCGAGTACAACAGGCAAATGGGGATACATCGACTCCATCGTCGTACACACTATATCTCTCTATATTTTCATCTCACATGGACACAATTGAAGCAGACAAGCTCGCATTGACCATATAAGACGACTTCCAAGCGGGTATAACGCACACAGCTTGCAGAACAAGAAACTTCGATTTCGACTTTGTTAACACTGTAACTCTGCAGTCTTGAATTTGACATGCATACAGTTGATGCAGATACGATTGCAGTGACCATATAAGACGACTCTGGAGGGTATATAGCGAGTACAACAGGCAAATGGAGATACATCGACCCCATCGTCGTACACACTATATCATCTCACATGGACACAATTGAAGCAGACAAGCTCGCATTGACCATATAAGACGACTTCCAAGCGGGTATAACGCACACATCTTGCAGAACGAGAAACTTCGACTTTGACTTTGTTCACACTGTAACTCTGCAGTCTTGAATTTGACATGCATACAGTTGATGCAGATACGATTGCAGTGACCATATAAGACGACTCTGGAGGGTATATAGCGAGTACAACAGGCAAATGGGGATACATCGACCCCATCGTCGTACACACTATATCATCTCACATGGACACAATTGAAGCAGACAAGCTCGCATTGACCATATAAGACGACTTCCAAGCGGGAATAACGCACACATCTTGCAGAACAAGAAACTCTGACTTCGACTATGTTCACACTGTGACTCTGCAGTCTAGAATCTGTCATGCATACAGTTGAAACAGATACGATGGTAGTGACCTTATGAGACGACTCTGAACGGTATATCACGAGAACAATAGGCAAATGAAGATACTTCGTTATCATCGTCGTGCAAACTATATCTATCTCTCCTATCATCTCAACCTGGACTTTTCTGAAGCAGACAAGTTAGCCTCGACCATATAAGACGACTTTCAAGCGGGTTTACCGCACACAGCTTGCAGAACAAGAAACATCGACTTCGACTATGTTAACATTATAACTCTGCAGTCTAGCATCTGACATACATACAGTTGAAGCAGATATGATCGCAGTGACCATATAAGACGAGTTCTGAGCAAGTATAACGAACACGGCTTGCAGAACAAGAAACTTCGACTACGACTATGTTTACACATTAACTCTGCAGTCTACCTTCTGACATGCATAGAGTCGAAGCAGATACGATTGCAGTGTCCATATAAGACGATTTTGAAGGGTAAATATTGAGAACAATAGGCAAATGAAGATACATCGACTCCATCGGTGTGCATACTCTTTATCTCTATCCCATCATCTCACATAGATACAATTGAAGCAAACGAGTAAGCAATGCCCATATAAGACGATTAGTAAGCGAGTATAACTCACACAGCTTGCAGAACAAGAAACTCTGACTACGACTATGTTTACACATGAACTCTGCTGTCTTGCTTCTGACATGCATACACTTGAAGCAGATATGATCGCAGTGACTATATGAGACGACTCTGGAGGGTATATGGCGAGTACAACAGGCAAATATGGATACATCGACTTCATCGTCGTACTCACTATATCTCTATATCCTATCATCTCACATGGACACATTTCCAAGCTGATATAACGCACACAACTTGCAGAACAAGAAACATCGATTTCGACTATGTTAACATTGTAACTCTGCAGTCTAGCATCTGACATGCATACAGTTGAAGCAGATACTATTGCAGTGACCGTATAGGACGATTTCGAGGGAAATATAACGAGTACAATGATCGAACGAAGATACATCGACTTCAACGTTGTGCACACTTTACCTCTCTATCCTATCATCTCACATGGACACTATTGAAACAAACGAGTTCACAATGACCATATGAGACGACTTTCAAGACGGTAAAACGCACACAGGTTTCAGGACAAGAAACTTCGACTTCGACTATGTTTAAACTGTAACTCTGCGGTCTAGCATTTGACATGCATACAGTTGAGGCAGATATGATCGTAGTGACATGTGCCACTCTTGGAGGGTATATAGCAAGAACAATAGGCAGATGAAGATACATCGACTCCACCGGTGTGCAAACTCTTTCTCTCTATCCTGTCATTTCACATGGACACTATTGAAGCAGTCGAGTTCGCGATGCCCATATGAGACGACATCCAACCGAGTATAACGCACACATTTTGCACAACAAAAAACTTCGGCTACGACTATGTTTACACAGAAACTCTGCAGTCTAGCATCTGACATGCATACAGTTGAAGCAGATATGATCGCAGTGACCATATAAGATGACTTTGGAGGGTATATAGAGAGTTGCAGAACAAAAAACTTCGACTTTGACTATGTTAACACTGTAACTCTGCAGTCTAGAATCTGACATGCATACAGTTGAAGTAGATACGATGGAAGTGACCGTATAAGACGACTCTGAAGGGAATTTAACGAGAACAATAGGCAAATGGAGATTCATCGTTTTCATCGTCGTGCACTATATCTCTCTTTCCTATCATGTCACATGGACACTATTGAAGCAGACAAGCTCGCATTGACCATATAAGAAGACTTCCTAGCAGGTATAATGCACACAGCTTGCAGAACAAGAAACATCGACTTCGACTTTGTTTACATTGTAACTCTGCAGTCTAGCATCTGATATGCATACAGTTGAAGCAGATATGATCGCAGTGACCATATAAGACGACTTTTCAGTGTATATAGCGAGTGAAATAGGCAGATGAAGGTACATCGACTTCATCGGTGTGCACACTCTATCTCTCTATCATATCATCTCACATTGATACTATTGAAGCAGACGAGTTTGCAATGCCCATATGATACGACTGTCAAGCGGGTATAACGCACACAACTTGCACAACAAGAAACTTCGACTTCAACTATAATTACACTGTAACTCTGCCGTCAAGCATCTGACATGCATACAGTTGAACAAAATACGATGACCGTATAAAACGACTCTGGAGAGTATATAACGAGTTCAATGGGCAAATGGAGTAACATCGACTCCATCGGTGAGCACACTTTATATCTTTATTCTTTCATCTCACATTTATACTATTGAAGCTAACGAGTTCGCAATGCTCATATGAGACGATTTTTAAGCGAGTATAATGCACACAACTTGCAGAATGAGAAACTTCGACTTTGACTATGTTTACACTGTAACTCTGCAGTCTTGAATCTGACATGCATACAGTTGATGCAGATACGATTGCATTGACCATATAGGATGACTTCCGAAAGGGTATATCGCACACAGCTTGCAGAACAAGAAACATCAACTTCGACTATGTGTTAATCGTAACTCTGCAGTCTAGCATCTGACATGCATACAGCTGAAGCAGATATGATCGCAGTGACAATATAAGGCGACTTTGAAGTGTTTTTATCAAGTACGATTGGCAGATGCAGATACATCGACTTCATCGGTGTGTACACTCTATCTCTCTATCCTATCATCTCACATGGCAGCAGACGAGTTCGCAATGCCCATATGAGACGACTTTCAAGCTTTTTACCACACACAGCCTGCAGAACAAGAAATTTCGACTCCGACTATGTTTACACTGTCACTTTGTATATATCAAGTACGATAGGCAGATGCAGATACATCGACTTCATCGGTGTGTACACTCTATCTCTCTATCCTATCATCTCACATGGCAGCAGACGAGTTCGCAATGCCCATATGAGACGACTTCCAAGCGTTATACCGCACACAGATTGCAGAACAAAAACTTCGATGTCGACTATGTTTACACTGTCACTTTGCAGTCTAGCATCTGACATGCATACAGTTGAAGCAGATATGATCGCCGTGACCATATAAGACGACTTTTGAGTGTATATAGCAAGTAAGATGGGCAGTTGAAGGAACATCGACTTCATCGGAGTGCACACTCTATCTCTCTAACCTATCATCTCACATTGATACTATTGAAGCAGACGAGTTCGCGATGCCCATATGAGATGATTCTCAAGCGGATATGACGCACACAACATGCACAACAAGAAACTTCGACTTCGACTTTAATTACACTGTAACTCTGCCGTCTAGCATCTAACATGCATACAGTTGAAGCAGATACGATATCAGTGACCATATAAGACGAGTTCTGAGCGGGTATAACGCACACAGCTTGCAGAACAAGGAACTTTGACTTTGACTATGTTCACACACTATAAGACGACTATGAAGGGTATATAACGAGAACAATAGGCAAATGAAGATTCATCGTTTTTATCGTCGTGCACACTATATCTCTCTTTCCAATTATCTGACATGGACACTATTGAAGCAGACAAGTTTGCATTGACCAATATAAAATGACTTTCAAGCAAGTATATCGCACACAGCTTGCAGAACGAGGAACTTCGACTTCGACTATGTTCACACTGTGACTCTGCAGTCTAGAATCTGACATGCATACAGTTGAAACAGATACGATGGTAGTGACCGTATGAGACGACTCTGAACGGTATATCACGAGAACAATAGGCAAATGAAGATACATCGTTATCATCGTCGTGCACACTATATATCTCTTACCTATCATCTCACATGGACTTTTTTGAAGCAGACAAGTTAGCATTGACCATATTAGACGAATTCCAAGCGGGTTTAACGCACACAGCTTGCAGAATAAGAAACATCGACTTCGACTATGTTCACATTGTAACTCTGCAGTCTAGAATCTAACATGCATACAGTCGATGCAGGATTGATTGCAGTGACCGTATGATACGACGTCGGAGAGATTATAACAAGTACAATAGGCAAATGGAGAAACATCGACTTCATCGTTGTGCACACACTATCTCTCTATCCTATCATCTCACATGGATTCTATTGAAGCAGACGAGTTCGCAATGCTCATATGAGACGACTGCCAAGCGGATATAACGCACACAACTTGCACAACGAGGAACTTCGACTTCGACTTCGTTAACACTGTAACTCTGCCGTCTAGCATCTAAAATGCATACAGTTGGAGCAGATACGATTGCAGTGACCATATAAGACGAGTTCTGAGCGGAAATTATGCACAAAGCTTGCAGAACAAGAAACTCCGACTTAGACTATGTCCACACTGTAAGTCTGCAGTCTTGAATCTGACATGCATACAGTTGAAGCAGATACGATAGCAGTGACCGTATAAGACGACTCTGAAGGTTATATAACGAGAACAATAGGCAAATGCAGATAAATCGTTCCCATCGTCGTGAACACTATATCTCTCTTTTCCATCATCTCACATGGACACTATCGAAGCAGACAAGTTTGCATTGACCATATAGGACGACTTCCAAGCGGGTATATCACACACAGCTTGCAGAACAGGAAACATCAACTTCGACTGTGCAGTGACCATATGAGACGACTCTGGAGGGTATATAGCGAGTACAACAGGCAAATGGGGATACATCGACTCCATCGTCGTACACACTATATCTCTCTATATTTTCATCTCACATGGACACAATTGAAGCAGACAAGCTCGCATTGACCATATAAGACGACTTCCAAGCGGGTATAACGCACACAGCTTGCAGAACAAGAAACTTCGATTTCGACTTTGTTAACACTGTAACTCTGCAGTCTCGAATTTGACATGCATACAGTTGATGCAGATACGATTGCAGTGACCATATAAGACGACTCTGGAGGGTATATAGCGAGTACAACAGGCAAATGGAGATACATCGACCCCATCGTCGTACACACTATATCATCTCACATGGACACAATTGAAGCAGACAAGCTCGCATTGACCATATAAGACGACTTCCAAGCGGGTATAACGCACACATCTTGCAGAACGAGAAACTTCGACTTTGACTTTGTTTACACTGTAACTCTGCAGTCTTGAATTTGACATGCATACAGTTGATGCAGATACTATTGCAGTGACCATATAAGACGACTCTGGAGGGTATATAGCGAGTACAACAGGCAAATGGGGATACATCGACCCCATCGTCGTACACACTATATCATCTCACATGGACACAATTGAAGCAGACAAGCTCGCATTGACCATATAAGACGACTTCCAAGCGGGAATAACGCACACATCTTGCAGAACAAGGAACATCGACTTCGACTTTGTTTACATTGTAACTCTGCAGTCTAGCATCTGACATGCATACAGTTGAAGCAGATATGATCGCTGTGACCATATAAGACGACTTTTGAGTGTATATAGCAAGTAAAATAGAAATTTGAAGGTACATCGACTTCATCGGTGTGCACACTCTATCTCTCTAACCTATCATCTCACATTGATACTATTGAAGCAGACGAGTTCGCAATGCCCATATGAGACGACTTTCAAGCGGATAAGACGCACACAACATGAACAACAAGATACTTCGACTTTGACTTCAATTACACTGTAACTCTGCCGTCTAGCATCTAACATGCATACAGTTGAAGCAGATGCTATATCAGTGACCATATAAGACGACTTCTGAGCGGGTATAACGCACACAGCTTGCAGAACAAGAAACTTTGACTTTGACTATGTTTACACTGTAACTCTGCAGTCTAGAATCTGACATGCATAGAGTTGAAGCAGTTACGATGGAAGTGACCGTATAAGACGACTCTGAAGGGTATATAACGAGAAAAATAGGCAAATTAAGATTCATCGTTTTTATCGTCGTGCATACTATATCTCTCTTTCCTATTATCTCACATGGACACTATTGAAGCAGACAAGTTCGCATTGACCATATGAGATGACTTCCAAGCGGGTATATCGCACACAGCTTGCAGAACAAGAAACTCTGACTTCGACTATGTTCACACTGTGACTCTGCAGTCTAGAATCTGTCATGCATACAGTTGAAACAGATACGATGGTAGTGACCTTATGAGACGACTCTGAACGGTATATCACGAGAACAATAGGCAAATGAGGATACTTCGTTATCATCGTCGTGCAAACTATATCTATCTTTCCTATCATCTCAACCTGGACTTTTCTGAAGCAGACAAGTTAGCATCGACCATATAAGACGACTTTCAAGCGGGTTTACCGCACACAGCTTGCAGAACAAGAAACATCGACTTTGACTATGTTTACATTATAACTCTGCAGTCTAGCATCTGACATACATACAGTTGAAGCAGATATGACCGCAGTGACCATATAAGACGAGTTCTGAGCAAGTATAACGAACACGGCTTGCAGAACAAGAAACTTCGACTACGACTATGTTTACACATTAACTCTGCAGTCTACCTTCTGACATGCATAGAGTCGAAGCAGATATGATTGCAGTGTCCATATAAGACGATTTTGAAGGGTAAATATTGGGAACAATAGGCAAATGAAGATACATCGACTCCATCGGTGTGCATACTCTTTATCTCTATCCCATCAACTCACATTGATACTATTGGAGCAGACGAGTTCCCGATGCCCATATGAGACGACTTCCAAGAGGGTATAACCCACACAACTTGCACAACAAAAAACTTCGACTTCGACTATGTTTACACTGTTACTCTGCCGTCAAGCATCTGACATGCATACAGTTGGAGCAGATACGATAACAGTGACCGTATAAGACGACTCTGAAGGGTATATAATGGGTTCAATAGGCAAATGAAGTAACATCGACTTCATCGATGTGCACACTCTATATATCCATCCCATCATCTCACATAGATACAATTGAAGCAAACGAGTAAGCAATGCCCATATAAGACGATTAGTAAGCGAGTGTAACTCACACAGCTTGCAGAACAAGAAAGTCCGACTACGACTATGTTTACACATGAACTCTGCAGTCTTGCTTCTGACATGCATACACTTGAAGCAGATATGATCGCAGTGACTATATGAGACGACTCTGGAGGGTATATGGCGAGTACAACAGGCAAATATGGATACATCGACTTCATCGTCGTACTCACTATATCTCTATATCCTATCATCTCACATGGACACATTTCCAAGCTGATATAACGCACACAACTTGCAGAACAAGGAACATCGATTTCGACTATGTTAACATTGTAACTCTGCAGTCTAGCATCTGACATGCATACAGTTGAAGCAGATACTATTGCAGTGACCGTATAGGACGATTTCGAAGGGAATATAACGAGTACAATGATCGAACGAAGATACATCGACTTCAACGTTGTGCACACTTTACCTCTCTATTCTATCATCTCACATGGACACTATTGGAACAAACAAGTTCGCAATGACCATATGAGACGACTTTCAAGACGGTAGAACGCACACAGGTTTCAGGACAAGAAACTTCGACTTCGACTATGTTTACACTGTAACTCTGCGGTCTAGCATCTGACATGCATACAGTTGAGGCAGATATGATCGTAGTGACATGTGCCACTCTTGGAGGATATATAGCAAGAACAATAGGCAGATGAAGATACATCGACTCCATCGGTGTGCACACTCTTTCTCTCCATCCTGTCATTTCACATGGACACTATTGAAGCAGACGAGTTCGCGATGCCCATATGAGACGACATCCAAGCGAGTATAACGCACACATTTCGCACAACAAAAAACTTCGGCTACGACTATGTTTACACAGAAACTCTGCAGTCTAGCATCTGACATGCATACAGTTGAAGCAGATATGATCGCAGTGACCATATAAGACGACTTTGGAGGGTATATAGAGAGTTGCAGAACAAAAAACTTCGACTTTGACTATGTTAACACTGTAACTCTGCAGTCTAGAATCTGACATGCATACAGTTGAAGCAGATACGATGGAAGTGACCGTATAAGACGACTCTGAAGGGAATATAACAAGAAAAATAGGCAAATGAAGATTCATCGTTTTCATCGTCGTGCACTATATCTCTCTTTCCTATCATGTCACATGGACACTATCGAAGCAGACAAGCTCGCATTGACCATATAAGACGACTTCCAAGCGGGTATAACGCACACATCTTGCAGAACGAGAAACTTCGACTTTGACTTTGTTTACACTGTAACTCTGCAGTCTTGAATTTGACATGACACTCTATCTCTCTAACCTATCATCTCACATTGATACTATTGAAGCAGACGAGTTCGCAATGCCCATATGAGACAACTTTCAAGCGGATAAGACGCACACAACATGAACAACAAGAAACTTCGACTTTGACTTCAATTACACTGTAACTCTGCCGTCTAGCATCCAACATGCATACAGTCGAAGCAGATGCTATATCAGTGACCATATAAGACGACTTCTGAGCGGGTATAACGCACACAGCTTGCAGAACGAGAAACTCTGACTTTGACTATGTTTACACTGTAACTCTGCAGTCTAGAATCTGACATGCATAGAGTTGAAGCAGTTACGATGGAAGTGACCGTTTAAGACGACTTTGAAGGGTATATAACGAGAAAAATAGGGAAATTAAGATTCATCGTTTTTATCGTCGTGCATACTATATCTCTCTTTCGTATTATCTCACATGGACACTATTGAAGCAGACAAGTTCGCATTGACCATATGAGATGACTTCGAAGCGGGTATATCGCACACAGCTTGCAGAACAAGAAACTCTGACTTCGACTATGTTCACACTGTGACTCTGCAGTCTAGAATCTGTCATGCATACAGTTGAAACAGATACGATGGTAGTGACCTCATGAGACGACTCTGAACGGTATATCACGAGAACAATAGGCAAATGAAGATACTTCGTTATCATCGTCGTGCAAACTATATCTCTCTCTCCTATCATCTCAACCTGGACTTTTCTGAAGCAGACAAGTTAGCATCGACCATATAAGACGACTTTCAAGCGGGTTTACCGCACACAGCTTGCAGAACAAGAAACATCGACTTTGACTATGTTAACATTATAACTCTGCAGTCTAGCATCTGACATACATACAGTTGAAGCAGATATGATCGCAGTGACCATATAAGACGAGTTCTGAGCAAGTATAACATACACGGCTTGCAGAACAAGAAACTTCGACTACGACTATGTTTACACATTAACTCTGCAGTCTACCTTCTGACATGCATAGAGTCGAAGCAGATATGATTGCAGTGTCCATATAAGACGATTTTGAAGGGTAAATATTGAGAACAATAGGCGAATGAAGATACATCGACTCCATCGTTGTGCATACTCTTCATCTCTATCCTATCAACTCACATTGATACTAATGGAGCAGACGAGTTCCAGATGCCCATATGAGACGACTTCCAAGAGGGTATAACCCATACAACTTGTACAACAAAAAACTCCGACTTCGACTATGTTAACACTGTTACTCTGCCGTCAAGCATCTGACATGCATACAGTTGGAGCAGATACGATAACAGTGACCGTATTAGACGACTCTGAAGGGTATATAATGGGTTCAATAGGCAAATGAAGTAACATCGACTTCATCGATGTGCACACTCTATATATCCATCCCATCATCTCACATAGATACAATTGAAGCAAACGAGTTAGCAATGCCCATATAAGACGATTAGTAAGCGAGTGTAACTCACACAGCTTGCAGAACAAGAAACTCCGACTACGACTATGTTTACACATAAACTCTGCTTCTGACATGCATACACTTGAAGCAGATATGATCGCAGTGACTATATGAGACGACTCTGGAGGGTATATGGCGAGTACAACAGGCAAATATGGATACATCGACTTCATCGTCGTACTCACTATATCTCTATATCCTATCATCTCACATGGACACATTCCCAAGCTGATATAACGCACACAACTTGCAGAACAAGGAACATCGATTTCGACTATGTTAACATTGTAACTCTGCAGTCTAGCATCTGACATGCATACAGTTGAAGCAGAAACTATTGCAGTGACCGTATAGGACGATTTCGAAGGGAATATAACGAGTACAATGATCGAACGGAGATACATCGACTTCAACGTTGTGCACACTTTACCTCTCTATCCTATCATCTCACATGGACACTATTGAAACAAACAAGTTCGCAATGACCATATGAGACGACTTTCAAGACGGTAAAACGCACACAGGTTTCAG
This sequence comes from Phaedon cochleariae, assembly GCA_918026855.4. Lineage (NCBI taxonomy): Eukaryota > Metazoa > Arthropoda > Insecta > Coleoptera > Chrysomelidae > Phaedon > Phaedon cochleariae. Next base: position 13,793,104 of record OU896721.1, on the reverse strand, counting down.
GACAAGAAACTTCGACTTCGACTATGTTTACACTGTAACTCTGCGGTCTAGCATCTGACATGCATACAGTTGAGGCAGATATGATCGTAGTGACATGTGCCACTCTTGGAGGGTATATAGCAAGAACAATAGGCAGATGAAGATACATCGACTCCATCGGTGTGCACACTCTTTCTCTCCATCCTGTCATTTCACATGGACACTATTGAAGCAGACGAGTTCGCGATGCCCATATGAGACGACATCCAAGCGAGTATAACGCACACATTTTGCACAACAAAAAACTTCGGCTACGACTATGTTTACACAGAAACTCTGCAGTCTAGCATCTGACATGCATACAATTGAAGCAGATATGATCGCAGTGACCATATAAGACGACTTTGAAGGGTATATAGAGAGTTGCAGAACAAAAAACTCCGACTTTGACTATGTTAACACTGTAACTCTGCAGTCTAGAATCTGACATGCATACAGTTGAAGCAGATACGATGGAAGTGACCGTATAAGACTACTCTGAAGGGAATATAACGAGAACAATAGGCAAATGAAGATTCATCGTTTTCATCGTCGTGCACTATATCTCTCTTTCCTATCATGTCACATGGACACTATTGAAGCAGACAAGCTCGCATTGACCATATAAGAAGACTTCCTAGCAGGTATAATGCACACAGCTTGCAGAACAAGAAACATCGACTTCGACTTTGTTTACATCGTAACTCTGCAGTCTAGCATCTGATATGCATACAGTTGAAGCAGATATGATCGCGTTGACCATATAAGACGACTTTTGAGTGTATATAGCGATTGAAATAGGCAGATGAAGGTACATCGACTTCATCGGTGTGCACACTCTATCTCTCCATCCTTTCATCTCACATTGATACTATTGAAGCAGACGAGTTTGCAATGCCCATATGATACGACTGTCAAGCAAGTATAACGCACACAACTTGCACAACAAGAAACTCCGACTCCAACTATAATAACACTGTAACTCTGCCGTCGAGCATCTGACATGCATACAGTTGAACAAAATACGATGGCAGTGACCGTATAAAACGACTCTGGAGAGTATATAACGAGTTCAATGGGCAAATGGAGTAACATCGACTCCATCGGTGAGCACACTTTATATCTTTATTCTATCATCTCACATTCATACTATTGAAGCAATGCTCATATGAGACGATTTTTAAGCGGGTATAATGCACACAACTTGCAGAATGAGAAACTTCGACTTTGACTATGTTTACACTGTAACTCTGCAGTCTTGAATCTGACATGCATACAGTTGATGCAGATACGATTGCATTGACCATATATGATGACTTCCAAAAGGGTATATCGCACACAGCTTGCAGAACAAGAAACATCAACTTCGACTATGTGTTAATCGTAACTCTGCAGTCTAGCATCTGACATGCATACAGCTGAAGCAGATATGATCGCAGTGACAATATAAGGCGACTTCGAAGTGTTATTATCAAGTACGATAGGCAGATGCAGATACATCGACTTCATCGGTGTGTACACTCTATCTCTTTATCCTATCATCTCACATGGCAGCAGACGAGTTCGCAATGCCCATATGAGACGACTTCCAAGCGTTTTACCGCACACAGCCTGCAGAAGAAAAAACTTCGACTCCGACTATGTTTACACTGTCACTTTGTTTATATCAAGTACGATAGGCAGATGCAGATACATCGACTTCATCGGTGTGTACACTCTATCTCTCTATCCTATCATCTCACATGGCAGCAGACGAGTTCGAAATGTCCATATGAGACGACTTCCAAGCGTTATACCGCACACAGCTTGCAGAACAAAAAACTCCGACGTCGACTATGTTTACACTGTCACTTTGCAGTCTAGCATTTGACATGCATACAGTTGAAGCAGATATGATCGTAGTGACCATGTAAGACGACTCTGAAGGGTATATATCAGGTACAATAGGCAGATGTAGATACATCGACTGCATCGGTGTGCACACTCTATATCTCTATTCCATCAACCCACATTGATACTATCGAAGCAGACGAGTTCTTGATGCCCATATGAGGCGACTTCCAAGCGGGTATAACGCACACAACTTGCACAACAAGGAACTTCGACTTCGACTATGTTTACTGTAACGGTCTATTTTGGATGGTGCTCGAATTGGGACAGCCGGTATATTATGTTCAGTCTTGAAGCGGAGAATACGAATAACCTACGCCTGTTAAATAGGCAACTAACAATATTCGATGCGCGAGAAATTGCTCGAGGCTACAGAGTGAAGCGGGGTCGAGAGGTAGTACCCACTGTCAAGAGTCAACCCGTTGACGGCAGGTGATATTGTGATTTTCTGTAAAGCCTAATAAGACCTAAGGTAATCAACTAATTTCTAACGTTACTTCAACAGACTGCCTCCAATCATCACTTTTTTTCTGCGAACGATGTGCAAACACAATTTCATTCCAGGCAAGAAAATAGATTCACCGAGGTTGGGCACGTGGTGAAGATCACGGTTCTCAATCAATTACCTAACGTGAAGCAAAAGGCGATACCTGTCTGAATTCGGTATCGTCCATTGTTGGTCAACAAATATAATTGTTACGGCTCTGGCTATTGCGTAACCGCTGGAATACGTCTCACCCGCTATTGCAGTACGCGCCGACCTACACCGCCACTCCGTATCTGCGAGTTTTTGTGACCAGGAAAGGCATGCAATTCTCAGGACTTAGAAAATGGGTATCTATGAAAAGCCAGTGAGAGGTACATGAATATTTTTTCGGAATTGCGAGTGAGTACCATCCAACTCATCGTCCTCAGGAGATGCTGATAACGAAGATTGTTCTCGTGGTGTTTCATTGAAAAGATTATTTGATTTGTATCTCGTACCTCGTCGTAAGTAACTGAGAGTCTATCTCAGATAGTGATATATATTTTTCATTGTGGAAGTATAAAGCAATCTACAGCTGTGGATTGAAGGATACTTGCTTTACAGCGTCTGTTAAATGACTATATCTTTGTATTTTTTATACATGATTGAATATTGTGTGGTAATTGCTATTTTCGTTATACATACGCAATTTGACACTCACAAAACAAGTGAAGTGTATTTGTTTTTGCACCCTATAGTGTAACATAATTGTATTGATAGTACTGGGTTTATTTGTGTACACCTATAGAGCCATTTTCTTTGAATCTGTCTTTTCAACAATGCGGCCCATTGTTGTTATTCATAATTGATATTTTCTCTTTTATTATACACGATTTCATATCATCATATATTATACCATTTATCTTATTTGATTTCTCTTCCTCGTCGGCAGAGTATGCCGGCTGGCGCCCACTGAGCTTACATAATAATATCTAATATCAAGATCAAGTATATCACAAAATATTGGCAATCTGAGAACTTGTATTGGAATCCACGAATTTTTCCTTTCCTTAGTTGATGTAACTGTTTTTATAATAAGTCAGTGAATTAAATTTTGTTATGTCACACAAATATTGCGCACAACGTGGGGCTCGAGTTTAATTGTTGAAAAATTTGTGGTTATATTTTTGACGGTCGTAAGCTATTTTTCCAAAAAAAAAACCTCCTCAAATTCCTTTCAAATATGATGAATGTTTTTATATCCGCGGCAGCGCGTTCATGATAAAAACGATTCTATCGATCTTCAGGTATATTGAGACAAAAAAAAGGCAAGAATATTTATTCGTGAAATTGCATGTGTTTGCCTAGGTCGCTGAGATTCAGATTTCGTTGTACTTTTCATACTGTTAATTTTATTAGGAGTGAATCACAACTCTTCAGTGCCGATGCATGAAAATATATACAGGTTGTCCCACTATCTGGCACTTTGTAACATTGATCGAGATATTTCAACAAATCACCGTCCCTATATTTCTGATACATACCTAACCATCAGAAATATATTATACTGTGTGGATTATTGAATTGTGAGAGATAAAAATTTTTTTTTGGTATCAAAAAAAAATGTCTGTTGATTATTATAATAAAGATCCTCATCATCTGAGAGTGCATGAGTTGAATTATGAATTAGCTCTTCGTGGAGTGAACACTGATAGAGTGGAGGTAGATCTAAAAAGAAAATTTCTTCGTAGGGAACTTAAAAAGGATCAAGCTCGTGCTGAAGTTGAACATGTTGTTAGTGACTATGTGCATGAATTTGAAAAAATGGAAATTGATGAAAGCATAAAGTCTATCACGGACTTGGTGAATGATTTTGATGGGGTGAATGAAGAATTATCAAAACGTATTCGTAGCAGGATAAATCACGTTCTTGGTAGGCTGGCTAGGATACCAGTGGATATCAGCGAAGCAGTGTCCAATTATAGGGGTGATAATACAGTGATTGTTTCTGCCTTAGAGGAAGAATTGAATTATATAATCGAACGTTTGAAGCGCGGTGCTGACTTGAGACCTAATTGCAGTCTTCAGGCACCATCAGCTGACGAAAAATCGGTCGCTGTTTATAAATGGCCAGTAAAATTTAATGGGAAATCAAATAGCGCGTCTCTCAATTCGTTTTCAAGTAGGGTCGAGGAACCCAGGGTTGCAAGAAAATGTTTCAGAAAAGGTTTATATGAAGCAGCCTCTGATCTTTTTGGAGATGCTGCATAAGAATGGTTCAGAGCGCAGCTGCGACAGAATCGTTTCGATTCATGGGAAAGTCTAGTAGTAGCACTCAAAAAAGATTCTTTACCATGAATGAATGAATGAATGAGTGTTTATTTACAAGAAGCATTTTTACAAAAAATGGGTAACATCCTGTGGCCTATGTCTAGGTGATATAATGAAACCCAACTCAATTGACATGAAAAGACAGTAAATAAACAGAAGGGGATACCCGACTAAGTTCATTGAAGAACTTGTCTCCGGGAGATCACAATCAATTAATTTTCACTATCTGGAATGCGTCTACTTTATGTTATTCTAGCCAAATGAAGTTACCTGTAGAGTTATACAAACCAAAGTGAAAGTATCCTACAAAACTAGGTAGACTTCAATACTTGAAAAGAGTTTTTTTTTTTTTTTTTTTTTTTTTTTCCTATATACTATATGCGAATACACACATAATTTTGAATTTATAATACATATATGTATGGGTAAAAACAATGAATACTCAAGAAAAGAACTGAAAAATAAGCATTTTTTATGAGATTTCGAGTATGCCTTCTTTCTAAATCTAAATCGGATCAATAGCATACGAAAAGTACTTTCTATCCTTGAAGTAAATCCACTTTTTGAGCTTGTTTCGAAAAAGTCTGTTGGATATCTCATTTTTCAAGTCATTTGGTAATTTATTATAAAGTTTAGATCCTATAAAGCAAAAGCTCCGTTGACCGATTGCTTTATGAGTAGCAGGGATATATAAAGCTGCTGCAGCATTCTGTCTCGTGCTATAGTTATGTAGTAAATTGTTTCTATATTGACTGTTAGAGTATAGAAAAGAAATTGATTTGAAACAAAATAGTTGTCGAACGTCCATAACCTTCGCATCCATGAATAGTTGGTCTGAAGAATATTTGCGAGTTTTTTTTAGTATAATTTTCAGAATCCACTTTTGAATAGTATTGATTGAATGTAAATAATTATTTCTAATTCCTCCCCAACCAATTATACCATATTGTAAAATGGAATCAACGAAGGCAATATATAATATTTTCAGTTCAGTGAACGTTAAAAATTCAACTAGCTGTTTGAATCTATAAATCAGACCCCTCAGCTTATTAACTATGTTACGGGCCTGAATATCCCACCTCAGAAATGAGTCCATATGGATGCCAAGGTATTTTACCGTTTGAACAATTTCAAGGGTATGGTTTCCAACAATGATGCTTCTATAATCCGGTAGAGATGGTTTATATGAGGTGAATGGTATAATTTTTGTTTTTGTGGCATTAACTGTCAATTTATTCGCATCAAACCAATCGAAAATCTTTCGAATGTCATCTGTAGCAGTTTGTTCAATTTCCGCCCAAGAGTCGCCTACATAGACAATTGCAGTATCATCAGCGAAAGATAGTATAATGCCTGCAGTACTTAGTTTAAGTAGATCATTCAAGTAAATCAAAAATAGAATTGGACCAAGAACGGTGCCTTGTGGGACTCCGAAAGTTACAGATTCCTCATCACTGTAAATATTATCAATTTTGACAACGTGTTTCCGGCCACTGAGATAACTAGAGAAAAGGTTCAAAGCAACACCTCGTATTCCTTGGCGTTCAAGTTTATCTAGCAAAAGCTTATGACAAACCGTATCAAAGGCTTTTGCCAGATCAACAAACACACCCAAACATGGTTTTTTGTTATCAACTGCTGTATATATGATCGATGTTATCTTAGCAATAGCATCCTGCGTTGATTTACCTTCCTGAAATCCAAATTAATGGTGGTGTAAAATTTTGTTCTTGCTAATGAAATTTACTAGACGTTTTTTGATAACTCTCTCGAATACTTCAGCTACCGTTGGTATTAGAGAGATAGGTCTATAGTTGCAAAATTGATATTTTCCGCCAGATTTATAAATGGGTTTGATAACGGCCTTTTTGAAATGATTCGGGACTTGGCCTTTATTAATCATCAAATTAATGATATAAGATAAAGGTTTTGAAATATAATAATTAGCTATTTTTAGAATCTCATTAGTTATTCCATCAAATCCAGTAGCTTTCTTGTCCTTCAGCTCTCGAATAAGTGATTCAATTTCAAGGTGATCAGTTGGTTTCAGAAATATTGTCGTTGTTAACCTAGCATTATTTGTATCTTTTTTATTATTTTGTGGAATCGCATCCGCCATCTTTGCCCCTATCGAAGAATAATACTGGTTGAAGTGATTCGCAATTTGCTGTTTATCAGTTATCTCAACTCCATTATCTAATTTCATTTTATTAATAGGACTACTCACGTTAGATTTAGTACAGAATTCTTTTATGACATTCCAAAGATTTTTTGTCGAAGACCTATTTTTTTCGATTTTATTTTTGAGGTAATCATGTTTAGTTTTTTTTTAATAACGATGTGAGTTTATTTTTGTAATTGTTGTATATAGATTTTTTATATAAATTTGAGGGATCTCTCAGAAAATTCTGATGCAACTTATCCCTTTTGTCTATCGATGTAATTAGACCTCTAGTGATCCATGGTTTCTTTTTCTTTGAAGGTCTTATTCTCCTGGTGTTTGTAGCTTTTTGTATGATTTCTTTCAGAATTCTCATAAAATCATCAGTTGCCGAATTCACGTCCTCTAATCTATAGACCGTGCTCCAACTTTCCATTTTGATCATATTCAGCAATTTTGTTTCGTCTAAATTATTGAGGGTTACATAATCCTCATTAGGTTTGTTTTTCAGGTATTCACATTTCACGACTGTAGAGAAATGATCAGTTATGTTCGTTTTAACAATGGCTGGGTGAATGGATTCACTAATTGTTTCTGTACTACTTTTCAGGAATATATGATCAAGGCATGAACTCGACGAAGCTGTAACTCGGGTTGGATTATTAATCAGTGATTTGAATCCGTTTAGAGACATAACATTTAGGTAGTCGTCAACATCTTCATTTTCATGCTCCAAAATATTGATATTGATATCACCCAAGAAGAAGGTTAATTCGTTGTTCGCAAAACTTCTCTCAACAAAGAGTTCATAAAGGTTTGAATTAAAATTTTCAACATTAGTACAAGGAGGTCTATATACAACAATGGCACAAATTTTTATTTTTCCGCATATCATGTTTACTATGACTCCATTTACCTCGCCAATTTTTATGAATTCATGGCACTCGTAACAATTTTCTCGGACATATATCAATATTCCGTCATTTTGATTGATTCGTTCACTGTTATGGATCGTTCTGTAACCACAAATATTGAGTGACTCAGGATCATTTACTTTCCAGGTTTCCGTTAAGGCAATTAGACTGAACGCGTTCTGGACTTCTGATAAATAGAGTTGTAATTCATCAAAATGTTTAGTAACACTCCGTATATTATTGTGAAAAATTGAGAAACAATCACAGTTATCGAAAGTTTGTTTGAAACACTCTAAGTTTGTTATTTCTCTCGTGATTATCGGTTCGTTTTCGTACTCGAGTATGAATTGATCCATTTTAGACTAATATATACAAAAATAGAATGATACAAATGATAGTAAATGATTTTTTTTTTTTTTTTTTTTTTTATATATTTGTATATACTTTAGACAAAACGAAATGATTTAATTATTGGTGAATGAGGAAACATTATTTTATTCTAATTTCGTTGAATGTACAGAGGAAGTAATTTAGTGAGTGATAGACTAACCTAAACATCCTGTTAGTCCATATTTTTCGTCTCCCTGCTAACGCTTCTAGTGAATCTTTTCGGCATTCCCTCCTGGGGACTCAGAACGTTTTTTCTTTTAGATGACAAGTCGGCAGAGTTTCCAGAGGTTTCGATGTTATTCAATGTTCTATCGACTTCTTTTGTAAGATCTTCGTACTTGTATGAGACACCGTTGATAATAAGTTTATTTTTCAATAAAGTAGTTTCACATTTGTTTCCTTTCGCTTCCTTATAGTACTTGTATAATACTTTTTTTTCCTCTCTTTCTTTTGTTGTTAGGTCATGACTAACTGCGATATCGGTCCCCTTCAATTTACCACAGTTTCTAAGGATTTCTTGTTTTTTGATGTTTCGAACTAGTTCTAAAATTATAGGCCTTTTTGCACTAGTATTTCTTTTTCCAATTCTATAGGTATTATTTATATCCGTATCTTCTAGCCTTATATTCAGTTTGTCTTGCAAAGTTTGTTTTACGATATTTGTAGTTTCTGCATCATCCTTTTCTTCAATGCCAAAAATCACCAAATTGTTATTTTTCAGCTTTCTTTTAGCTGTTTCAACCTCCACTTTCAGTTCCTTATTTTCACTTTCTAATAGTTCTAATTTCACCTCTATATCATGGACAGTCTTAGTAACTTTCTGTAAATCGTTCTTGATGGTTTTAATGTCTTCAATTATTTGATTGTTCTGTTGGTAAATCGATTTTAGTAAAGATTTTGTGTCTTCATCCATAACGTGCTGGTAGGAGCAGATATACTTCTGGATTCCGAAGTCTGGCAACTAGGTTCAGCTAATACACTCCAACAATTCTGGCGATCCCCGGTCCAAAGGTCAATATTCACTCTTTGGTGGAAGTATACTTTCTTGTGTGATATTGTCGTGGTTGAGCTATTCAAGTTTTTTACTCACAGTACTGTTTATTATGTTCAGCTAGGCACATATCATGTAGCAGTAACAATTAATTCACTTTAATTCCGACTGTTAATTACTATTTATTCCGAGAGCTTATTATTATAAACAATTGCAGACAGTGTTGCCAAATGTGCACTCCGTGATGGCTATGATGAAGAACTACGGAGGCAGATTGAACGGCGCACTCAACATGAAGAAGAACCGGTTATCATCTATATTTCTATAATGGAGAACCTATTCGACTGTTTGTCTGATAAACCGTCGGATGACCGAAAACTGAGGATACTTATGTCTAGAGTATTGCCCAGATATCACTCCCATTTGTCACTTCAAGACATAAAACGTATTAGTAGGTTAGGCGAAATTTGTAGGGCATTAGAGGAATCAGAGAGGATGCAGAAGAATTTTAGGCCGCCTCCTAGACGAAATATTGCTAGCTTGGAACCTGGTTTAGGATATTTCCCTCTCGATGATAGTCCATCCACATCTTCCCCTTCGGGTCGTTGTCAAAGTTGTAGGGGTTGTCAAGGTTACCTGGATAGGAAGGAAAGTTCTAGTTATGTCCCTAGGTCAAATTTTGAACGCCGGTCTCATCAAGTCTCAGCTGTACACTGTTGGAGTTGTAATGAGGTAGGTCATCTAAAACGTGATTGTAAAAAATCAGTTATGGCATCATCACAAAATCAAAAGCGGAAATTGATGTGCTATGGTTGTGGGCTGAAAGATGTGATCAGACCCAACTGTCCTCGATGTAAAAAAAACTGATTGGTGTAGTACGACACCTGGACCGCCGTAACTCCGATAAAAGTTTTACCCCGAAGGTCCTGAAATTATTTGATGACGAGTGGAATAAATGGTTGGCAAATGTTGGGAACTTTTACAGTTCATACAAGTTAAATGAGTTGAATAGTGTTGGTCAAGTGGCCAAGGAGAATAATGGCATTTTTGTAGAAAAAGAGAATGATAACCGTCCGTATGTTTCAATACAGATTTTTGGCATTGTTCGGATACGAATATTAGGACAGTGGATGGTACTTGTCAGCGTACCGAAGGCTTTGTGGAAATTCCTATTCAATTGGACAATTTGGTCAAGGTTATAAAAATGTTGGTGGTGCCCTTGCTGTCGCACAATATCATATTGGGAGCAGATGTTTGCAAGGCCTTTGATATAACTGAAAAGTTTGGTACAAGCTCCTATTGTGTGGGAAACAAGGACCTGGAGACAACATCTGCGGTTGATTGTGACTTATTTTTATGCGCAATCAATAAAATTTGTAGTAAGTCTGACTTAACCGCGGAAGAGTCCGAAATGATCGAGGAAGTAATAGATAACTTTCGTACTCTATCTTCTTTCACACTCGGTAAAACAAAGAATTGCGTTCATAAAATTGATACTGTCAATGTTGAGCCTATCAAGCAAAGACATCATGTGATGTCACCATATAAATTGAAAGAGTTGAACAATGAACTGGACAAGATGTTAGAGTTACAAGTGGTGAGGCCATCTTTGAGCCCTTGGGCTAGTCCAGTATTAATAGTTGAGAAAGCTAATGGAGATCCGCGATTCTGTTTTGATGGCAGAAAGTTGAACTCTGTTACAAAAAAATGCGCCTACCCCCTTTCCATTGTGGACCATATTCTGAGTAAGTTATCAGGGGCAAAGTTTATCAGCAGTATTGATCTCAAATCGGCTTTTTGGCAAATTCCCTTGGACCCGGAGTCCTGTGAGAGAACGGCGTTTGTTGTACCCGGGCGTGGGTTATTCGAATTCGTGGTGATGCCTTACGGACTCTGTAATGCAGCTCAAACGCTCCAAAGGCTGATGGACTCTATTTTGGGACCGGACTTAGACCCGTTCGTTTTTGTCTACCTCGACGACGTGATCATTGCAACACCCAGCTTCGAGAAACATTTGGAAATTTTGAAACTTGTTTATTCTAGGTTGAAAGATTCGAATTCAACAATCGACATTGATAAGTGTTCGTTTTGTATGCCGAGCTTAAAATACCTTGGTTTCGTGGAAGATCGCGAAGGTTTGCGAACGGATCCAGGAAAAGTTAAAGCCATGTTGGAGTACCCCAAACCCAAAACGGCAACTGAGGTTAAAGGGTTCATTGGCATGTGCAGCTGGTATAGAAGATTTGTAAAAGATCATTCTACCATTACTGCTCCTATAAATGCAATTCTGAAAGGAAAAAAAAATCTCAGGGGATCGAGTGAACCGAAGAAGCGGACAGGGCTTTTCATGATTTGAAGCAGGCCCTAGTTTCGGCACCCATATTAGCATCACCAGACTTCGAGAAGCCATTTTGTATTCAATGTGATGCTTCGAATGTTGGTCTCGGAGCAGTACTGACACAAAAGGATGGAGAGAAAGAAGTGGTCATAGCTTTTGCATCTAGGTTATTGACGGAGGCCGAAAAAAAATTCACAGTCACAGAGAAGGAGTGTTGTGGTGTTTTGTTTGGTGTTATAAAATTCGGACCCTACATAGATAAGGTACATTTTTCTGTTTTGACTGATCATAGCTCCGTCTTGTGGCTTAGTCACCTCAAGAATCCAACTGGAAGGCTGGCGAGATGAGCCATGCGCTTGAGTCAGTACGACATGGAAATTATTCATAGGAAGGGTTCTTTGAATGTTGTCCCAGACGCCCTTTCACGAGCACCACAGGAGGTATGTGTCATAGATGTTCAACAGCCGGACATCGAAGCTGACTCCTGGTATTCTCGGATGGTCATTAACTTTCCCCAAAACCCTGAAAACTGCTCGGACTGGAAAGTGGTGGAAGGTTTACTCTATAAACACGTCCCATTTGGGTTCGGTTTGCGTACAAACTTCAGCGACTGGAAGTTGGTCATACCTAAGGGTAAGAGATCATCGGTTTTTCAATCTTACCATGAAGTTCCTATGGCTGCCCATTTAGGGGTGTACAAAACAATGCACAGAATACGTGAACTCTATTACTGGCTTCGTATGCTTCAAGACATTCGAAAGTTAGTCAAGGGGTGTAGAATTTGTGCTGCACAAAAAGTTAATTCAACGGCTCGACCTGGATATATGGGTCGTCCCAAAAGAGTGAGTTTTCCTTGGCAATACGTTTCAGTTGATATTTTGGGTCCCCTTCCGAGGACAAAAAATGAAAATTCTTACATTCTAGTGGTTTCCGACTATTTCCAGAAATACTGTTTAATACACCCTATGAGACAAGCGAAAGCCGCCTCAATTGTTAAATTCGTAGAAGAACAAGTGTTCTTGGTATTTGAAGTTCCCCGAATAATAGCGTGTGATAATGGTGTTCAATTTACATCTAATGCATTCAAAGATTTGTCTCAGAGGTATGGAGTGAAAATTCACTATAATGCAAATATTCATGCTCAGACAAATGCAGTGGAGCGTATAAACCGTGTTTTAGAAACCGCAATCAGGTCATACATAGACGAATCAGATCAATGAACTTGGGATAAGGAACTGCAGAAAATTGCATTTGCACTTAGGACCGCTGTTCATGAAGCGACTGGCTATTCCCCATCCTTTTTGAACTTTGGACGTTATGTACCAGCAGATGGAGAGTATTATGGTCGACTAGAATTGAATGAGATTATTAGTTTGAGTGATTTGAATCGTGCAGAGTATGGTTCAGATATAGACAAATTTCCTCAGATATATTTAGAAGTCCGCAAAAAATTGGCAGAAGCTTATAAAAAGAACTCTCAGCAATACAACTTGCGTAAAAGGCCAGCTGACATCTATCACGTAGGTGAAAATGTGTGGAAAAAAAAATTCGTTTTGTCGAACAAAGCTGAACATTTTGCCGCTAAGTTGGCGCCTAAGTTTATACTTTGTACGGTAAAGAAAGTAGTATCAAAATTAGTGTATGATTTGGTGGGGCCGAATGGAAAAAACATTGGCAAATTTCACGTGAAGGACCTGAAGCCTTACACAGGTCCAACGGTAGATTCTTGAGATGAGTGTGAGTGTGAATGTGGCAACGAATGGCGTATGAATCATGTGTGAATGGGGTGTGTGTACCGTATTTGAAAATTTCGTGAAAAAGATTTGTCTCTGCACAATCATAACTGTATATTTCTTTGTTATAAGTCTCGGGACATGTAGAGAATATATATTTCAATTGTGCGTTACCCCGATAGTTGTGACCTATTAGGTTACCTCGTATATTCGTGTTCTAGTTTAGGTAGGTAAGTAATGTAAATGTATGTTTATATTTGAAAAATAAAAATATTTCACTTCATGAAATATATATATAGGCAACTAACAATATTCGATGCGCGAGAAATTGCTCGAGGCTACGGAGTGGAGCGGGGTCGAGAGGTAGTACCCACTGTCAATAGTCAACACGTTGACGGCAGGTGATATTGTGATTTTCTGGAAAGCCTAATAAGACCTGAGGTAATTAACTAATTTCTAACGTTACTTCAACAGACTGCCTTCAATCATCACTATTTTTCCGCGAACGATGTGCAAACACAATTTCATTCCAGGCAAGAAAATAGATTCACCGAGGTTAGGCACGTGGTGAAGATCACGGTTCTCAATCAATTACCTAACGTGAAGCAAAACGCGATACCTGACTGAATTCGGTATTGTCCATTGTTGGTCAACAAATATAATTGTTACGGCTCTGGCTATTGCGTAACCGCTGGAATACGTCTCACCCGCTATTGCAGTACGCGCCGACCTACACCGCCACTCCGTATCTGCGAGTTTTTGTGACCAGGAAAGGCATGCAATTTCCAGGACTTAGAAAATGGGTATCTATGAAAAGCTAGTAAGAGGTACATGAATATTTTTCCGGAATTGCGAGTGAGTCCAACTTATCGTCCTCAGGAGATGCTGATAACGAAGATTTTTCTTGTGGTGTTTTATTGAAAAGATTATCTGATTTGTATCTCGTACCTCGTCGTAAGTAACTAAGAGTCTTTCTCAGATAGTGATATATATTTTTTATTGTGGAAGTATAAAGCAATCTACAGCTATGGATTGAAAGATACTTGCTTTACAGCGTCTGTTGAATATCTATATCTTTGTATTTTTTATACATAATTGAATATTGTGTGGTGATTGCTATTTTCGTTATACATACGCAATTTGACACTCACAAAACAAGTAAAGTGTATTTGTTCTTGCACCCTATAGTGTAACATAATTGTATTGATAGTCCTGGGTTTATTTGTGTACACCTATAGAGCCATTTTCTTTGAATCTGTCTTTTCAACAATGCGGCCCATTGTTGTTATTTATCATTGATATTTTCTCTTTTATTATACACGATTTCATATCATTATATTATATTATACCATTTATCTTATTTGATTTCCCTTCCTCGTCGGCAGAGTATGCCGGCTGGCGCCCACTGAGCTTACATAATAATATCTAATATCAAGATCAAGTATATCACAAAATATTGGCAATCTGAGAACTTGTATTGGAATCCACGAATTTTTCCTTTCCTTAGTTGATGTAACTGTTTTTATAATGAGTCAGTGAATTTGATTTTGTTACGTCACATTACACTGTAACTCTGCCGTCAAGCATCTGACATGCATACAGTTGAAGCAGATACGATGGCAGTAACCGTATGAGACGACTCTGAAGAGTATCTAACAAGTTCAATTTGCAAATAAAGTAACATCGACTCCATCGGTGAGCACACTCTATATCTCTATCCTATCACCTCACATGGATACTATTGAAGCAAACGAGTTCGCAATGCCCATATGAGACGACTTCCAAGAGGGTATATCACACACAGCTTGCAGAACAATAAACTTCGACTTTGACTTTCTTCACACTGCAATTCTGTAGTCTTGAATCTGACATGCATACATCAGTTGATGCAGATACAATTGCAGTGACCATATAAAACGACTCTGGAGGGTATATAGCGAGTACAACAGGCAAATGGGGATACATCGACTCCATCGTCGTACACACTATATCTCTCTATCCTATCATCTCAGATTGACACTATTGAAGCAGACTAGCTCGCATTGACCATATAAAACGACTTTCAAGCGGGTATAACGCACACAGCTTGCAGAACAGGAAACATCGACTTCGACTTTGTCAACATTGTAACTCTGCAGTCTAGCATCTGACATGCATACATTTGAAGCAGATATGATCGCAGTGACCATATAAGACGACTTTCGAGGGTATATAGCAAGTAAAATAGGCAGTCGAAGGTACATCGACCTCATCGGTGTGCACACTCTATCTATCTATCCTATCATCTCACATTGATACTATTGAAGCAGACGAGTACGCAATGCCAAGATGAGACGTTTTTCAAGCGGGTATATCGCACACATATTGCACAACAAGGAACTTTGACTCCGACTCTGTTCACACTGTTACTCTGCCGCCGTCTAGCATCTAACATGCATACAGTTGAAGCAGATACGATATCAGTGACCATATAAGACGAGTTTCAAGCAGGTATAACACAAACAGCTTGCAGAACAAAAAACTTCGACTTTGACTATGTTCACACTGTAACTTTGC
Organism: Phaedon cochleariae; assembly: GCA_918026855.4. Taxonomy (NCBI): domain Eukaryota; kingdom Metazoa; phylum Arthropoda; class Insecta; order Coleoptera; family Chrysomelidae; genus Phaedon; species Phaedon cochleariae. The sequence continues at coordinate 13,777,316 of OU896721.1, read as the reverse complement.
AATCTAGCATCTGACATGCATACAGTTGAAGCAGATATGATCGTAGTGACCATATAAGACGACTCTGAAGGGTATATATCAGGTACAATAGGCAGATGTAGATACATCGACTTCATCGATGTGCACACTTTTTATCTCTATTCTATCAACCCACATTGATACCATCGAAGCAGTCGAGTTCTCGATGCCCATATGAGACGACTTCCAAGCGAGTATAACGCACACAACTTGCACAACAAGAAACTTCGACTTCGACTATGTTTACACTGTAACTCTGCCGTCAAGCATCTGACATGCATACAGTTGAGGCAGATACGATGGCAGTAACCGTATAAGACGACTCTGAAGAGTATATAACGAGTTCAATGGGCAAATGAAGTAACATCGACTTCATCGGTGAGCACACTCTATATCTTTATCCTATCATCTCACATGGATACTATTGAAGCAAACGAGTTCGCAATGCCCATATGAGACGACTTCCAAGAGGGTATAACGCACACAGTTTGCAGAACAAAAAACTTCGACTTTGACTTTGTTTACACTGTAACTCTGTAGTCTTCAATGTGACATGCATACAGTTGATGCAGATACGATTGCAGTGACCGTATAAGACAACTCTGGAGGGTATATAGCGAGTACAACTGGCAAATGGGGATACATCGACTCCATCGTCGTTCACACTATATCTCTCTATCCTATTATCTCACATGGACACTATTGAAGTAGACATGCTCGCATCGACCATATAAGACGACTTCCAAGCGGGTATAACGCACACAGCTTGCAGAACTAGGAACATCGACTTCGACTTTGTTTACATTGTAACTCTGCAGTCTAGCATCTGACATGCATACAATTGAAGCAGATATGATCGTAGTGACCATATGAGACGAGTTTTGAGTGTATATAGCAAGTAAAATAAGCAGTTGAAGGTGCATCGACTTCATCGGTGTGCACACTCTATTTCTCCATCCCATCATCTCACATTGATACTATCGAAGCAGACGAGTTAGCAATGCCCATATAAGACGAGTCCTAAGCGGGTTCATCGCACACAGATTGCAGAACAAGAAACTTCGACTTCGACTTTGTTCACACTGTTACTCTGCCGTCTAGCATCTAACATGCATACAGTTGAAGCAGATACGATATCAGTGACCATATGAGACGGGTTCCAAGCGGGTTCAACGCACACAGCTTGCAGAACAAAAAACTTCGACTCTGACTATGTTAACACTGTAACTCTGCAGTCTTGAATCTGACATGCATACAGTTGAAGCAGATACGATAGCAGTGACCGTATAAGACGACTCTGAAGGTTATATAACGAGAACAATAGGCAAATGAAGATACATCGTTCTCATCGTCGTGCACACTATATCTCTCTATCCTTTCATCTCACATAGACACTATTGAAGCAGACAAGCTCGCATCGACCATATTAGACGACTTCCAAGTGGGTTTAACGTACACAGCTTGCAGAACAAGAAACATCGACTTAGACTATGTTCACATTGTAACTCTGCAGTCTAGCATCTGACATGCATACAGTTGAAGCAGATATGATCGCAGTGACCATATAAGATGACTTTGGAGTGTATATAGCAAGTACAATAGGCAGATGAAGATACATCGACTTCATCGGTGTGTACACTCTCTATCCTATTGTCACGAGTAGAACATACAGTATATAAGTAATTTGGAAGCATGAGGGTCTTATAAACATAAAATTATTCAAATAATCCATTGACATTGAACTATGAAAACTGACCAAGGAACTTTTATGAAAAACGTGCATATCTAATAAAATGTTGTATATAAATATTAGATGGGAGGGTTCCGAAGTTAGTCTGATCTGGGGCTACTCTTGACTTGACAAGAGCTCGTCGTTATGGTCATTATAATGTGAGTTGTTATAAGGTCTTTATATTTATTGTTGTTTATTCATATTTGTCATTGCTACATATAATGTTTCATGCTTCATTAGATATTGTTATGTTTGAATATATTCTTGTACTTTCAGTTACCCCTTAATTATCATAGTGCCTATTTGAATATCACCTCTCGCAAAATATTGAGCCAAGCAAACCCCTTTATAAATTGATATGGATGAATTAACCATCTCTATTTTATCGTAACATGGTAGAATCACCCATTTCATCGTGACATGGGCGAAACAACCATTTTGTTGTGACAACCCCTTTCAAATCGATATGGATGGGATAACCATTTATTTATATCGTGTAAGACAGTCTTCATCATTTCAAGTATTGAATATAGAAAAGTGTTTTTAGATGGGGCATCTGGCCAGGATTTGCGAACGGTTCAGCATGCCAAAACTGGACTGCCTTGGTTTGATCTTCAAATGGGGCGTTCCTGGTAGTACACACAGATAGGCATGCTAAAACCATCTATACCTATACAAAAACTAGGTAAAAAATATCAAATCATTGTCAACAACAAACAACTCTTTCATTGTGACATGGTGGAGGCGCCTAAGCTTCTTTCCTTGAGTCTCATTCCTCATAATGGACTCATAATTTTTTTTTTCATTCATCAATTTATGTCAATTCTATATTTCATACAAAGGTACTAGTGAAAAGGGTTAGTTGAAAGTAATCAATTATAGCAGCATGAATTCTGGGTGATAACGAAGTAAGAAAGTCATTTGAATTAGAAATCCAAATTTTTTCAATACTTCAAACCAGTAAGCTTGAAAAGTTGAATAACAATCATTCCATTTCTATTTGAAGACATGACATAATAAAGCACTGGACCAGACTCACAAAGTTTGGAGCTTATCTCTCAACTTTGTTATTTTTTTTCTCTACTCGTAATTTTCTACCTGAATTTCGGAAGAAATTCTTCCTTCTTGTCAGTTTTTTTTCCTCAAATCAAGATCATTTCTACTATTTTTTCTTATCTTTGATGGAATCATTTGAGAATTCCAATGTCATTGCCAAGAACACCTAAATCAAGTGAAAATATAATAAGTCATTCACAACGTGCCTATATAGTTCTATAACAATACGAAATGAAAACAATAATAACAAATTCTCGACATGATCTACATTGAGAGGCCAAATGCCAATCGAAATTATTCGAATGTTATCAGTTTTCTGTCTTGGCATTTCCACTCCGAAAGGGACGGGATCAACCTGAAGAATTCCTAGAAAGCTGGAATCGTATGTTTATCGAGCGGTACGTCGAGGGCACCAAACAAATGAAGTTTGAACTTTTGTCAGTACTTATTTGATTTTTGGCGCTAGTGATTAGATATTTTGTACATTTTTGATAATTTACCAATAAGTATATGATGATGTTATATTGTCTTCAGGGTATTTTCGAAATTGGAGCGATACCTAACCAAATATGGAATGTTATATTTTTTAACGCTAGGAGCGCACGGAAGGGAATCCGCATCTAAAGAGGACAGGTAGAGGAGATGGGTGTGGTATTGGATTTCCCTATAACTCTTGGAGAACATACCTGAGTGCTTGGAAACACTTCCTCAGGCAATGAATCCCAGAGCTTTGCCATTCTACAGACGAAGGAGATTTGATAAAGTGCTGTTCGACCTATTTCGATTGATCACGACACGATGTGTTGACTGGGCTTGTCAAGTTCGTCTGACTGGTATTTTGCTAGTGATGGAATGATATCAGAGATTTCTGAAGAATATTTTCCTTGGAAGTATCTATATGAAAAAATTGAAGGTCGCCGACCTTTTACCTCGCCTTTTACGGTGTTGTATGTTTTGGTGCTGAACCCCATATGAGGGAACAGGATTCTAGAACAGGCCGTACTTATATCTGTGCTTTGTGAATTATGAGAAGTTGTTCAGGTGTGAAGTAGCTTTTCGCAAGAGACGGAAATCCGAGTTTTTTTGTAGCAGATTTCGCGCCAATGGATCTGACCTGATTATGATTATCCCAAGAAAGAGTTTTGCTGATTGAAATACCGAGCATAGTGTGTTTCATCAGTTTTTTAAACTGATCTATTCATGTTCTGCTTCTCTTTACTTTGGCAATCCATCTCTTCATTTTTCCAAACAACTCTTTATTTTCTACTTATTTCTTTTCAGTTTGGTTATCTATGAAAGCGTGTTTCATTAGTTTTTCAAACTACTATTTATATTGCAATAGCTGACTCGGGATCATCCTATCAAAATGAATTTCTGATTCCATTTTGGATGACCAGAAATCATCATCTAGGAATAACTTTTACTTTCATGCCATTTCGAGTCCAAGCTGCAGAATAACAAATTTATTCAACATGGTGTTGTCCCTGGATTCGATGAAACCAATTGTGATTTTTGTTAACTTGGCCATCTTCATTCCAAGATGTTATTTTTCTTTTGGCTATTCCTTCATCTGGAGTCAGATATTTGGCACTATTATAGAAACATTGAACTCTAATGATTATTTCGCCATCTTCATAGTTACTCCATCAGGACTAGCAGCAATTGGTATTCTGGAGACTTTCATCGATTCAATTTATTTATTTTTAATTTCTTTGGCAATATGTTTTTCCAATTCTGCGATATTGAGATGTCCATTTTCCCTAAACCAACGATGCTGCATTGATTATTTTCGGATATATAATTCTCTAACTAACCGTCTGAGGTGACGATTTTTTTTCTTGCATACCCATCCAAAGACTGACTGATGTGATTCGTTGTTCCTATCTTCTTTTCACAGCTTTGACTCAGTTTGATCTCAACTCTTCTATACCTTATTTTCTAGATTCTTTGAATTCATTGGAAAGCAAAAAACGCATTCCTATAGCTATACCACCAAAAGGATTCCATCTCGGATTCTATGTATATAATGATATTCCATATAATTAAAATTATCTAGGACATTCATGTGTGAATGAGTGGATCACTATTCCATTCATTTCTTCCAAAATAATTTGGAAAATGTAAAATGTCTTATAAATCTTGGAGTTCTTTATCGCTTATCTCACCTATTCTTATTCAAATTCTGATGCAAATATTCATTCTCCTTAAACGAACGATGTTGCATTGATTCAGGTATTTTTGGATATATAATTCTCTAACTAACCGTCTGAGAGGTGGAGATTTTTTCTCTTGCATATATCCCTCCAAAGACTGACAGTGATTCGTTCTCTCTATCTTCTTTTCACAGCTTTGACTCAGTTTGATCTCAACTCTTCTATGCATTATTTTCTAGATTCTTTGAATTCATTGGGAAGCAAAATACGCATACCTAACCTACCATCAAAACAATTCCATCTCGGATTCTATCTATATATTCCATGGACGTTTATACGTCCATGATATATTCCATATAATTATTGTTATCTAGGACATTCCTCTGTGAATAGGTAAATCGGTATTCCATTCATTTTGTTTTTCAAAATAATAAGGACAATGTGAAATGTCTTATAAATCCTTATTTTTCGCTCATCTCACCTATTCAATAGAAATGACGGTATGACGAAGCACCTGTGTTTTTTGTTGGCTTAACTTTGCATGGAAAAAATTAGTCTACGTATAGTTAAAATCACCCTGATCCATTTGATCATTTTATCATGTTTCTTATATCTATCTATTTGTTGGACTATATATTAAAAATATATCTTGAAACATTCCAGCACTTCCCTGTGTTCGAAAAATTAGAAATAATCTATTAACTGAGTAGGTATAACACAGTTGCTTTGTTGATTCCATGATACCTTCATTTATTATATATCAGGTATAAGGCTGGTAGGTTTATTGAACGAAATATAAATAGGTTCGTATTATGAAAAGACAAATTGGATCGCAGACTAATTCGTGACAATAATAAATACCATACTTCATCATAGGACCATCGACTATCAATAAGGCATTTGAATTTTATGGGAGGAGCTTAATTTTGTTAAGTGCCGCGCCTACAGGGGAAATTCTTCTCCACGGTGCCTCCGCTCCCAATTTCCCATGCGAAAACCAAATAAGATTTCAATTTTTGATTCCACAACGTAGAAAAAAATTCACAAAATCGGTCAAAAACGCACTACTTTACAGGTGATTATAAATTGGTCTATGTAAAAAAATGAAAATTCATTCGATAAGATGCATCGATTGCACCTTTGACAAGCCAGGAAAAAAAATTGAGCCTCTAGGATGATCCATAACCATAGGGGAACTTGGGAGCGGTACCTCTTTCATTGGCGGAGGCGCTGTGGAATATGCCCTCTTAATCATAATGAATTTCGATACGGGTGCGAAAGCAGATAATTTACAATTCAGGTCATAGTTGAGAATGTTGCGATTCAAAATATCTTAGTCAGTATATATATAACCTTTCAAATATTGAAAATACTCTTGAACGTTGGTATCTTCTACCATTTTTCATCACTCCACCCAAAATGAAGTATACGCAAATATGATATTATTATGTTATGGAAATATGATATGTAATGAATGAATTGAGCTCAGGAATAATAATATATAGGGTTATCCAAGAAAAACCGGAATTTTGTTTTTGTCTGACAACTTTCTCATTTATTGGCCAATTTTATTGATTTTGGTCTTGTTCGAAAGAGAATTGATCAAGGCAGTCCGTTGATAGCAAATTTTTCATATTTGTTCAAAAAACAAAATGGCAGAGTCACCTAAACTTGGTACAATTTGAAAACTTGCTGGAACTTTTTTAAGTCGCACTGTATATCGTTTCGTGTGAGAATCTGGAATTTTGGACATTTCTGAATAGAACAAGATGTCGAACATGATAATCCGTCGAAAAATACCTGATATATGACAGGATATAGACATGTATGTTTTCACATTTTGTTACCAATTTTTCATTGAAATCGAGGCGGGCGTATGTCAATCATCGCTTCTTGTGTTGTTGATTCTTGTTATTTGTAATTATTGACAGCTCTTGAATTGACTTTTTGAGATAGAAATCACTTCATTTTTGCTTTCTAAAGTGTATATAATGGCGCTTTCCAATGACGATAAAATTTTTATCAAAACTTTAATTTTGAGAGGATACAGAGTGAGTGATATTTTACAACATCTTGCTGTCGAGCGGTATAAAAAAAGTACAATTTAAGATTTCGTAAAGAAATTTAACTTAACACACTCCATTGCAAGACGCGAAGGAAGTGGGCGGCCAAGGAGTGTCAGAACACAGGTTGGTAAGCTAGGTGCTATCATTGTATGTCTTATGATCTACCAAAACTCATTTCAGGAAAATATTGCCCAAGTCTTGAATTTGGCTGTGAGTCCCGAAAGGGCGCCTAGGACCAGCTTTAGCCTTCCGCAAATTTCCAGAAGATCTGGAATTTCGCGTAGCTCTGTGAACAGGATAATAAAGATTGATTTGGGGCTTAATTTTTTTGAGCGAATGTATTCATTCAAACTCACTCCTGAAATCAAAGCCAGAAGATTGTTGAGATGTAAAAATCTTTTGAATAAATTCAGATCTAGGAGAGATATTTGAAAAATTCGGTTCACCGACGAAAAAATATTTACAATCAACCCCTTGAAAAACTCGCAAAATGATAGATTTTGTTTACCTCACCACCAACGAAAACGGGAAACGCCGTTGGAACGTCTTCTGAGTGAAAGAGATAAATTCACTAAGTATACGTCATGGTTTCTGCAGGAATTTCTAGAGAACATAAAGCAAATTTGGCATTAGGCAAGGGGTCAGGCTAAATTCACAGAGTTATTGTGACACTGTTTTAGCACAAATGCTTCCAGAAATAGAGGATTCAACTCCTGACTTTATTTTCATTCATTTTCCTCGAGTTTTTCTTATATCATTTATTATTTTTTGACTATTTCCATTAAAAATTTGATTTTAGGATGGCGCGAGATGTCACACCAGTGCACACACCATTAATTACTTAAGAAAGAACGTTGCCAATTTTTTAGAACCACAAGAATGGCCTCCAAATAGTCCAGATTTGAATCCGTGTGACTATTTTCTGTGGGGTGATTTGGAGGCTAGAGTTCACAAAAATGGAACAATATTTGAAAATGTTGAACAACTACAAGAGAGAATTCTTCAGTGTTGGGAGGAAACCAGCCAAGTTAATATTAGGAAATCAATTGACAGTTGGCGACGACGTGTGGAATTAGTGGTTGAAGCTGATGGGGACCACATTAGAACATAATTTTCTCGCTTACTCTTGTTTTTTGTTCAATATCGTTTTTCCTTTTGTTTGAGAATGATTGTATTGAGTTGAATTCCGTGAAGGAATCGTAATTTATGCTTTTTGTACCACTTGACTCAAAATTATCATGATTTTGAAGACTTTGAAAATCATAAATGAGGTGGATCTTGGAAATAACGAATGAAAATGAGCATAAAAGTTCCAAAACATACATGTCTATATCCTGTCATATATCAGGTATTTTTCGACGGATTATCATGTTCGACATCTTGTTCTATTCAGAAATGTCCAAACTTCCAGATTCTTACACGAAACGATATACAGTGCGACTTAAAAAAGTTCCAGCAAGTTTTCAAATTCTACCAAATTTAGGTGACTCCGCCATTTTGTTTTTTGAACAAATATGAAAAATTTGCTATCAACGGACTGCCTTGATCAATTCTCTCTCGAACAAGACCAAAATCAATCAAATCGGCCAATAAATGAAAAAGTTATCAGACATAAACAAAATTCCGGTTTTTTTTGGACTACCCTATATATATGAACTCTCAATAAAGAGATTGTTACTTGGTTACAAGTGTTAACCGTTTCCTAGCCAAACCACATCCAGAGAAGTAGCTGGTTGGTTGATATTAAAATGGAAAATATTTGCGAGTTGTTAGACAAAGAAATGTACGGTCTAGTTCTAACAAAATTGGAGGAATGAGCATGCGGTATTTAACAGGAGTTTTTTCAATCAGTTCATTATTGTTTAATTGGTATGAAATATCACAAAATATCTCTCAATTTTATTATCTCAAACAAGGTAACTACTTGAATTTATCGAAACAACGTAAATAGGGGAATCGATTTTTTTTTAACAAATTGAATAAACGCCAATTCATTGTGTAACCGGTTACACCAAAGATAAATAAATAAATCGAATAAAGTTCTGATAATATTTCATATTGAACAAAAAGTAATCACATGGGCCCATGTGTCAAAATATTGCTCAAAGTACATAAAAGTACCAATTCTCGGACGGTTCATTAGTTTATTCAAGCTGCCAATAATGAGTTATCAGATGAATATCCTATTGAATCTTACGGATTGGACCTGGAATGACAAAAATAATCAATATGTGAGTATGAAATAACATGGTAATGATTTCGATTATATATTTATCAGATAGGTAATTTTTTTTAATTAAAATCATTCAACGAGAAGGCACGTTGGTTTTTTAACATGACATAAGTTGAGTTTTTACCATTATTCCAATTCATGCGCTTATTGATTTGAATAACTTTCGATTAAAAAACTGGCAATCCATTTTCATTTCGATTTCAAAGTAGATAGCTCACTAGCAAAATGATTCAAATTACTAAATTACTAGGTGAATCAAATAGAAACCTATGAAATGTAGCAATCGGGATAAGGGTAGATTAGTAAAACTCGTCACATTTTCTACACCCAATATAATAGCATTTAGTTAGTTTGCCATACACCACAGTAGCTATACGCAATCTGTCCTACATAAAAACCTTCTATACCTGTTCAGTAATGAATATGCTGAGTCGGTTGAATATGTTTTTACAATATTCATTATTGACCTGATTGCAGTACACCTCCCTTTCTTAGAGAATGATCTTCATTCTGCGCATAAATGAAGAGCATTTTGATAAAAATTCGGGGGCTCAAGTACATAAAACATTCCCTAATATGTTAATATTTCATTACAATACAAAAGTCCCTAATTTGTTGTATATAATGTTTTCATTCCATTAACCTAGATATTTGCCTACACAAAAGTTTTAATCTATGACAAAAGTAAATACATAAATTGAAATCGCTGATACACAAAAATGAAATATAACAGCTTATATATTCCCAGGTAGCCAGACTGACGAATGTGACGTATATAGGACCGCTATCTAAGGTCGTTTTTGGTCTCATACGTCTTTTGAATAAATTATGACGTCATGCGGACGTCATTAATGTGACGTCCTATGGACAGCCACTGTTTGACGTCGTATAGACGTCAATCTATAGTCTTCATATTTTTAGACAGCCACTGTTCGACGTCGTATAGACGTCAATCTATAGTCTTCATATTTTTCTGGGTATTATTATCATTATCATTATCATTATTATTATTACTATAATTATTATTATCATAATTATTATTATTATTATTATTAGTATCATCATTATTATATTATCATTATCATCATTATTATTATTTTTTGAGTTTATATGATTCCAGTCACGACCCTGCGGCCTCCGACGTCACGCAGAGTCGTGCTGGACAAAATCCAGTGACTACTCCTCACAGCCTGTGAGGTGAGTAATCACTGGGACCAAGTACCGTGTGCCCTGAGTAGACGAAATGATCCTAGTATGACGGCCTTCTGCATTCCACCAGCCAGGATGTGTGCCTTATCACGGCACGCTGGGATTTTCTGGATCTCCAAGAGCAGCGTGTGTCGTGTGCCTCCTAGGGAGCCGATAATCAGGATGACCAATCCCACAGAATGGTCTGGATAGAGCCGGCGGAGTTCGAAGAGAAGATCTCGATATTTAGTCCGTTTTTCCTCCTCCTTCAAAACAATGTTCGTTTCGGCTGGCGCCGAAAACTCGATCACGAACATCGCTTTGGTTTGATGGTCGAGGAGGACTACATCAGGCTTGTTAGCTTGTATCTGCCTGAGGGTGGGGAATGAGAAGTTCCAATAAATTCGGCACCTCTCATTCTCCACAACGGACTCAATATCTCCCGGAGCATTATTATTATTATTATTATTATTATTATTATTATTATTATTATTATGTATGTATAGCAAGACGAAGTTATGAAATAAATCAATTAATCTATCTAAATAACTGTATAAATGTGTAATAAAAATGTATTTTATTCCATAGGCTTCCCTTTATCTTCAATGTTTAAATTTAGCGCCAAAGACAATTCTCACATTACCGACCAGATGGCCAATGGCGATCAAGTAATTACGCGAAGAGATTGTGTATGCGACTCGCGACCATCTCGCGACTGCCGTTAGTGGCGTTAGTGCCGTTCAGCGGTCCGGTCTGTGGTTCAGCGTCAAGATTGCATCGTGCATGGTGCGTTCCCGTTCATGAATGGGTGTTGTTTGTGAACGGCGTCTGTGCCATTGGATTTGTTAAGAATGTTAAAATGTTGAGTGTTTGAGTGGTATTTCTATACAGTCTGTTTTTCACGTGAAAGTATTCAGGATGTATTGTGTAATACAATTTGATGACAGTGGAAGCAACAGTGTAGCTGTTGTTCACGAAACTTGGCTGACGCCGTTGAAAAAGGATGTGTTTTGGCCGCCATTTAGAGACAGCAAAGCATACCAAAGAGCTCTCTGTGAAGGGGCAGCCATCGACGCTGAAATTTTCAACTATATGTAATACCTTACATTACTATCTTGTTAATGAAACCTGCATTCGTAGCAAATTTATTTTATAGCACAAATGATTACATTCCTCACCAGATTATAACCATTAACCCCAAAATTTTATGAAAAAAAAACAGACGTCTTATTGACGTCGGAAATTGATCAGTAGTGTCAGTTTGAGGTCCAATTTGAAAACACATACTGACGTCTAAAAGACTTTCAAATATGACGTCATTTGGATGTGTCTTACTTACGTCATTTGGACGTCGCATTTGTTAAAATAAAGACGTCTTTTTGCCGAATGTGATGCCGTCAATTAGACGTCATATAGTCGTCATGTGCTACCTGGGTTATGATATAGTCTTGTGTTTATAAAATTGAAATTATACATATTGTTTCATTATTCTAGTCATCAATTGGCCAATTGTGAAATTCCTATAGGTACCTACGTAATTATTTAATATAATATCATGAAACGAATTTCTGGATACGGTTTTTGTGCACTATCGTGGCTTTGCCTTTATTATTAGCTATTGTGCAATTTGGACCGTCGTCAGCTATAACTGTGAAAGGACCATCATACCATGAGTCAAATTTCTTACGATCTTCGTTCGTTATCATTACGAGATCACCTGGTTGGAAATTAAATGATGATGTTGCATTTTTATCATACGCACACTTACGCGATTGTTATGCTTTTTCCAAGAATTCTTTAACGCGCTTTTGTGCTGATTGCAATCTGAAACGAACTTCTTGGTCATATGCATCTATATTGTAAAGTGGATCAACACACGAACCGGACACTTTTTCAGAAAGAGTGGCCTTTTTCGCGAAAGCTAATTCAAACGGCGTATAGTTGTGATATGTACTGGGTGTTGTATTATAACAGAAAGCATAATACCTCATCCAGTCTTTCCAATCACTATGATTATCATTTACGTACATGCGAATATATTCATTTAAGACTCTATGATTGCGTTCACACCCCTCAATACTTTGACTATAATATGCAGTAGTAATCTTATGATCAATATTTAACAGCTTCAGGATGTTTTCTAAAATTTGATTTCTATATTCGGTACCCATATCCGTTCTGATTCCTCTTACCGGACCATAGACTAGGATGAAGTTTTCGACAATAGTTTTAGCCACCGTCTTAGCTTCTTTATTTGGAATGGGTAAGATGACTACATATTTTGTTAATTCACATTGTATAGTTACTGCATATACATTATCATTGTTTGTTTCGGGAAATGGACCAATCGTGTCGATACAAACTATGTCGAATGCCGTTTGGGGCGTAGGTGTTATGACCATTGGTTCTAAGTGTTTCACTTTACTTTTATTGATTTGACATTTTTTACATGTTCGTATGGAATTTGAGACATCACGAGACATATTTTTCCATTTATATGTCGACTTCAGTTTTTTCAAAAGTCTTTTCTGACCACAATGACCTCCTGTGAGAGGATCATCATGGTATTTTTTAATGAGATCTTGTTTTTCATTATTATTCGTTATTATTTTGGGTACCCTGCAAAGGATAACGATTAAATTTTTCAGAATTGTTTGACCTTTCTCTTTGAATTGATTAACATTGCACTTCTTGAATAATTCATCATCTACATATATTTTTAATTTCGAGATACCGCAATCGTTCGCCATTGATTCTAGACGAGGCAATAATTGCTCTGAAGCTATTTCACCATTAACGATAGGGATTATCTGATTATGAGCGCTCATTTATCTATTTTCACAAATTATTATCTTTACTGATGACCGGTCAATTTTGAATTTCAATGTAGGTACTTTCAAGTTTCCAATATTATCTAATGTCTCATATACTTTTGGTTCCTTTATTTCTTTTTGTATTAGTTGGGTTGAACTTTTTTTTTTTCTTGCAGGTTTGTTTTTGACCTTGTGATGGCAAGTATTTGTGACACATTTTCCTGAATATCAATCAGTTCCTTGATATTAATTCTGGATAATGCATCGGCTCCAGAATTATCTTTCCCTTTTATATATTCTATTTCAAAATCGGCTTCTTCTAAGTCTGAACGCATTCTTGTCAATTTAGAAGATGGATCTTTCATCGAGAATAAATAAACAAGCGGCCTATGATCTGATTTGACTATAAACTTTTGAACGTATAAGTTAGGTCTGAAATGCTTGATGGCCCAATGAATAGCGGTCAGTTCTTTTTCAATTGTTGATTTGTTTGATTCGCCTTTAGTGAATGATCGAGATGCATACGAAATAGGTAACTCTTGGCCATCAAAATTTTGACTCAATAACGCACCACATCCTATATTAGAAGCATCTGTATGAACAATAAAAGTTTTTGAAAAATCTGGATATTGTAAAATTTCGGGACTTAATAATGCGTTTTTCAGTTTATCGAATGACTTTTGACATTCGGGCGACCAGACAAATTCAGCGTTCTTTCTTGTCAATTTATTCAAAGAATATGTTCTCGCTGCAAAATTTGGAATAAACCTTCGATAGTAATTACAAAAGGCAACAAATCTTTTAACAGCATCAGCATCATGAGGCACCGGGTACTTGTAAATAGCGTCGAATTTTGAATCGTCGGGAGAAATCCCCTTATCTGTGATTTTGTGACCTAGATAAGTTACTTCCTTTTTAAAGAACTAGCATTTTTCAGGATTCAATTTCAAATTGAACTTCCGGCAAGTTTCAAATACACTCTTGAGATTATTGAGATAATGTTTTTCTGAACAACCCAAAACAATTAGGTCGTCCATGTACAAAAATGCTTTTTCTGGTGTTATCCCTGCGAAAGCTATCGACATCATTCGCATGAAGCTATTTGGGCTGACCGAAAGCCCGAAAGGTAGTCTGGTGAATCGATAAGAACCTGAGTCTACACTGAAGGAGGTGAGATCTCTTGATTCATTATCTAGTGGGATTTGATGAAAACCAGAAATTAAGTCAAGAACCGAAAACCATTTCGTGCTACCGAGTTGATTTAAGATATCGTCAATTCTTGGCAAAGGAAACTTATCTGCGATTAGTTTTTTGTTGAGCTGTCAAAAATCGATAACCAAACGCCATTTCTTTTGACCATCGGTAGCCTTTTTAGGTATTAGCAACACCCGACTATTATAGTTTGATGTTGAGGGTTCTATCACCCCATTTTCTAACATTTTATTCACTTGTCTACTAATCTGCTGTTGTATTGATTATTTTTACTAATTGATTTTCACTGGAAACTATACATCTTGCGACAAAAATTCCAGACTTTATTTCCTGATCCATTATTAATGTATCTTCCGAAATGTCTATTAATTTTATTTTCCGTATAACTTCACAACGAGATGGTATTACAATAGTATCGTCTTCTGGACTGTTATGAATCGGAACAGTAGTTTTTCCATGACCTAAGCGTACTGTCAGACTCCAATCGTTATAATCCAATATACATGCATATCTTGAGATGGAATCTCGACCAAGAATTCCGTCGGCTGGAACAGGAAAATTTTCATCCACAATATGAAAAGTATGTTTCAAAGAATACCCGTGAATAAAAATATTTGTTTCTGTGGATCCCAGACAATCGGTTAGACCATCAGTGATGCCCTTAATTCTATAGCGTTTTGAAATGTCTACCATCTGATCTGGATTGATTTTGGTCCTTCTGAAAATGGATATGTCAGCACCAGTGTCAACTAAATAAGTATTTTCAGTCCCTGTCATTTCATTCTAAAAAAAAAACAAAATTGGATAGTGATAAATTAAAAGTAAATATATTTTTCACATTTCCCCCAATCGCACCCGTTGGGGGTCCGATTGGTTTTCCGGAGCTGGCTCTGATTCGTAGGACCTCACATATCGTGCCTGAGAATAATATCTTGGGTAACTTTGTGAATTCGATGACCTTGTCGGGGCAAAATTTTGATATTGGCGTCTTGGATTTCCACGCCAATTTCCACGACTGCTACCGTTACCTCTATGCCAATGATTACTACGATTATATCCGAAATTATTGTTACCCCTTCTTCCGCGGTAACTATTTCTACTATTATTATCATTATTGTTACCGCCAACGTGAAATACATTGGAAGTACTGGGTGTGGTGTCGATGTTTACAAATTTTGCGATTGCTTCCTGAACCCAACGTGCTTTTCCGGAAGCAGCATTTCGACTCATTGTCTTGATGGCTATATCAGTCGCATAATTCTCAGCTACGCTATGTGGGACTCCTTCGCTAATGAATGCTCTTTTCAGTCATGAAATACGCAATCGGGATAAGGGTAGATTAGTAAAACTCGTCACATTTTCTACACCCAATATAATGGCATTTAGTTAGTTTGCCATACACCACAGTAGCTATACGCAATCTGTCCTACATAATTACCTTCTATACCTGTTCAATAATGAATATGCTGAGTCGGTTGAATATGTTATTGAACAAAATTTATCATTGACCTGATTGCAGTACACCTATAAGAAATTCCTCAAAATTCTGCATATCTAAGAGATATACACGTAGGTATATAGGTAACTCATAGGTAGTTTATTTTTCATTCATTCACTCAATCCATAGATAAAACACAAATCATTCAATTTTTGAGCACGAAACTATATGCGATGCTTTTTTTTCCTCAAAAGGAAAGACGCAGTTCAAATTTTTCTGAAATGAACAAGAACTTTCCACCTATTCTTATTTTTTTCAATATTGCTTACTAGGTCACTAGTAGTGATAAAATTAAATAGCATGCATTTTGACGAACTTGATATAGTGAATAAATATAAACTTGACACTTGATTCGTGTTGCATTATTTCGCGTATATATTTCTTATTTATTTATAGGTATAATAATTAGTCAAGTTTTCAATATTTTTATAGGAATCTTGTTAATATGTTATCACGAAACTCAGTTGAATAATCATAATTTTGAAGTATTCGAGGAGTTATTTTATTTATTGAAGTCCTAATCATAGATTAGTTCGAGTAAGAATTATAGTTGGTGAAATTTAATTTGCAGCATAAATGTTGGTACTCCACATATAATATAGGAATTCTATGAAGTTTAAATGAGGTATGAAGCATATCAGGGCACATAGGTTAATCATTTATTGCTCATCTTGAATTTTGTTCATTCAATTGTTTCGATCTATCATGTGATAGTAATATATAGGGTTATACAGAATTCCCTATATTAATATAAATAGTAACGTAGGTATTTGACAATAATTTTTTTTTTGCATGATGTCACGGTATCACACAAAACCGAGCACAAAACAATGCACGCACACTGAGCACTGGCATACAACCCTCATCAAGAAATCAGACACCCAGGGAGATGCAGCCATGTAGCCAAAAGGCCAAACATGGACAAACCAAGGACTGTTTGACTGTACAACATGATTCGATGGTAACTGGGTAGCCCAGGAACGAAGAGGAAACAAGTGGAAATGCTACAAGTTGTGGATAGCTCCTAGAAGTTTGACGTTGGGAGACCACAAAATTCATTCCACGAGATTCCTGATCAGCCTCTTATATGACGGGAATTCGTCGTTGCAACCCATGGACGTCAGCTAGCTGCATTGAGTCGAATGGACCAAGATGTTGTGCCGTCATGACAGCAACTGCCCATCAGTCGTCATTCGCTACCCCAAGCAGCCAGCAGTTCCTTCCGTTCAGCTGCCAACTACCTCGAATGACAGCCTAGGAAATCTTAAAGCACAAAAGATTTCATCCCAATGCCCAGGATAAGGATACCTTTGAGCCCAAAAGGATCCTGCCGGAATCCCCATGACGATTGGAGGATGCCATGCCCAATCGTCATTCCCTACCCCCGAGCTACCAGAAGTCCCACCGAGAAGAGTCTGATAAAAATGCTTCAGTTGAATAGCCAGTGCCGGACTAAGTAAAAGTGTGGGTGTGCATTGTAGACACTAAATTTCGAATGTTTGTGGATATTTTTTTCTGAAATTTTTTGTATATGTAAATGAATTTTAAATGTTCTCCTCGATATATTCAGGTTAGGCAGTAATTTCAAAACTGGGGTCCAGTTTTCTCGGAGGGAGGGGTCGTGTCACGAGTAGAACATACAGTGTATTAGTAATTTGAAACCATGAGGGTTTTATAAACATAAAATTAATCAAATAATCCATTGACATTGAACTATGAAAACTGACCAAGGAACTCTCATGAAAATCGTGCATATCTAATGAAATGTTGTATATAAATAATACATCGAAGGGTTCCGAGGTTAGTCTGGTCTGGGGCTACTCTTGACTTGAAAAAAGCTCTTCGTAATGGTCATTATAATGTAAGTTGTTATTCGGTCTCTATATTCATAGTTGTTTATTCATAATTGTTATCGCTACCCATAAGATTTCAAGCTTCAATACATATTGTTATCTTTGAATGTCGTCTCATACTTTCAGCTACCCCTGAACTATTAATGCCTATTCGAATATTACCTCTCGCAAAATATTAAGCCATGCATATACCCCTTTATAAATCGATATGGATGAGATAACCACCGATTATATCGTGACATGATGGAGTTACCATCTCTATTTTGTTGTGACACTATCATCTCACATGGATTTTATTGAAG
Organism: Phaedon cochleariae; assembly: GCA_918026855.4. Classification (NCBI taxonomy): domain Eukaryota; kingdom Metazoa; phylum Arthropoda; class Insecta; order Coleoptera; family Chrysomelidae; genus Phaedon; species Phaedon cochleariae. The sequence goes on along the minus strand of OU896721.1, from coordinate 13,759,192 downwards.
CAGACGAGTTTGCAATGCCCATATGAGACGACTTCCAAGCGGATATAACGCACACAACTTGCACAACGAGGAACTTCGACTTCGACTTTGTTAACACTGTAACTCTGCCGTCTAGCATCTGACATGCATACAGTTGGACAATATACGATTGCAGTGACCATATCAGACGAGTTCTGAGCAGGTTTATCGCACACAGCTTGCAGAACAAGAAACTTCGACTCCGATTATGTTCACACTGTAACTCTGCAGTCTAGCATCTGACATGCATACAGTTGAAGCAGATACCATTGCAGTGACCGTCTAAGACGACTTTGAAGGGTATATAACCAGTACAATAGGCGAACCAAGATACATCGACTTCATCGTTTTGCACACTTTACCTCTCTATCCTATCATCTCACATGGACACTATTGAAACAAACGAGTTCGCAATGACCATATGAGACGACTTTCAAGACGGTATAACGCACACAGCTTTCAGGACAAGAAACTTCGACTTCGACTATGTTTACACTGTAACTCTGCGGTCTAGCATCTGACATGCATACAGTAAAAGCAGATATGACCGTTGTGACATGTGCCACCCTTGGAGGGTATATAGCGAGTAAAATAGGCAGATGAAGATACATCGACTTCATCGGTGTGCACACTCTATCTCTCTATCCTGTCATTTCACATGGACACTATTGAGGCAGACAAGTTCGCTATGCCCATATGAGACGACATCCAAGCGAGTATAACGCACACATTTTGCACAACAAACAACTTCGACTTCGACCATGTTTACACAGAAACTCTGCAGTCTAGCATCTGACATGCATACAATTGAAACAGATACGATTGCAGTGACCGTATAATACAACTCTGGAGGGTATATAGCGAGTACAACAGGCAAATGGGGATACATCGACTCCATCGTCGTACACACTATATTTCTCTATCCTATCATCTCACATGGACACTATTGTAGCAGACAAGCTCGCATCGACAGTGAAGGAGCTGTACCAGTTCCCGACCAATTTTCAAAATTCTATGTCATTTTTCCCCAGATTCTACGGAAATCACACGATGTTCGGCAGGAAGCCCCATGAGAGCCAATGTAAAGCAAAGCAGATTTTTCCCTAGATCTACGGACTTTTTTAGCGGATTTTAAGGTCCATTCTGGTCATTTTTTACGCTTTCAAGGTCATCCGGCTCCGACGAGTGAGCTATCAGCAAGCTGCTGATAAGAACCGCAATAACACATCGATGCCAATAGCTGGGTCGATATACAGGGTGTTTGAGTTGAATATAAATTGAAAATATATACAGCTGTCCCACTGGTAGACCACCACACTTTAGGTGGGCTCTGCAAACAGATAGGTAATGCATGACAGATGACTTATAACAGATGTTCGTTGACAGATATCAAACTTTCTATGACACGTGTCTAGGCGACCTGCAAGCAAGCTACCTCGCAAGCCATCAGTTCAATAACGAAATTGAATATTTATATACAGGGTGTTAGAGTTGAATAAAAATTGAAAAAATTTATAGGGCAACTCATGAGTAGACCACCACACTTTAGGTGGGCTGAGCAATCATATTAGACAGCTAACGTATGACGTATGGCAGATGACGTTTGATAGAAGGCCGTTGACAGGATCAATGACACGTGACCAGGCGACTTGCTAGCTGGCTACCCCGCTGATGATTTCAATGATTTCATTCAATATGCAGTATGTTCAGATGGACCCGGCAAAACAGATAGGTAAAGTATGACGCACTAGCTAGTGATTCCGTTCAATATACAGGGTGTTTGAGTTATAGATATAGGGCGACTCGCGGGTAGACCACCCCACTTCTTGTCATGCTCAGAGACTGCTATAACACCTAAAGTACGACAGCAGATGACAACTAACATAACACATTCGATATATGACATACGAGGTATACCACGTGACCTTCTGGTGCTCGCTGAACAATCGACAGCCGACCGATGGCTTATGACATTTGTTAGGCGGTCGCTACATATACCGTTGATTATACTCCACGATGCTTGCCGAGAGCAAAACCAATCAAGCACCTGGCAGGTAGACTACCCCGCGTATAGGTTAAGGGTGCTAGGAGGTTATGAACGCTAGAGGTTAGCCATGTTTAGGTGTGATACTTTGTTGAATAACCCGATTTTTATAACCCATTACAGAATACAGTTATTTCAATTAGACAGCTAACGCAAGCTCATGGTTTCATTCAATATAAAAAACGGTTGAGTTGAATAGCAATAAAAAATATACAAGGTTAGACCACCACACTTCAGGTGGGCTCGGCAAAAGGATAGCTCACGTATGACAGATGTTTTTTGACAGGGGACGTATGGAGTGGAAGTATTTAAAAACCAGGAAATATGTCGAACTACTCTCTACCCAAAACTCATGATGCGAGTGATCATCTCGAAGTCTGAACACTTTCGCTTGTATCTTCTGGTAACGTAGATAATGTTTGCTGCAGGTTAGCTTGTCACAGAAACGCTGCGGCAATGTAACGGGAACGTCAGGAAAATGTTATGTAATCGTTACAGATACGCTGCAAAAATGTCTCGGAAATGTCACAGGAATGTCACGGAAGTGTCATTGAAGTGTCATGGAAGTGTCACGGAAGTGTCACAGAACATGAAAATGTCACGAAAGTGTCACGGAAGTGTCATGGAAGTGTTACGGAAGTGTCATGGCAGTGTCATGAAAATGTCACGGAAACGTCACGAAACACCAGAACGTTACAGAAACATCGCGGAATGTTTACGGAAACGCCACTGAAATGTCAGACATATTTCATTATACCTACCACTTCTGCTTCATTCAAGATAACAACAATCTCGTTATCGTTCGAGGTGTTTCCGCGACAAATACCGAATAACTCTCAACTAAGAACATGTAAAACAGCTCTCGGTTACACCAAAGGATTGAAATCAAACACAGTGTTGAAAATGTTTATAATATATTCAATAAACTATACAAATAGTAGCACATTTCCCCACCACCCTCGAGATAGTGCCGTGTGGCGCGTTGCTTCTTCTTATAGTGGGAAGCTCTCCGGTAGACCTACTTTGACCACTTGCGACGATAAATAATTAGGTTAACAATTTTTCTCAGACAGCACGAAGATTTATCGTTTTTCACGTTGACGCAAGCTCGCTTCCGCTTTATCTGAGGAGGCAACTCGATGTATGAAGATCCAAGTTGAGGAGTAAATTTGTTGATGTCCACTCCTAGATTGATGATATTTTTTAGCGCCCATCCGCTGTCACGCTCTTGGAATTCCTCCAACTCTGTCAAAATTGGTGCGGTAACTTTTTCGTCGAACCATACATTTGAATCGGTATCCTTGTAAATGGGTGAGTTTGATGTTGTAAAGTACTTGTACTCTTTTCCATTATATGGGGGGACCAAGTGGATGGAATGGCGTGCAGGGTATGCAAACATTTTTGCTTTTGCGTGTGCGCATGCAAATCAAGACATAAAAATGGGGTAGTTGGGTGTTTTGCGGCAGTCTTCCAATGTCTGTGGCAGAGTACAAACGTCAGTTGCAGGAATTCCAGAAGAAAATAAAAGAACTAGAAGCTTCAATGAAACATTACGAGGATAAGCAGCTGATCATTAGAAATTTTTCGAGAATTAAATTATTAGAAGACGCTATCAAAACTCGACGCATACCTACAACGCAGCAAACTATGAAAAAAATATGGCTATTTTGAAAGCAACATACGTATTGCTGTTCGCAATCATGAACAATATATTGTACATGAATTTGCCGAACAAAGTTAGCGAAGCGGGAATTTGTTTCAATAATCGATCATGTCAGTGGAATGGTATGAGAAGAGAGTACATCAATGATGGTCGGATGGAAGTATTCTCAATACAAGTGCCGAAAAATGCAACGAAATATAGAATTCGTTTGATTTTCGATGATAGGACCTTTGGGAAGCTAGGACAATGGCAGTTTTTCGGAAACACATCAACAACAATTATTCCGACATCCCCAGCACTAGTGGACTATGAAAAATTCGTCACATCATCGAATATTATATCGATTATTAATTTAGCATTCATAGTCGTGATAATTATGATAAATATCATTCAGTTATTTTTCATGAAGAAATAGAATCGAATATAATCAACTTGTTGTACATATTTTCCGTTTAGAATTCACTGATTTGGCCAGTAACTTCCTGCGATAATGATGAAGTCTCATACGATTGCGGTTGCTGTTTTTTTCCAACGATTCAGATTGTAGCGAGAACATCCTGTTTTGCGCTTGATTGTTATTCCAACAGTTTGAATAAGGTCGAGAATATCCTGTACATGTGTGTACTGCAAATGTGGGTAGATATTGTGTTCTATTTGGTTTTGATGTGGTGAGTAAAACCGCAGAAAATAACGAATGTTATTCACATATCGCGCGTTCAGTATCCCCTTTTCCCCACATATCTTTCTGACTATATAACCAATGTCGCAACGCTCTAACATCCATTCGAATCGCAGCAGCACATTGAACAACAGTCAGTGCTATATTGTGTGCGTGCATCATCAAAAATAGTAAGTACCTTTTTTATCAAAGTGCTAATTTATTTTATGAACCTTTCATAGTTTTTCCATTTCGAGTTTTTCAAACCAACAACAATAGCAATAACTGCCTTTTGTTTCAATTCAAGTGTTCATCCTCAGTCCTGCATATGTTATAGTCCTTTTCCATTATATTCAGAGTTTTTTCGAAAAATAATTCAACCAAGTGTCAACGATTATTCTGAAATTGTAAATGATTCATCCCAGTGCTCGTTGTTTCTACCCTATATAATATTACAGTTTTATCGTGGATTATTTCATCCAAGTGCTAATTTGTATACCCTATCCTATATAATCCATCGTTTTTCATTTTATTTTTTCCAAATAATTACTTGAATATATAAAAGATAACGATGCACCGGTGGTTTATGCATTTCACACCAATAGATAATAATTATTTCATCATAAACCTTGGCATATTATGATTAATAAACATTGCTTTGACATACTTCCTGAATATCTCCCTATATATCCGGTGATATCCATCCATAGATTGCTGTTATCTGTAGTCACATACCGACATTCGTTGGAAATGCGAAAAATTTAGATTGCTGTTATCTGCAGCCATTATAATATGCCAACATTCGCTAGAAATGCAAAAAATTGAATAGCTCGAGAGTATAAAATGTGCTAGCCGTATCTAGACGAATCATTCGATACCAACACATCAAGTGTTCGAGTATCTTGAAAAGTGTTCAGCACCAATTGATAATTTAGTGCTTGCGCCTTTTATCTTGAAGAAAAGTAAGTTTTTATATTCCTATAGCGCTTTTCAATTCGTTCTGGTCGCTTTGATGTTTCAATCAGCCATTCCTCTTGAAAATATCAGCCGGGTAGCCGTGCGAATAGAGTGTCGGCCGTGGGTTCGATTCTCAGCGATTACAGAAATTTTTCTGATGGCCAAAGAAAGTGTTTTGGAATCACACGTTAAAATGTATAAGGTCTTCGTCATTCCTTGCTCGCACAAGTCTCTTGGAGACTTCTGAGGGTTGCTCGTTAGGGGGATTAACCGAATGAAAGATAGAACAATTTTAGATTATTTTTTGTTTTTTCAAAACAGAGCATTCATTAGGCCATCGTGAATATTATTTCAAAAAGTTTATGCAACGCCCTCTATCGCGAAAACGAATCAAATATCAGTGTTTCAATCCAAAAAAATATAGTGAGGAATCACGATATATAGAAACACCCTGTATAGTTTTTTCCTCAAAGTGTTGCCCTCAAATACCTTACGTTGTGTTTGAGACACCTTATATATTAGCTTTCGCATCATATTATTAATTTTATTATTATTTTTACCGAGTATAACCTGTAGAATATTTCGAAATCAGAACAAACAGAATATAAGCAATAATATGAGTTGTGGGTATGAACTAGTAATGAGTAGGTATAATCTCAACATACATGAGTGGTCTTAACGTTCCCATCCAACTTCTTATTTATGTTATTCAAACAAAAACAGCTGTTCGGACTCTTATCTCGCTGGAAATGAGCCATGCAGATATCATTAACCATAATCTACAACAGGCCTATGTTGCATTTAGATGTTTTTGCATAGATAATCTTCTGTAATTGGTATACCGGGCGGCTCAAAACTATAAATACCTTTAAATTAGCGTGGTTTCGTTATTCGAATGTTTTTTAGTATAGATAATCTACTTTCAAGTTTCTGTTGATGGTATACAGTGTGGTTCAAAAATTAGAAAGGCTTTTACACTGTTTTTCGTTTTTCTCTAGAGATTAGCCCTATGTATGATATCGCGAAAAGTGAATGGAAATGGAATCACGTGATTAGATCAAGCTATATTACAAAAATAAATAATGTGAAATGTCAGGCAATCTACACAATGGAAAGAAATGTATTCTTTCATGGATCAAAAGCTGTAAAGAAAATCGGGCAATTATATGTGGAAGATGATGACGTCATGACAGATGTATTGATCGATCAGTGGTATCAAGATCAGAACATATCCTGTTATATATTATATGAGGACGGGTTTCCGACATTTTTTGCCCTAATGTCTAGCATGAACTTAGACCCTTTGGGAAAACATAATAGACCGAAAACTCTAAATTTTATCTATACTATGATGGAGTATCGGAGAAGAGGATTTGTATCTAAACTAATACTACAAATCAAGAAAATGGATCAATTTTCAGCCTTTCGTTCACACATTGGATCTGAGAAATTATTTGAAAAATGTTTGTGTATTAATTATGGTGATATGAATGGTTCTGTGATGTATAGGTATCCATAATGCATATAAAAAAGTTCATTATTTTATTCAAAATTGCAACTAATTCACTATGAGTCATTATACAGGGTTTTTAAATATATATTTTTGTATGCCAAGTTGAGTAGTCATTGTGAGTCTACTCGCCTACCAGGTGTTGAATAAAAAACGGATAATTTTGACATTATTTATTTCTTAGATATTATACCAACATTTTCAAGTTCAGTAAGAATAAAGGCGATCTCGTTGTTGTTCTTATCTGATTCCATTAAATATCTCAGTCTATCCACCAAGATATTCGGATCTGTCCATTCATCTAAAATATTGTACTCTTCATTCCCAATACTGGCTCCAGGCTCCACGCTCGACTTTGGACGTTTAGGCTTGGTCTTATTTTTGAAGAGGGGTCTGATAATTCTATCGAATTTCTCCTTATCAGCTTGTCCTCGTAATCGCCCTAATCGATCTCTATGCAACTGTGATTTACAACATCTGTTTATACATCTGGTGATCCAAAGGCGTGTAATTTTGAGGGTTCTTGGAAAATAATAATTCCAAAGTACTTTTGAAATCGACATTATCTACGACTATGTGTTGGCCCTCAAGCGTAGATTCTTATGTCCAAGTGTCTATCTGCCGTCAACATATTTCGGTCCATAAGCATTATCATAATCTGCACAGTGATATTCATCTAATGCTTGCTCTGATGAATGGGGCTCCATGATGTGAACGCTATGGTGTCTGATATACAACTGAAGACTCTTGAATACCTCTGGAGACATCTGAATACCTCTGAAGACATCTGAATACCTCTGAAGACATCTGAATACCTCTGAAGACATCTGAATACCTCTGGAGGCGTGATCTGAAGACCTCTGAATACCTCTGAAGACATCTGAAGACATCTGAAGGCGTGATCTGAAGACCTCCGAATACCTCTGAATACTTCTATAGGTGTGATCTGAAGACTTCTGAATCCATTAACTGCCATCCGCTAATCAGCTAGGTTATTCGAATTGGTGGCGTCCACTCTATGGGCATTCCTCATATGGTGGTATAGGTTAGTTTTATTCAAGAATTTCCCACATTTCTCACACAATAGCTGATGTCTATTATAGGTGAATTTTCTCTTTTTAAAACTTTCCCAGGTGTGATTGATGTTGAATGGAATCCGCTCTCCACTATTGAGGCATTCTATTATAAAAAATTTTTACAAAGTTCTCGTACAGTACACAGCTGATGACAGCGCTCACATATATTAGCCATGACTACTCTATAAGACAGTTGGATGTGGAATGATCTTCTGGATAGTGAAATAAGTAATAATGATTACAGTGTCGATGATATAATGATCATGATATCAGCTTCGAGTAGCATTTTTGCTATGTTAGATATACCTATCTCAGTTATCTTCCGTTTTTTTCCGTTTCGAATTATTATTTCGAAAGATTCATGAAACAGATAGGTTAATTAATTAGTCTAGTGGCCATTTTTCAAAATATCAAAAATATTATATGGTCACACTACTTCTCATCCGTCAATTCGCGTCACTGCATGCAGGTGGCGCTGCGGAGACTGCCTACATTTCGCCGCTGAACGTCTGTCGGAATCCTATAAATACTGTGACCATGTGAAACATAAATTAATCTAACTTGGATGAAATCTCATCAGTAAGTAGTTTACTCAACTAATATTTTATATCAATCTAAAATGATGAATGGGTGATAACAACACAAACACATAGTTAATTTGAACGATACAGGAGCCACGTAGAGTGATTAATCATTTTTCCGGTGGATCTGACACTGTGTATAGTAAGAAATCTACTCTGTACTATTATATACCCCACTCTCAACTTTTGTGACCATGTAATATTCGGTTATTGCATTTCACTCTGAAGTGATATTGATACTAGCTTGGGTCTTGAGTAGGATGTTCACTATCGATATTGTTTCTTTCAACTCTTTGTGTTTATTCAATATATTTAGAGAGATGAATAGAGTGAGTACACTAATTGAAAAGATTACACTTTAATATACTAGACTATAGAGTTGAATCATTTACTCAAAAGCTTAGTGGTCCTCCTGGGAACTCTATTTTTTTTTACTGTGTATCTGTCTACAAATATGAGATCATAGAAAGAATCTGTGATTTGCGTATGCGTTTCAATGTGTATGAGTGCGCATGCGTGGACAAGGATAGATCCGGAATAAAAGGGTGATATGCGCATGCGTCTCAGGAGGGAGAATGCTCAAACTTCAAAATCTTTCAATCTATCGCATTCTATCACTGACTGCTCTTGAGTGCAGACGTATTTTGTTTGTCAATTAGAGTTATTATTTTTCCAGTTGCGAAAATGTCGCTGTTTGCTGATTTGGTGAAGTACATCGCTTCTATATTGGGCTTTGTAGCATCAAACAATGATGAGCAAGAGATGAGAAGAGGTCTTCGTGAATGTGGAAAAGGAATAAAACGGCTTAACGATGCAATGCGAAGACCCTTGGGGAGAAGCAGCACCTGGAGGCCTGTCTTCGGAATATCAGAAGTTTGCGGAACCAGTTTAAAGCACTTCAGAAGAAGGGGGCTGGCATTATAACAAGAAGGGAAACTGCGAAACATCGAGTTCGCTGGGAAGATTCTATGTCAGCTTTCCAGAGTCGAATTCGGACTGAAGTAATCTCGAATTTAAAACATAAGGATCCTGCAGCCTTCTTGACCGATTGCAGAGCTTTGTTCAGCCGACGTATCCAGAATGCTCTGAAGAATGATGCAGCGATCAAGGTCAATTCAGTTTTTTGCTGAGAGTTTGAGCTAGTGAAGGGAGATAGTGTACTTAGAGAGCAAAAATGTTTGCATACCCTGCACGCCATTCCATCCACTTGGTCCCCCCATATAATGGAAGAGAGTACAAGTACTTTACTACCTCAAACTCACCCATCTACAAGGATACCGATTCAAATGTATGGTTCGACGAAAAAGTTACGGCACCAATTTTTACAGAGTTGAAGGAATTCCAAGAGCGTGACAGCGGATGGGCGCTAAAAAATATCATCAATCTAGGGGTGGACATCAACAAGTATACTCCTCAACTTAGATCTTCATACATTGAGCTGCCACCGCAGATTAAGCACAAAGGAGCTTGCATCAACGTTGAAAATTATGATAATGCATGCTTTGTGTGGGCTGTGACTTCTGCTCTGTTTCCTGCTAGCCACCATGTCGATAGAACTTGTTCGTATCCTCATCCGTCTCCTGTTCTGAACCTCAAGGGTATTCAGTTTCCTATGACTGCCAAACAAATTCCTCGCTTCGAGAAGCAGAATGGGGCATCGGTCAATGTATATATCCTACAAAAGGTATCGAAAAATTTGCAGACTTTGCCCACATACTTGACAAAGAATAAGAAAGACAGACACATCAATCTCCTACTTATCCAAGATCAATACTTTGATGAGAAAGATGCTTGCGAAACATCCCCTACCAAGTATCATTATGTGTGGGTGAAGGATCTGTCTAGACTTCATTCTTCTCAGCTCAGTAAAGATGGACATAAGAAGTTCTTCTGCGACCGCTGTCTCCATTATTTCTATTCTGAAGATAAGCTCAATAAACATGTCGAGAATTGTGTGAAACTGAATGAGACTGCAATCAGAATGCCTGAGGAGGGAAAGAACATTCTGAAATTTAAAAATCATAAAAACAAGGAGAAGGCTCCATTCATAGTTTATGCTGATTTTGAGTCTGTTTTGGAAAATACGGGAGATCCGAAGAAGCCTCAGCACCACGTTCCAGCTGCCGTTGGTTACTTTATGAAATGTTCCTACGACGATTCCCTCTTCTTTTATCGCTCATACCGAGGGCAGGACTGTATGGCGTGGTTTGCTGATGAGCTCAACCAGTTGGCCGAGGATATGTCTACGGTATTTTTATGTCCATATAACATCACTATGTCTACTGATCAAGAAGTTGAGTTTCAAAGAGCTAAACATTGCCATATTTGCGAACAGCCTTTTGGACCTACCGATAAGAAAGTTCGTGATCATAATCACCTGATTCCTGAAAACAACTATAGAGGCCCTGCGCATGAAAGCTGCAACGTTCGATACTAGGACAGCCATGTGGTGCCAGCTGTGTTTCACAATTTGAGTGGTTATGATGCAAATTTTATTATCGAAGATATAGCATCCAAAATGAAGGGCAAAATCGATTTATTACCAATCACTAAAGAGAAATATATATCTTTTACGAAACATGTTGATGCTACTTCCATTCAGTTTCGGTTCATTGACTCATTTCGCTTCATGAACTCTTCTCTAGATATGTTGGCATCATATCTGGGGGAATTTCCAAATTTAAAATCACAATTTTCTAATATTTCCAATGATCAGCTCCAGTTGTTAACTAAAAAAGGAGTGATGCCCTACGATTATATCGACTCATTCGAAAGATTCGATGAAACTCAGCTTCCTCCAATAGAGTCATTTTACAGTGAATTGTATGACAAGCCATGCCCCCGTAGACACTACCTTCACGCCAAGCTGGTATGGTCGAAATTTGGCTGTAAAGACTTGGGTCAATATGTTGACCTCTACATGAAAACGGACATTATGCTGTTAGCCAATGTTTTTGAGCAGTTTTGATCCAGCTGTCACAACACCTATGGTCTCGATCCTGCTCATTATTTCACACTACCAGGGTTCACGTGGGACGCCATGCTGAAGCATACAAAGCAAGAGTTGGAACTGCTCACCGATGTAGACATGTTTCTATTTGTTGAGCAAGGTATCCGAGGTGGATTGAGCCAAGTTTGTTCTAAACGAAGAGCTCAAGCAAACAACAAGTACATGCCTAATTATAATTCATCAAAGCCAGACTCATATTTGATGTATTATGATGTAAACAATCAATATGGTTGGGCAATGTCTCAGTCGTTACCATATGGAGGCTTTGAATGGGCTGACACTAATATCGACGTCACAGCTATTCCTGATGATGCTGATAAAGGATGTATTTTGGAAGTCGACTTGGAGTATCCACAACGCCTCCATAATCTACATAAAGACATTCCTTTCTGCCCTGAACACATCAATCCGAAGACGATGAAGCCTCCAACGAGATCATCTCAGCCTACCAAGTTGATGGCAACGTTAAACCATAAGGAGAAGTACGTCATCCACTACCGCACCTTGAAACAGGCGCTGAAGCATGGCCTAGTGTAGAAAAAGATTCACCGAGTACTCAAGTTTCGACAATCCCCATGGCTTAAATCCTATATTGACCTCAACACCAACCTCCGTAAACAGGCAAAAAATGAATTCGAGAAGAATCTCTTCGAACTCATGAACAACGCTGTTTTCGGGAAAACGATGGAGAACATTCGTAAGAGAGTCAACGTTAGGCTTTAAACGGAGTGGGCGGGGAGATATGGCGCTGAGTCGTATATTTTCAAACCCGAGTTTAAGAACTGTATCATTTTCAATGAGAACTTGGTAGCAGTTGAGCTCGGGAAATTGGAAATCTGGCTGAATAAGCCCATATACGTCGGTCAAGCCATTCTCGATCTCGCCAAGACTACCCTATATGACTTTCACTACGACTATATGGTTCACACATTCCATGATTGCTCCGTTCTGTACACTGATACTGACTCGCTCATCTATGAGATTACCAATCGAGATCCATATGAAGTCATGAAGCGAGATTGCCATCAACGATTCGATACCTCTGACTATCCTATGAATAACCAATTCGGAATACCACAGGTCAATAAAAAAGTGCTCGGAATGATGTCAGATGAAAACAAGAGTCGAATAATAACGGACTATGTGGGCTTGAGATCTAAACTATATGCCACCAAAGTGTTGACAACTGAAAATGAAATTGAGAAGAAAAGATCAGAATTGTATGCAGAAGACTATGATCAGGAGGAAATCGATGATATAATCATGAATATGGGTGTAATGAAGAAGGCGAAAGGTGTAAAGAAGTCTGTTGTTAAAACAACTATAACTTTTGATGACTATGTTGAATGTCTGGAAACAGCCAAACAGAAAACAGTATCACAATACTTGATTAGAGCCAAACAGTACCAGGTCCATTCAATCACGCAGAACAAGATAGCTCTCAGTCCAAATGATGAAAAGAGATACATTATACCAGGAATCGATGAAGCGTTACCATGGGGCCATTATTCCATCAATGGTGGAGCAATGGAAATTGATAATTAATTAATTTCATGTAAAATGTGTGATGAATGATTAGGTTAGCAATCGAACAAAAAAGAACCATCAGACGAATTGATGAAGTGTTTCTATTAATTCAGGAATGAATCTTCGTGCTGTCTGCAAAAACATACATCAGACGAATCAATGAAGTGTTTCTATTGATTTAGGAATAAATCTTCGTGCTGTCTGTGAAAACATACATCAGACGAATTAATGAAGTGTTTCTATCAATTTAGGAATAAATCTTCGTGCTGTCTGCGAAAACATGCATTTGACGAATTAATGAAGTGTTTTTATTAATTTAGGAATAAATCTTCGTGCTGTCTGAGAAAAATTGTTAACCTAATTATTTATCGTCGCAAGTGGTCAAAGTAGGTCTACCGGAGAGCTTCCCACTATAAAAAGAAGCAACGCGCCACACGGCACTACCTCGAGGGTGGTGGGGAAATGTGCTGCTATTTGTATAGTTTATTGAATATATTATAAACATTTCCAACACTGTGTTTGATTTCAATCCTTTGGTGTAACCGAGAGCTGTTTTACATGTTTTTTGTTGAGAGTTATTCGGTATTTATCGCGGAAACACCTCGAACGATAACGAGATTGTTGTTATCTTGAATGAAGCAGAAGTGGTAGGTATAATGAAATTGGTCTGACATTTCAGTGGCGTTTCCGTAATCATTCCGCGATGTTTCTGTAACGTTCTGGTGTTTCGTGACGTTTCCGTGACATTTTCATGACACTGCCATGACACTTCCGTAACACTTCCATGACACTTTCGTGACATTTTCATGTTCTGTGACACTTCCGTGACACTTCCATGACACTTCAATGACACTTCCGTGACGTTCCTGTGACATTTCCGAGACATTTTTGCAGCTTATCTGTAACGATTACATAACATTTTCCTGACGTTCCCGTTACATTGCCGCAGCATTTCTGTGACAAGCTAACCTGCAGCAAACATTATCTACGTTACCAGAAGATACAAGAGAAAGTGTTCAGACTTCGAGATGATCACTCGCATCATGAGTTTTGGGTAGAGAGTAGTTCGACATATTTCCTGGTTTTTAAATACTTCCACTCCATACGTCCCCTGTCAAAAAACATCTGTCATACGTAAGCTATCCTTTTGCCGAGCCCACCTGAAGTGTGGTGGTCTAATTTTGTATATTTTTTATTGCTATTCAACTCAACCGTCTTTTATATTGAATGAAATCATGAGCTTGCGTTAGCTGTCTTATTGAAATAACTGTATTCAGTAATTGGTTATGAAAATCGGGTTATTTAACAAAGTATCACACCTAAACATGGCTAACCTCTAGCGTTCATAACCTCCTAGCACCCTTAACCTATACGCGGGGTAGTCTACCTGCCAGGTGCTTGATTGGTTTTGCTTTCGGCAAGCATCGTGGAGTATAATCAACGGTATACGTAGCGACCGCCTATCAAATGTCATAGGCCATCTGTCGGCTGTCGATTGTTCAGCGAGCACCAGAAGGTCACGTGGTATACCTCGTATGTCATATATCGAATGTGTTATGTTAGTTGTCATCCGCTGTCGTACTTTAGGTGTTAAAGCAGTCTCTGAGCATGACAAGAAGTGGGGTGGTCTACCCGCGAGTCGCCCTATATCTATAACTCAAACACCCTGTATATTGAACGGAATCAGCAGCTAGTGCGTCATACTTTACCTATCTGTTTTGCCGGGTCCATCTAAACATACTGCATATTGAATGAAATCATTGAAATCATCAGCGGGGTAGCCAGCTAGCAAGTCGCCTGGTCACGTGTCATTGATCCTGCCATACGTCATACGTTAGCTGTCTAATATGATTGCTTAGCCCACCTAAAGTGTGGTGGTCTACTCATGAGTTGCCCTATAAATTTTCTCAATTTTTATTCAACTCTAACACCCTGTATATAAATATTCAATTTCGTTATTGAACTGATGGCTTGCGAGGTAGCTAGCTTGCAGGTCGCCTAGACACGTGTCATCGGAAGTTTGATATCTGTCAACAAAACATCTGTTATACGTCATCTGTCATGCATTACCTATCTGTTTGCAGAGCCCACCTAAAGTGTGGTGGTCTACCAGTGGGACAGCTGTATATATTTTCAATTCACACTCAAACACCCTGTATATCGACCCAGCTATTGGCATCGATGTGTTATTGCGGTTCTTATCAGCAGCTTGCTTGAGCTATCGTCGGAGCCGGATGACCTTGAAAGCGTAAAAAATGACCAGAATGGACCTTGAAATCCGCTAAAAAAGTCCGTAGATCTAGGGAAAAATCTGCTTAGCTTTACATTGGCTCTCATGGGGCTTCCTGCCGTACATCGTGTGATTTCCGTAGAATCTGGGGAAAAATGACATAGAATTTTGAAAATTGGTCGGGAACTGGTACAGCTCCTTTACTATCGACCATATAAGACGACTTTCAAGCGGGTATAACGCACACAGCTTGCAGAACAAGCAACATCGACTTCGACTATGTTTACATTGTAACTCTGCAGTCTAGCATCTGACATTCATACAGTTGAAGCAGATATGATCGTAGTGACCATATGAGACGACTTTTGAGTGTATATAGCAGGTAAAATAGGCAGTTGAAGGTGCATCGACTCCATCGGTGTGCACACTCTATATCTCTATTCTATCAACTCACATTGATACTATCGAAGCAGACGAGTTCTCGATGCCCATATGAGACGACTTCCAAGCGGGTATAACGCACACAACTTGCACAGCAACAAACTTCGACTTCTTCGACTATGTTTACACTGTAACTCTGTCGTCAAGCATCTGACATGCCTACAGTTGAAGCAGATACAATTGCAGTGACCGTATTAGACGATTTTGATGGGAATATAACGAGTACAATGAGCGAACAAAGATACATCGACTTCATCGTTATGCACACTATATCTCTCTATCCTATCATCTCACATTGACACTATTGAAGCAGATAAGTTTGCATTAACCATATCAGACGACTTCCAAGCGTGTATCACGCATACAGTTTGCAGAACAAGAAACTTCGACTTCGACTATGTTAACACTGTAACTTCGCAGTCTAGCATCTGACATGCATACAGTTGAAGCAGATACCATTGCAGTGACCGTATAGGACGATTTTGAAGGGAATATAACGAGTACAATGAGCGAACGAAGAAACATCGACTTCATCGTTGTGCACACTTTACCTCTCTATCCTATCATCTCACATGGACACTATTGAAACAAACGAGTTCGCAATGGCCATATGAGACGACTTCCAAGACGGTATAACGCACACAGCTTTCAGGACAAGAAACTTCGACTTCGACTATGTTTACACTGTAACTCTGCGGTCTAGCATCTGACATGCATACAGTTGAAGCAGATATGACCGTTGTGACATGTGCCACCCTTGGAGGGTATATAGCAAGTACAATAGGCAGATGAAGATACATCGACTTCATCGGTGTGCACACTCTATCTCTCTATCCTGTCATTTCACATGGACACTTTTGAGGCAGACGAGTTCGCTATGCCCATATGAGACGACATCCAAGCGAGTATAACGCACACATTTTGCACAACAAAAGACTTCGGCTACGACCATGTTTACACAGAAACTCTGCAGTCTAGCATCTGACATGCACACAGTTGAAGCAGATATGATCGCAGTGACCATATAAGACGACTTTGAAGGGAATATAGAAAATTGCAGAACAAAAAACTTTGAATTTGACTATATTAACACTGTCCAGCATCTGACATGCATACATTTGAGACAGATACGATTGCAGTGACCGTATAAGATGACTTTGAAGAAAACACAACGAGTTCAATGAGCAAATGGAGATACATCGACTTCATCGTTGTGCACACTATATCTCTCTATTCTATCATCCCACATGGACACTATTGAAGCAGACAAGTTCGCAATGACCAAACGAGACGACTCCCAAGCAGGTATAACGCCCACAGCTTGCAGAACAAAAAACTTTGACTTCGACTATGTTTACACTGTAACTCTGCCGTCAAGCATCTGACATGCATACAGTTGAGGCAGATACGATGGCAGTAACCGTACGAGACGACTCTGAAGAGTATATAACGAGTTCAATGGGCAAATAAAGTAACATCAACTTCATCGGTGAGCACACTCTATATCTTCATCCTATCATTTCACATGGATACTATTGGAGCAAACGAGTTCGTAATGCCCATATGAGACGACTTTCAAGAGGGTATAACGCACACAGTTTGCAGAACAAAAAACTTCGACTTTGACTTTGTTTACACTGTAACTTTGTATTCTTGAATCTGACATGCATACAGTTGATGCAGATACGATTGCAGTGACCGTATAATACAACTCTGGAGGGTATATAGCGAGTACAACAGGCAAATGGGGATACATCGACTCCATCGTCGTACACACTATATCTCTCTATCCTATCATCTCACATGGACACTATTGAAGCAGACAAGCTCGCATCGACCATATAAGACGACTTTCGAGCGGGTATAACGCACACAGCTTGCAGAACAAGGAACATCGACTTCGACTATGTTTACATTGTAACTCTGCAGTCTAGCATCTGACATGCATACAGTTGGAGCAGATATGATCGTAGTGACCATATAAGATGACTTTTGAGTGTATATAGCAAGTAAAATAGGCAGTTGAAGGTGCATCGACCCCATCGGTGTGCACACTCTATCTCTTTATCCTATCATCTCACATTGATACTATTGAAGCAGACGAGTTCGCAATGCCCATAAAAGACGACTTCTAAGCGGGTACATCGCAAACAGGTTGCAGAGCAAGAAACTTTGACTTCGACTTTGTTCACACTGTTACTCTGCCGTCTAGCATCTAACATGCATACAGTTGAAGCAGATACGATATCAGTGACCATATAAGACGAGTCCTGAGCCGGTATAAAGCACACAGCTCGCAGAATAAGAAACATCGACTTCGACTATGTTTACATTGTAACATTGCAGTCTAGCATCTGACATGCATACAGTTGAAGCAGATATGATCGTAGTGACCAAATAAGATGACTTTTGAGTGTATATAGCAAGATAGATAGATAGATTACACTATGTGGGCGGACGGATCCTTCAGCATGTAGGCCTCCTAGTTCGGGCTCGTTATGCACCCACCTCTGCTGGGAATTGTTTCAGTCATGAAGGTAGCCAATTTCGCGGGCGAAAGAGACCAGCCTTCTCAACGAAACCCTTCTCACACTCTCTGGTTCCGAAACGATGTTCCCGAGATGTGCTTCCCGTATTGCTGCAACTGCTGGGCATTCCGTGAGGATGTGAGTAGCTGACTCCTTGTCCTCCAGGCACCACCTACATTCAGCATCATCAGTGATACCCATAATGTTGAGGTGCCTGTTAAGATGGCAGTGACCCGTGAGGAGCCCTACCACTATTCTTATTTCTTTTCTGCTCAATGTGAGCAACGTTTTGGTTCTTCTGATAGAAGGGCCTTCGATATGGAGTTTCGATTGTCTCATGCCTGGAGACTCTCTCCATACCTCCTGGAATTTCGTTTCCAAGCTTTTCATCATGGTTGAGACGCTCCAGAATCTGGAAACTCCTAAGATTGGTTTTGGTCCAATGGCTGAGCTATTTGCTCCTTGTCTAGCCAGGGAGTCGGCCCTTTCATTACCGGGAATTCCCTTGTGTCCTGGGACCCAAAGAAGTTTCACCTTATTGGCTGCGGATAGCCTTTGAAGCTCGTCAATACACTCCGACACCAACAGCGAACTGACCCTGTATGATGTGAGGGCCTTGATCGCCGCCTGGCTGTCGGAGCATATCGTGATCAGCTGGCCATGGTAGCCTCTGTTGATATTTTCTCTAACACAGGCGAGAATGGCAAAAACCTCTGCCTGAAACACTGTAGCAAAGTTCCCCAGGGCGTAACTGAGTTCCGCTTTCGGAGATTGCCCATATACCCCAGCTCCTGCCGATCCCTCCATCCTGGAGCCATCTGTGTACCAAATGATTCCAGTGGTAGGGATCAGGCGGTGCACGAACTGCTCCCAGTCCTCCCTTTTCGAGATAATTGACTGAGGCCTTTTGCTGAATCTAATGACAGGAGTGAAACTGTCCCCCGGCATCTCTAGGAGGGGGCATTCCTTTACCGTCCGATTCCATAGTCTAGAGTGTCCATACGTTCCCTCGCTCCTCCATTGGTTGGAGCTCCGCAGACGGGCGATGGCTTTGCATGCCTCGTGTTCAATGAAGAGGTACAGGGGTGGCAGACCTATAAGTGTCTCCAGTGCCCTTGTGGGTGCTGTCTTCATTGCACTCGTTATGGCAAGGCAGGCAAGTCGTTGCACTCTGTCTAGTTGAGTTTTTGACTTGCCGGATGCTGTACCTTGCTACCATACGATGGCTCCGTACGTAATCATTGGACGTGTAGATCCAGTAGATAATCTTGGGACTGGGCCCCCACGTGCTTCCAAACGCTCTTCTGCATGCCCAGAACGCGGCCATGCTTTTCTGAACTTTATGTTCGATATGTTCGTTCCAGTTCAGCTTGGAGTCTAAAATGACCCCAAGGTACTTGACTGAACCTTTGTATTGCAGAGACCTGCCAGAAAGTTGGACGTTTGGGAGGTTCCCTTTTATGCGTCTCCTAGTGAAGAGAACTAGTTCTGCTTTTCCAGGGTTCACGCTCAGCCCGACTGAACGGCACCATACATCCACCCCGTCAAGTGCCCTTTGTATCGTACCTCTCACGAGGCCCGACCCCTGGTCGTCTACCAGGATGACTATATCGTCCGCGTAGGCCTGAGTGTAGTACCCCAAATCTTTTATTTTTGATAGGAGACCATCCACTACTAGGCACCATAACAGAGGCGACAGAACTCCCCCCTGTGGGCAGCCCTTCTTTGGCGTGACCTCGCTAGAGCTACTTTTGAGAGTTGCTTTAGCTAATCTCTGGGAAAGCATGGCGTGGATCCACCCTATTATGGATGGAGCCACGCCCCTTTCCCTTGTTGCCTGACATATGCACTATGCAGTCAAATGACGTGTTGTCGAATGCTCCTTCTATGTCGATGAATATGCCTAGAGTGGCACTGCCACGGTCCAACCCGCCCTCGAGTCTGTGGACCAGACGGTGGAGAGCTGTCTCCGTGCTTCTACCAGTTTGGTAGGCGTGCTGGAGGTTTCTGAGTGGATATAAGGTCAGTATATCCTCTCTGATGTATCTGTCCACCAGTCTTTCTGTGGTCTTGAGAAGAAAAGACGTAAGACTGATGGCCCTAAAAGACTTTGCCTGGGTGTAATCACTTTTTCCAGGCTTGGGAATGAAGATAACCTTGGCTGTCCTCCATGCTTTGGGAACGTATCCGTAGGCGAGGCAGCTTCGAAAAATCTTCAGTAAATGGGGGATCAGGATACCTTCGCCCTATTGTAGCAGGGCTGGAAATATCCTGTCTTCTCCCGGAGATTTGAAAAGTGAAAAGGACTCAATGGCCCATTTCACTTTATCGTAAGTAACAATGCCAGCAGCCACTTTGTAGTCGACCTTTCTCGTGAGAGAGAGGGAGAGAGGTGGAGTTGGCTGTGGTCCGGGTGTCGCAGTGTCGCTACCCGGAAAGTGGACTGAGAGCATGTATTGGAGTTTTTCTTCGTCCGAGGCAGTAAATCCGCCTCCGGGCAGTGACAGCACCTTCAATCTTGCTCCCGGATCTTTGGATAGGGCCTTGTTGAGTCTTGCTGCCTCTGGTAAGGTGTTTACACCTTGGCAGTAGTTCCTCCAAGTGTCCCTCCGTGCGTCTCGGATACACTTTTTGTATTCCCTTTGTGCTGACTTATAGTCCTCCCAATGTGTTGGTTGTTTGGTCCGTGTGGCCCTATTCAGACGTTTGCGGACTTCCTTGCGGTGAGCCTCTATTTGTGAGCTCTACCATGGGGTTTTGCCTGCCTTGTCAACCTTTTTCAAGGGACAGCTGGCTTCATATGATGTGAGGATGGCAGAATTGAGACAGTCGGCAAACGTCTCAATTTCCCCCTCAGATTCGTAACGTGTAGGCATAATACCAAGCCTCTCCTTCAGTTCCTCCACGTAGAGGTTCCATCGGGTAGCTCTGGGATTCCTATACCTGCAGCTCTCTGCATGGCTGTTGCCTGCTATTTTTAATAGTATGTGTCGGTGGTCCGCTAGGGTTTCCTCCGTTGACACATGCCAGCCGCTGACGCTCCCTGTTAGTTCTGATGAACATAGTGTGAGATCGACAATTGTTTGTGCCAGAGGCGTGAAGTAGGTGGGCACTGATCCTCTGTTGAGGATTTCCAGTTTACTGGAACTCAGGAATTCGAGAAGCGCCAAACCCCTTGGGTTCACGTCGCGGTTTTCCCACAGTGTGTGATGGGAGTTGGCGTCGCAACCCAACAGGAGGGGCAATCCTTGCTCCTCGCAGTGCTCTATCAGTGTAATAACCTTTTGTGGAGGATTCTCCTCTTCATATGGGAAGTAAGCGGAACCTACAATGACTTCGCGTGTATTACTCCCTGTTTCGTCGACCAACTTCACCTTCACCGCTACCAGGTCTCTGTGACGAAAGCCCGGCAGCGGAGTGGCGTCGACACCTTTTGTATGAATACATGCTCTGGGTCTTGCTCCGGAGGGACAATAGTAGAGTGAACCTCCAGCTTGACCCATACCTCTTATCTTACTTCCGTAGGCCCACGGCTCTTGGATAAGACATATATTTATATCGAGTTCCCTGAGCCTTCTGCATAGAAGGGCTGTAGAGGCCCTCCCGTGCTGTATATTGGCTTGCAGAAGTCTCAGGGGCTCAGAGGAGCATGAAGGAGAGACCGCCATTTGGTAGCCTAGTCTTCCTGCCCCTCTTCTTGTCCAGGGCTACCAGGACACGCGTTCTGGGCGCCACCTTCCTGACCGGACTCTGCCAGAGGACTGTTGACGTTGTCCTCTGTCAAAGTCTCGTCGTCGAGTTCGATGAGGGTTTCCTCATCTGCATGAGACGGCTCCGCAGGGGGTTGTCTGTCGACGTCTGCGGGTGTCTTTTCGTCGACGGAGACTGTCTCCATCGGCTGGTCTTTGGGACCCTCAGCTGGGAGGTCTGTCGCAGAAGACGAAGGGGCGTCCCAGCTGACCAGTGCCTTGGTGGCACCGAAAAACAAGGCTCCGTTGGCCCGCCTGGCAGTGGCGATCGATACTAGCAAGTAAAATAGGCAGTTGAAGGTGCATCGACTCCATCGGTGTGCACACTCTATCTCTCTATCCTATCATCTCACATTGATACTATTGAAGCAGACGACTTCGCAATGCCCATATAAGACGAGTTCTAAGTGGGTACATCGCACACAGCTTGCAGAACAGAAAACTTCGACTCTGACTATGTTAACACTGTAACTCTGCAGTCTCGAATCTGACATGCATACAGTTGAAGCAGATACGATAGGATTGACCGTATAAGACGACTCTGAAGGTTATATAACGAGAACAATAGGCAAATGAAGATACATCGTTCTCATCGTCGTGCACACTATATCTCTTTATCCTTTCATCTCACATAGACACTATTGAAGCAGACAAGCTCGCATCGACCATATTAGACGACTTCCAAGCGGGTTCAACGTACACAGCTTGCAGAACAAGAAACATCGACTTTGACTATGTTTACATTGTGACTCTGCAGTCTAGCATCTGACATGCATACAGTTGAAGCAGATATGATCGCAGTGACCATATAAGACAACTTTGAAGTGTATATAGCGAGTACAATAGGCAGATGAAGATACATCGACTTCATCGGTGTGTCACTCTCTATCCTATCATCTCACATGGATTCTATTGAAGCAGACGAGTTTGCAATGCCCATATGAGACGACTCCCAAGCGGATATAACGCACACAACTTGCACAACGAGGAACTTTGACTTCGACTTTGTTGACACTGTGACTCTGCCGTCTAGCATCTAACATGGATACCCCAGGAAACAAGCTGACGTCATTTGTACGTCATTATATGGTCATTTATGGTCATTGACGTCATATGACCTCAAAATGACGTCATTTTGACGTACTTAATATGACGTTATATAGACGTCCTTGATATGTCGTCATTATGACGTCATCTGATGGTCATTTTCATGACTAATTATGACCATCATTAATTGAGTCATCTACATCAAGGAAAATCCATAATCAAGAAATTTCCCATCTCTGTTATATGAAAACGTCAGTAGTTATGTTATATAACATATATTATTATGTCACTCATCATATATTATGCTTCATAATAATTTTTACTCTAATCTGTGCGAGATGTGTGTTTTCGACGGTCTCTGAGATAATTAATTGTTAATTATATACCTTCTGTGCAAAGTATTCTCCCTATAGCTATTGAAAATATAAGACCGAATGGCACGTCATAAAAAGCTTATAACGTTGTTATTCCGGAATGCGAATTCAAATCAGAGCGGGAGAGTGCGTAGAGAACTGTATTTGATTGGTCGGCACGGACCTTGCGCAGACATGCGAACGTCGACCGCCAGCGCCAACCCACAGCCGTATTCAGAAGACGGCTGTGGCCAAGCCGTTCACTTTCGTTTCGCTTCGCCGTTGCGGCCATGATAACCATAACAACAAAATAACAATACATAGAAGGCCATCATTATCATGTTATTCGACTATCTATGTGGTGTGGTGTGGTGGTCATACTTATTCATATTCATATATCAAGTAGTAGAATTTGAGGATGGCAGCATGGTCATTATTTTAGACAAGTGGTGTATGCCGAGAAAGCAGAATGTGGATTGGACGCCATTGAAGGAATACCATAGGGTTCTGAGAAATCTCTTGAGTGCATCATCCGAATGGGATAAGTTCCCAATAAAAAGAACATTTTATGAAACTGGTATTTATAGTACCTACCTATAATATTATTCTGCATTTAATGTGGTAAAGAAACATCAATATAATTATGCAAAAAAAATCTCATCCTTTCTGATAATATTGATACAACCCTAATGCAACAGTGTTTTTTTTCACCTACAGAAAATTTCGAAATAGCACAAAATAAACTGAAACATGCAGAAGATTTCAGTGATATAAATAATCGTAAAGATCACGTCATTTTGACGTCATTAGGATGTCGTCATTAGGATGACGTCATTTTGACGTCATGAAAATGACGTCATTCGTCTTTGACTTAGAAGGTCATATAAACGTCATTATGACGTCATTTCGGAAGTCATCCTGACGTCAGGCCTGACGTGATAATGACGTACAAATGACGTCAGCTTGTTACCTGGGACAGTTGGAGCATATACCATTGCAGTGACCGTTTAAGACGACTTTGAAGGGTATATAACGAGTACAATAGGCGAACCAAGATACATTGACTCCATCGTTTTGCACACTATATCTCTCTATCCTATCATCTTACATTGACACTATTGAAGAAGACCAGTTTGCATTGACCATATAAGACGTCTTTCAAGCGGGTATAACGCACACAATTTACACAACTAGGAACTTCGACTTCGACTTGTTTCACACTGTTACTCTGCCGTCTACCATTTAACATGCATACAATTGGAACAGATACGATATCAGTGACCATATAAGAACAGTTTTAAGCGGGTATAACGCACAAAGCTTGCAGAACAAGAAACTTCGTCTTTGACTATGTTCACACTGTAACTCTGCAGTCTTGAATCTGACATGCATACAGTTGAAGCAGATACCATTGCAGTGACCGTATAAGACGACTTTGAAGGGTATATAACGAGTACAATAGGCGAACCAAGATACATCGACTTCATCGTTTTGCACAATTGATATCAATAATGACAAGAAACTATATTTTATTGACTGCTGAATCTATCAACATGACATATCAGCAAACGTTAAAACTATACAGAGTATGATATATGTAAGTTCACCACATTACTCTCCCCCTAGTGTCAACGGCTAACTGAAATGTAACATTTTTCTTAAGCTTGATAGGCTCTTGTAGCTTGTCCTTCATAACTTCAGAAATATCTACCTCTTCTATGCGAGGTTCCAAGTATGCAGGTTTCAATCGATCAATGGATATCCACTTATCCTTTCCATTGATTCTCAATTTGAAAACTTCATTTCGTTTCTCCAATACTCCATATGGGCCATTGTATGGAGCTTCCAGTGATTTTTCGATAGCATCCACTTTAACGAAAACATGGGTAGAATGAAATGAGTCTTTATGAATAAAACTATTATCAACAGTATGATTTGATCCCTCTACTGGTCGAAGTTCATCCATCGTCTCTCGAAGATTCACCAAATAGTCATTGGAACTCTGAGGTACACTGGATTTTGGATCTACAAATAATTGTCCTGGAATCCTCAAAGTAGTCCCATTAACTAATTCTGAGCATGTTGCTCTGATGTCCTCTTTGAATGCAGTTCTTATTCCTAATAAAATTGTTGGGAGAGCCTCTGTCCATTTTTCATTGCTATGACATCGTATTGAAGCTTTAAGGTTCCTGTGCATATGTTCTACCATACCATTTGCTGAAGGATGATAGGGGCTGGTATGGATATGTTCAATTCCAAGTAGTCTTGTGAGCTCCTGAAATAATGAAGACTCGAACTGTCTTCCTTGGTCAGAAGTCACTCTTGCTGGAACTCCAAACCGTGATATCCATCCTGAATAAAATGCTTTTGCTACTGTTTTTGCAGTCATGTCTGGTAAGGGAATAACTTCAGGCCATCTCGTAAACCTATCTATGCATGTCAAACAGTAAATGAAACCGTTGGATGGTGATAAAGGGCCTATGAGATCGATATGGATGTGATCGAAACGGAGTGATGGTAAATCAAATTTTCCTATAGAACTTCTGCAATGTCTTGAAATCTTATTCTTCTGACATGATAAACACTGACGAGTCCAATTGCTGATATCATTTCCCATTCTCGGCCAAACATATCTACTCTTGATCAGACGAACAGTAGCCTTTACACCAGGATGAGATAAACCATGCATTTGTTTGGAAATTTCTTTTCTGAATACTTCGGGAACAAATGGTCGGCTCTTATTGGACGATGTATCGCAAAATATTTCATAATTTGACTCACCTAATTAAGTATGTTTTTTAAGTCTCAAGGAAGTTGTACCTGAGAGTAGTTGTTTCAATTGCTCATCACTTTTTTGTGCCTCTTGAGAATCTTTTTCACTGAATGAATTTGAAATGTGTATAGACTCAACTCTGGATAACGTATCTGCTACACAATTGTTTTCACCTTCTAGATACCGGATGTCAGTAATGAACTGACTGATGAAATCCAAATATCTGAATTGTCTCGGAGAAAGTTTATCAGATTGTTTGAGAAAAGAGTAGGTTAATGGTTTATGATCAGAGTATATGAAGAAATCTCTGCCCTCCAACATATATCTGAAGTGTTTTATAGCTTCATACACTGCCAAAAGTTCTCTATCATATGAACTGTATTTCCTTTGTGCGACAGATAACTTTTTTGAGAAAAAACCCAAGGGCTTCCACGAGCTGTCCTGCAATTGTTGAACAGAAGCTCCTAAGCCAAAATCGAAAGCATCAACCATGAGGCAGATTGATTGACTAACCACTGGATGAACCAACAGAGTAGCCTCTGCTAGAGCAGTTTTTAAATTCTCGAAGTCATTAATTTGTTCCCGAGTCCAAAGAAGTTTGTCATTTCCTTTCGGATTGCCTTTTAGGAACTCATTGAGAGATGCTTGTAATTGTGCTGCATGTGGTATTGAAGATCTATAAAAGTTGATCATTCCAAGAAATCGCCTCAAACCTTTGACATTTGTTGGCAATTTGAATTCTTTAATGGTCTCAACTTTTGTATTAGATGGCTTGATACCCTCTGATGTAATAACATGTCCCAAAAACTGAATTTCTTCAACACCGAATTCACATTTTTCTGGGTTTATGCTAATTCCAGCAGATTCTAATTTGGAGAAAATGATCTGTAGATGCTTTTTATGTTCCTCTTCATTTTCGGAACTAATCAAAAAATCATCTATATAAGGAAAACAGAATGGCGTATCATTTACAACTTGATTAATAAATCTCTGGCAGGTTTGAGCAGTATTTCTAAGACCGAAAGGCATCTTTAAAAATTCATATAATCCAAAAGGTGTTATTACGGCTGTCTCCTCAATATCCTTAGTAGCAACAGGAATCTGATGAAAAGCTCGCACTAAGTCTATCTTAGAAAAAAATTTTTTACCGGATAAATTAGATGAAAAATCTTTAATATTCGGCAAAGGGTAACGATCAGGTATAGTTTTGGCATTTAATAACCTAAAATCTCCACATGGTCTCCAATCGCCATTAGGTTTTTTGACCATATGGAGTGGACTTGCCCAAGGACTCTTAGAATGCCTGATAATCCCTTGTTCAAGCATTTATATTGAAATTCTCTCTTGGCAGCTAACAACTTCTCTTGATTTAATCTTCGCATTTTGCGATGAATTGGGTTTCCTTTGGTAATAATCTGATGTTGAACTGCATTCTGCACTATTTGTCTATTCATGATAATAGGTCTCACTAATTTTGGAAATTGTTTCAAAATATCAGAATAGGGTGAACTAACATCAATTACTTTAATCACTGGTATGTTGGGAATATCCATATCACCTGATGTTTCCAGATTGGTAACACTGTCGATCAACTTTTTGTTACGTAAATCTACGAGGATCCCAAAATGTTGCAGAAAATCAGCTCCGAT
Source organism: Phaedon cochleariae (assembly GCA_918026855.4). Lineage (NCBI taxonomy): Eukaryota > Metazoa > Arthropoda > Insecta > Coleoptera > Chrysomelidae > Phaedon > Phaedon cochleariae. The sequence goes on along the minus strand of OU896721.1, from coordinate 13,731,378 downwards.
GATTGGTTTTTCGATATCAGCTACAATGAAATTCCAACTGAAATTTCTTCTTAGTCCAAGACTGAGGGTTAATAATTTTTCACCGAAAGTACGAATTTTTGTTCCATTTGCTGCGTAAAGTGATCGTGAATATAATTCCTTCTCTTTGGTCTTAGGCAAAACAGAAATATCCGCTTCGGTGTCTATCAAAAATCTCAATCTCGTTGAAGAATCTTCAATGAACAAGCGACAATTTTGCAAGCCATTGTCATTAGTCGCCATCAATGACTGGCTGACTCGTTTTTTTTGTTATCACTCAATTTGAAATTGCATGGTTTCACACATTTTGTGGCTTTCTCTTTGGAATTTTTATGGTACCAGCAAAATCCAGATGGTGATTTCGAACGAGATCTAGAAGAATGACTGGCACAGGCATATTGTTTATCTGCTTTCTGACCTACCTCTAGCTTTTTAAGGCGGTGAGGATCTGATCCAAGGTATTGTCGCGGATATAATCCTGAGATTTCACAGAATGAATTTCGTTTTCGGAACATTCCAGCATTCCATCTGCAATCTCAGGTAATTGATCAGGTTTGACAATCTTCTTCAACCCTCTCAAATTTCTCTGTATTTCCAGAGGTAGTTTTTCCAACCAAATATGAATGAGTATGTCAGTATCAATTTTGTTATTCGCTAATCCTTTGAGTTCTCTGAACAATTGAGTAGGTTTTTTATCACCTAAATGAAGCCCGCTCAAAATTGATTTGATCTTGGATTCTTCGCTTGTCTGAAAAATGGTTATGAGCTGTTTCTTCAGATCACAATATTTTTGTACGAAATCAGTTCGCATTATATTGGTGACTTGACTGATCACCGTACTATCTAATGCATCAATAACTTTATGATACTTAATGCGATCACACGTTATCCCAGCACTACTGAAACGTTCTCCAGCACTGATGAACTAAATGTCTGGTTCTTTTTTCCAAAAAGGAAGTAAAGTGAATTTAGATGGAAACTTGTCCTCCCTTCGAGGAATATTCAAAAAATCATTAGATTCAGGTTGTTTTGCAGATGACTGATGACTTGTAGATGGAATATAACTTGATGTGGATGAACTGGAAGTAATCTTATTTTCTAAGAGAGTCATTCGTTGTTTCATTTCTTCCTGGTACGTAGAAAACTATGACGAAATTCCTTCAATTAAACGAATGAAATCGATAGAAGTAAAAGAACTCTCAGTAGTTTCCTGCTCGCTATCTTTTAGTAGGACTGAGCAGTCAAACTCTTTGCTGTTCCCATATTGTTCGTTGATAATCGTCTCTAGCCATATCAACTTATCTGCTTTGGTTCCACATAAATCAACGTTGAGTTTTTTGAGAATTTTTGTTAAATCTTCATTGGTTAGGTCATTGATTGACTTTTTAACCATCTTGTAATATCAGAATAATAGTAATCTGTTTTTATCGGGGTCACCAATTTGAAGATCCAATTGATATCAATATTGACAAGAAACTATATTTTATTGACTGCTGAATCTATCAACATGACATATCAGCAAACGTTAAAACCTGTATATAGTATGATATATGTAAGTTCACCACACACACTATATCTCTCTATCCTATCATCTTACATTGACACTATTGAAGCAGACCAGTTTGCATTGACCATATAAGACGTCTTTCAAGCGGGTATAACGCACAAAGCTTGCGGAACAAGAAACTTCGTCTTTGACTATGTTCACACTGTAACTCTGCAGTCTTGAATCTGACATGCATACAGTTGATGCAGATACGATAGCAGTGACCGTATAAGACGACTCTGAAGGTTATATAACGAGAACAATAGGCAAATGAAGATACATCGTTCTCATCGTCGTGCACAACATATCTCTCTATCCTTTCATCTCACATGGACACTATCGAAGCAGACAAGTTGACCATATAGGACCATATAGGACGACTTCCAAGCGGATCTATCGCACACAGCTTGCAGAACAAGAAACATTCACTTCGACTATGTGTTAATTGTAACTCTGCAGTCTAGCATCTGACATGCATACAGTTGAAGCAGATATGATCGCAGTGACAATATAAGACGATTTTGAAGTGTATATATCAAGTACATTAGGCAGATGCAGATACATCGACTTCATCGGTGTGCACACTCTATCTCTCTATCCAATCATCTCACATGGCAGCAGACGAGTTTGCAATGCCCATATGGGACGACTCTGAAGGGTTTATATCAAGTACAATAGACAGATGAAGACACATCGACTCCATCGGTGTGCACACTAAATATCTCTATTCTATCAACTCACATTGATACTATCGAAGCAGACGAGTTCTCGATGCCCATATGAGACGACTTCCAAGCGGGTATAACGCACACAACTTGCACAGCAACAAACTTCGACTATGTTTACACTGTAACTCTGCCGTCAAGCTTCTGACATGCATACAGTTGAAGCAGATACGATGGCAGTGACCGTATAAGACGACTCCGAAGAGTAAATAACGAGTTCAATGGGCAAATGAAGTAATATCGACTTCATCGGTGAGCACACTCTATATCTCTATTCTACCATCTCACATGGATACTATTGGAGCAAACGAGTTCGCAATGCCCATATGAGACGATTCCTAAGAGGGTATAACGCACACAGTTTGCAGAACAAGGAACTTCGACTTCGACCATGTTCACACTGTAACTCTGCGATACTATTGAAGCAAACGAATTCACAATGCCCATATGAGACGATTCCTAAGAGGGTATAACGCACACAGTTTGCAGAACAAGAAACTTCAACTCCGACCATGTTTACACTGTAACTTTGCGATCTAGCATCTGACATGCCTACAGTTGAAGCAGATACCATTGCAGTGACCGTATTAGACGATTTTGAAGGGAATATAACTAGTACAATGGGCGAACGAAGATACATCGACTTCATCGTTATGCACACTATATCTCTCCATCCTATCATCTCACATTGACACTATTGAAGCAGACAAGTTTGCATTGACCATATCAGACGAATCCCAAGTGTGTATCACGCATACAGTTTGCAGAACAAGAAACTTTGACTTCAACTATGTTTAAACTGTTACTCTGCAGTCTAGCATCTGACATGCATACAGTTGAAGCAGATACCATTGCAGTGACCGTATAGGACGATTTTGAAGGGAATATAACGAGTACAATGAGCGAACGAAGATACATCGACTTCATCGTTGTGCACACTTTACCTCTCTTTCCTATCATCTCACATGGACACTATTGAAACAAACGAGTTCGCAATGACCATATGAGACGACTTCCAAGCGGGTACAATGCACACAATTTGCACAACTTCGACTTCGAATTGTTTCACACTGTTACTCTGCCGTCTAGCATCTAACATGCATACAGTTGAAGCAGATACGATATCAGTGACCATATAAGACGAGCTCTAAGCGGGTATAACGCACAAAGCTTGCAGAACAAGAAACTTCGACTTTGGGTATGTTCACATTGTAACTCTGCAGTCTTGAATCTGACATGCATACAGTTGAAGCAGATACGATAGCAGTGACCGTATGAGACGACTCTGGAGGTTATATTACGAGAACAATGGGCAAATGAAGATACATCGTTCTCATCGTCGTGCACACAATATCTCTCTCCTCTATCATCTCACACGGACACTATCGAAGCAGACAAGTCCGCATTGACCATATAGGACGACTTCCAAGCGGGTATATCGCACACAGCTTGCAGAACAAGAAACATCAACTTCGACTATGTGTTAATTGTAACTCTGCAGTCTAGCATCTGACATGCATACAGTTGAAGCAGATATGATCGCAGTGACAATATAAGACGATTTTGAAGTGTATATATCAAGTACAATAGGCAGATCCAGATACATCGACTTCATCGGTGTGCACACTCTATCTCTCTATCCTATCATCTCACATGGCAGCAGACGAGTTTGCAATGCCCATATGAGACGACTTTGAAGGGTATATTGTCACAACAAAATAGATGGTTAGTCTATTCATGTCGATTTATAAGGGGTTAGCTTGGCTAAGTAGTTTGCGAGAGGTAATATGCAAATAGGCACTAATAGTTTAGGGGTAACTGAAAGTACGAGACTACATTCAAACATAACAATATTTATAATAGCATGAAACATTATGGGTAGCGATAACAATTATTAATAAACAACAATGAATATGAAGACCTAATAACAACTTACATTATAGAGACCATAACGACGAGCTCTTGTCAAGTCAAGAGTAGCCCCAGACCAGACTAACTTCGGAACCCTCATATCCAATATTTATATACATCATTTTATAAGATTTGCACGTTTCTCATGAGAGTTCCTTGGTCAGTTTTCATAGTTCAATGTCGATTGATGATTTGAATTATTTTATGTTCATAAAACCCTCATGGTTACAAATTACTAATATACTGAATGTTCTACTCGTGACATGACCCCTCTCTCCGAGAAAACCGGACCCCAGTTTTTAAAAAACTACCTAACTTAAATATATCGAGGAGAACATTTAAATTTCATTTACATATACAAACAATTTCAGAAAAAAAACTATTCACAATCATTCAAAATTTAGTGTCTACAATGCACACTCACACCTTTACTAAGTCCGGCACTGGCTATTCAACAGAAGCATTTCAATCAGACTCTTCTCGGTGAGACTCCTGGCAGCTTGGGGGTAGGGAATGACGATTGGGCATGGCATCCTCCAATCGTCATGGGAATTTCGGAAGGATCCTTTTGGGCTTTAAGGTATCCTTGTCCTGGGCATCGGGATGAAATCTTTTGGGCTTCAAGATTTCCTAGACTGTCATTCGAGGTAGTTGGCAGCTGAACGAAGGGAACTGCTGCATTCTTGGGGTAGCGGATGACGACTGATGGGCATCCTTCAATCATCGTGGGAATTTTGGTGGGATCCTTTTTGAGCTCGAAAGGTATCCTCGTCCTGGGTATGAGGGTGAAATCTTTCGGGGTAAAAGATTTCTTCAATGTAGGTAACATCTGAGCCAGAGGAGATGCTGGCTGTTGGCAGTTGCTGTGATGACCGCACAACATCTTGGTCCATTCGTCTCGAAGTCTTCTCAATGAAACTAGTTGACTGTCCATAGGAGGCAACGACGAATTCCCGTCATATGAGAGGTTGGGCAGGCTATTCACAACTTGTGGCAACTCCTGGCATTCCTACGTTTCTCCTCTCCGTTTCTGGGCTACCCAGCTACCATTGAATCATGTTGTACAGTCAAACAGGCCTTGGTTTGTCCAGGTCTGGCCATTTGGCTGCGTGGCTGCGTCCCCCTGGGTGTCTGATTCGATTATGCGTGTTGTTTTCCCGTGCTCAGTGTGGGTGCATTGTTTTGTGTGATTTCGTTGAAACATGTGGAAAAATGGATTGTCAAATACCTAATCTCACTATATTTATATTAAAATGGGAAAATTGTTGATAACTCTATATATTATCAAATGAATAGTTTGAATTACCTATACTAGAATATGATCAGCCTATTGTGAGATCTATTGAATGTATATACCTACTTTATTTAAACTCAATGAATATGGATTTCAGTTCAAAAATCCGTTCTAATTTACATTGATTTATTCCATATATATATATTTACATTATAGAGGTACTGCAATCACATCGTACGCTATTTGAGCAACCGATTCCTCTAACTATTTTATTTCCAAAAAATCAAAAATAACTCCGTGATATTCAGAACCTATTATTGATGTTCGATTTTCATAATATAATAATATATGTATCTACCTTTTCTATGTTATTTGGAGCGTTATTCATTATTAAACCTATTTGTGTATGAAATGTTATATCATCATCAACTTGCAACTTGAACCAAGTGTCAAGTTCATGATTATTTACATAATCGAGTTCGAATTTTAATACTACTAGTAACCTAGTAAGCGATATTGTGAAACATTAGAATTGTTGGAAAGTTCTTGTTCATTTCAGGAAAATTTGAAATGCGTCTTTTTCTTCTGGGAAAAAAAATCATTGCAAATAGTGTCGCGCTTTTGAATTGAATGATTGAGTGAATGAAAAAAAAAATCTTGAGTTACCTACCTATACCTGTGATTTTCGTATGTGTGCGAAATTATGAAGAATTTTCCGATAGGCTTCCATTCGATTTAATTACTCAATGAATTTGAATGCATTTTCTGTAATAAGTGATCTTTCTTGGGTTTGAGAAAAAAATGATTTGTCAATATTGCCATTTGAAAATTATTTATATTAACAGGTGAATTGAACTTATGGTTAAAAAATAATTAGAGTCATGTCAAAAAAAAAACCAACGTGCCTTTTCGTTGAAAAATTGTATTAAAATAAAATTACCTATCTGATGAATATATAATCGAAATTATTACCATGTTATTTCATACTCACATATTGATCATTTTTGACATTCCAGGTCCAATCCGTAGGATTTAAAAGAATATTCATCTGACAACTTTTGTTGGCAGCTTGAATAAACTGATGAACCGTCCGAGATTTGGTACTTTCATGTACTTCATGAAAAATATTTCGACACATAGGCCTATGTGATTATTTTTTGTTCAATATGAAATATTATCAGAACTTTATTCGATTCATTTATTTATCTTTGGTGTAACCGGTTACACAATGAATTGGCGTTTATTCAATTAAAAAAATATATTAATTTCCCTATTCACCATGTTTCGATGAATTCAAGTAGTAAGATAATCGAAAAATATGTTGTGATATTTCGTCACTTAAACATTATTGAACTGATTGAAAATACTCCTTTTGAATACCGCATGCTCATTCCTCCAATTTTTTTTTGTTAGCACTAGACCGTACATTCCTTTGTCTAACAACTCGCAAATATTTTCCATTCTCGGAAAAATCGTCCCCGGGGTAAATATCATTATAATCATCTTCATAATTCATAAATATACATAATTATCATATACGAACTCATTATTTCACATAAAATCATCATTTCATGTCCTATCAATTCGAGGACAAAATATCTTCAGTAAGGTTAATCCTTCATGCCTTAGTGTGGCACATCTTCCAGGATTCCCTCCTATTCACTATTATAGTGCATAATTCCAACTATAACACTTCGTACTTTCCAGAATATCAACCAAACAGCTACTTCTCTGGATGTGGTTTGGCTAGGACCACGAGAAGATCTGAATAGGGTGACGATTATTCTGTACGGAAACGGTTTTCACTTAAAACCAAGTAACAATCTCTTCATTGAGAGTTTACATACACATCAATAAATATTCTTGAGCTCAATTAATTCATTTCATATCATATTTCCATAACATAATAATATCATATTTGCGTATAATTCATTTCAGGAGGAATGACAAAAAATGGTAAACGATACCAACGATTAAGAGTATTTTCAATATTTGAAAGGTCATATATATATACTGACTAAGATATTTTGAATCGAAACATTCTTAAATATTACTCGAATTATTAATTATCAGCATTCGCACTAATATTGAAATTTATTATGAATTATATCGAGCACGACGATTTGTTATTATTGTTTTCATTTCGTATTGTTATAAAACTATAGGCACGTTGTGAATGACTTATTATATTCTCAATTGAGTGTTTATGGCATTGGCATTGCTTTTCTTGAATGATTCCATCAACTAAAAATCAAGATATCTGAAATTATCTTGATATGAGGAATGAAAAACTGGCAAGAATAAGATATAGGAAGAACTCGTTCCCAAATTCAAATAGAAAATTACGAGTAGAGAAAAAAAAAATAACAAAGTTTGGAGATAAGCTCTAAACTTTGTGAGTCTGGTCCGGTGCTTTATATCATGTCTTTGAATAGAAATGGAATGATTGTTATTCAACTTCTCAAGCTTAATGGTATTTATTGAAAACATTTTGGATTTCTAATTTAAATGACTTTCTTACTTTGTTATCACCCATAATTCATGCTGCTATACTTTCAAATAACCTTTTCTACTAGTGCCTTTGTATAAAATATAAAATTGACATAAATCGATGAATGCAAAAAAAAAATTGATGAGTCCATTATGAGGAATGAGGCTCAAGGAAAGAAGCTTAGGCGCCTCCACCATGTCACAACAAAATAGATGGTTTCCGATTCCGACCATGAATTAATATTAATTAATAACCATGTCACAACAAGAGAGTTGTTTTTGTTAAAAATGAATTAATATTTTTCACTTAGTTTTTGTATGGGTACAGATGGTTTTAGCATGCCTATCTGTGTGCACTACCAGGAACGCCCCATTCGAAGATCAAACCGAGGCAGTCCAGTTTTAGCATGCTGGACCGTTCGCAAATCCTGGCCAGATGCCCCATATAAAAACACATTTTTATATTCAACACTCAAGATGATGAAAACTGTCTTACTAAAATATTTGTTCGACTTCAATGAAGAAAATGATATAATTGAAGAACAAAAGAACATGATATTTCCATTGATTGATTGATTCAATAGTTTGCGAGAGGTAATATTCAAATAGGCACTAATAGTTTAGGGGTAACTGAAAGTACGAGACTATATTCAAACATAACAATATTTAAAATAGCATGAAACATTATGGGTAGCGATAACAATTATGAATAAACAACAATGAATATAAAGACCTAATAACAACTTACATTATAGAGACCATAACGACGAGCTCTTGTCAAGTCAAGAGTAGCCCCAGACCAGACTAACTTCGGAACCCTCATATCCAATATTTATATACATCATTTTATTAGATTTGCACGTTTCTCATGAGAGTTCCTTGGTCAGTTTTCATAGTTCAATGTCGATTGATGATTTGAATGATTTTATGTTTATAAAACCCTCATGGTTACAAATTACTAATATACTGAATGTTCTACTCGTGACAATATATCAATTACAATAGCCAGATGAAGATACATCGACTCCATCGGTGTTCAAATCAAATGAAATCAAATCAAAACTGAGCTTTATTGTCCAAGAAAAATTCTTCCTATTGACAAAGCGTGAAACTAGCAAGTGGATAGATCCACTAAGTCCAATTATTTGTACAAATATATAAAAGATATGAACATAAAATATAATTAATAAATAACAAAAATACAAGGGTATAAAACAACTACAAAAAAGCCCTCTATATCTCTATTCTATCAACTCACATTGATACTATCGAAGCAGACGAGTTCTTGATGCCCATATGAGACGACTTCCAAGCGGGTATAACGCACACAACTTGCACAGCAACAAACTTTGACTTCTTCGACTATGTTTACACTGTAACTCTGCCGTCACAAGCACCTGACATGCCTACAGTTGAAGCAGATACCATTGCAGTGACCGTATTGGACGATTTCAATGGGAATATAACGAGTACAATGGGCGAACGGAGATACATCGACTTCATCGTTATGCACACTCTATCTCTCTATCCTATCATCTCACATGGCAGCAGACGAGTTTGCAATGCCCATATGGGACGACTCTGAAGTGTATATATCAAGTACAATAGACAGATGGAGATACATCGACTCCATCGGTGTGCACACTAAATATCTCTATTCTATCAACTCACATTGATACTATCGAAGCAGACGAGTTCTCGATGCCCATATGAGACGACTTCCAAGCGGGTATAACGCACACAACTTGCACAGCAACAAACTTCGACTATGTTTACACTGTAACTCTGCCGTCAAGCTTCTGACATGCATACAGTTGAAGCAGATACGATGGCAGTGACCGTATAAGACGACTCCGAAGAGTAAATAACGAGTTCAATGGGCAAATGAAGTAACATCGACTTCATCGGTGAGCACACTCTATATCTCTATTCTACCATCTCACATGGATACTATTGGAGCAAACGAGTTCGCAATGCCCATATGAGACGATTCCTAAGAGGGTATAACGCACACAGTTTGCAGAACAAGGAACTTCGACTTCGACCATGTTCACACTGTAACTCTGCGATACTATTGAAGCAAACGAATTCACAATGCCCATATGAGACGATTCCTAAGAGGGTATAACGCACACAGTTTGCAGAACAAGAAACTTCGACTCCGACCATGTTTACACTGTAACTTTGCGATCTAGCATCTGACATGCCTACAGTTGAAGCAGATACCATTGCAGTGACCGTATTAGACGATTTTGAAGGGAATATAACTAGTACAATGGGCGAACGAAGATACATCGACTTCATCGTTATGCACACTATATCTCTCCATCCTATCATCTCACATTGACACTATTGAAGCAGACAAGTTTGCATTGACCATATCAGACGAATCCTAAGTGTGTATCACGCATACAGTTTGCAGAACAAGAAACTTCGACTTCAACTATGTTTAAACTGTTACTCTGCAGTCTAGCATCTGACATGCATACAGTTGAATCAGATACCATTGCAGTGACCGTATAGGACGATTTTGAAGGGAATATAACGAGTACAATGAGCGAACGAAGATACATCGACTTCATCGTTGTGCACACTTTACCTCTCTATCCTATCATCTCACATGGACACTATTGAAACAAACGAGTTCGCAATGACCATATGAGACGACTTCCAAGCGGGTACAACGCACACAATTTGCACAACTTCGACTTCGAATTGTTTCACACTGTTACTCTGCCGTCTAGCATCTAACATGCATACAGTTGAAGCAGATACGATATCAGTGACCATATAAGACGAGCTCTAAGCGGGTATAACGCACAAAGCTTGCAGAACAAGAAACTTCGACTTTGGGTATGTTCACATTGTAACTCTGCAGTCTTGAATCTGACATGCATACAGTTGAAGCAGATACGATAGCAGTGACCGTATGAGACGACTCTGGAGGTTATATTACGAGAACAATGGGCAAATGAAGATACATCGTTCTCATCGTCGTGCACACAATATCTCTCTCCTCTATCATCTCACACGGACACTATCGAAGCAGACAAGTCCGCATTGACCATATAGGACGACTTCCAAGCGGGTATATCGCACACAGCTTGCAGAACAAGAAACATCAACTTCGACTATGTGTTAATTGTAACTCTGCAGTCTAGCATCTGACATGCATACAGTTGAAGCAGATATGATCGCAGTGACAATATAAGACGATTTTGAAGTGTATATATCAAGTACAATAGGCAGATCCAGATACATCGACTTCATCGGTGTGCACACTCTATCTCTCTATCCTATCATCTCACATGGCAGCAGACGAGTTTGCAATGCCCATATGAGACGACTTTGAAGGGTATATTGTCACAACAAAATAGATGGTTAGTCTATTCATGTCGATTTATAAGGGGTTAGCTTGGCTAAGTAGTTTGCGAGAGGTAATATGCAAATAGGCACTAATAGTTCAGGGGTAACTGAAAGTACGAGACTACATTCAACCATAACAATATTTATAATAGCATGAAACATTATGGGTAGCGATAACAATTATGAATAAACAACAATGAATATAAAGACCTAATAACAACTTACATTATAGAGACCATAACGACGAGCTCTTGTCAAGTCAAGAGTAGCCCCAGACCAGACTAACTTCGGAACCCTCATATCCAATATTTATATACATCATTTTATTAGATTTGCACGTTTCTCATGAGAGTTCCTTGGTCAGTTTTCATAGTTCAATGTCGATTGATGATTTGAATTATTTTATGTTTATAAAACCCTCATGGTTACAAATTACTAATATACTGAATGTTCTACTCGTGACATGACCCCTCTCTCCGAGAAAACCGAACCCCAGTTTTTAAAAAACTACCTAACTTAAATATATCGAGGAGAACATTTAAATTCCATTCACATATACAAACAATTTCAGAAAAAAAACTATTCACAATCATTCAAAATTTAGTGTCTACAATGCACACTCACACCTTTACTAAGTCCGGCACTGGCTATTCAACAAAAGCATTTCAATCAGACTCTTCTCGGTGAGACTCCTGGCAGCTTGGGGGTAGGGAATGACGATTGGGCATGGCATCCTCCAATCGTCATGGGAATTTCGGCAGGATCCTTTTGGGCTCGAAGGTATCCTTGTCCTGGGCATCGGGATGAAATCTTTTGGGCTTCAAGATTTCCTAGACTGTCATTCGAGGTAGTTGGCAGCTGAACGAAGGGAACTGCTGCATTCTTGGGGTAGCGGATGACGACTGATGGGCATCCTTCAATCATCGTGGGAATTTTGGTGGGATCCTTTTTGAGCTCGAAAGGTATCCTCGTCCTGGGTATGAGGGTGAAATCTTTCGGGGTAAAAGATTTCTTCAATGTAGGGAACATCTGAGCCAGAGGAGATGCTGGCTGTTGGCAGTTGCTGTGATGACCGCACAACATCTTGGTCCATTCGTCTCGAAGTCTTCTCAATGAAACTAGTGGACTGTCCATAGGAGGCAACGACGAATTCCCGTCATATGAGAGGTTGGGCAGGCTATTCACAACTTGTGGCAACTCCTGGCATTCCTACGTTTCTCCTCTCCGTTTCTGGGCTACCCAGCTACCATTGAATCATGTTGTACAGTCAAACAGGCCTTGGTTTGTCCAGGTCTGGCCATTTGGCTGCGTGGCTGCGTCCCTCTGGGTGTCTGATTCGATTATGCGTGTTGTTTTCCCGTGCTCAGTGTGGGTGCATTGTTTTGTGTGATTTCGTTGAAACATGTGAAAAAATGGATTGTCAAATACCTAATCTCACTATATTTATATTGAAATGGGAAAATTGTTGATAACTCTATATATTATCAAATGAATAGTTTGAATTACCTATACTAGAATATGATTAGCCTATTGTGAGATCTATTGAATGTATATACCTACTTTATTTAAACTCAATGAATATGGATTTCAGTTCAAAAATCCGTTCTAATTTACATTGATTCATTCCATATATATATATTTACATTATAGAGGTACTGCAATCACATCGTACGCTATTTGAGCAACCGATTCCTCTAACTATTTTATTTCCAAAAAATCAAAAATAACTCCGTGATATTCAGAACCTATTATTGATGTTCGATTTTCATAATATAATAATATATGTATCTACCTTTTCTATGTTATTTGGAGCGTTATTCATTATTAAACCTATTTGTCTATGAAATGTTATATCATCATCAACTTGCAACTTGAACCAAGTGTCAAGTTCATGATTATTTACATAATCGAGTTCGAATTTTAATACTACTAGTAACCTAGTAAGCGATATTGTGAAACATTAGAATTGTTGGAAAGTTCTTGTTCATTTCAGGAAAATTTGAAATGCGTCTTTTTCTTCTGGGAAAAAAAAATCATTGCAAATAGTGTCGCGCTTTTGAATTGAATGATTGAGTGAATGAAAAAAAAAAATCTTGAGTTACCTACCTATACCTGTGATTTTCGTATGTGTGCGAAATTATGAAGAATTTTCCGATAGGCTTCCATTCGATTTAATTACTCAATGAATTTGAATGCATTTTCTGTAATAAGTGATCTTTCTTGGGTTTGAGAAAAAAATGATTTGTCAATATTGCCATTTGAAAATTATTTATATTAACAGGTGAATTGAACTTATGGTTGAAAAATAATTAGAGTCTTGTCAAAAAAAAAACCAACGTGCCTTTTCGTTGAAAAATTGTAATAAAATAAAATTACCTATCTGATGAATATATAATCGAAATTATTACCATGTTATTTCATACTCACATATTGATCATTTTTGACATTCCAGGTCCAATCCGTAGGATTTAAAAGAATATTCATCTGACAACTTTTGTTGGCAGCTTGAATAAACTGATGAACCGTCCGAGATTTGGTACTTTCATGTACTTCATGAAAAATATTTCGACACATAGGCCTATGTGATTATTTTTTGTTCAATATGAAATATTATCAGAACTTTATTCGATTCATTTATTTATCTTTGGTGTAACCGGTTACACAATGAATTGGCGTTTATTCAATTAAAAAAATATATTAATTTCCCTATTCACCATGTTTCGATGAATTCAAGTAGTAAGATAATCGAAAAATATGTTGTGATATTTCGTCACTTAAACATTATTGAACTGATTGAAAATACTCCTTTTAAATACCGCATGCTCATTCCTCCAATTTTTTTTTGTTAGCACTAGACCGTACATTTCTTTGTCTAACAACTCGCAAATATTTTCCATTCTCGGAAAAATCGTCCCCGGGGTAAATATCATTATAATCATCTTCATAATTCATAAATATACATAATCATCATATACGAACTCATTACTTCACATAAAATCATCATTTCATGTCCTATCAATTCGAGGACAAAATATCTTCAGTAAGGTTAATCCTTCATGCCTTAGTGTGGCACATCTTCCAGGATTCCCTCCTATTCACTATTATAGTGCATAATTCCAACTATAACACTACGTACTTTCCAGAATATCAACCAAACAGCTACTTCTCTGGATGTGGTTTGGCTAGGACCACGAGAAGATCTGAATAGGGTGACGATTATTCTGTACGGAAACGGTTTTCACTTGAAACCAAGTAACAATCTCTTCATTGAGAGTTTACATACACATCAATAAATATTCTTGAGCTCAATTAATTCATTTCATATCATATTTCCATAACATAATAATATCATATTTGCGTATAATTCATTTCAGGAGGAATGACAAAAAATGGTAAACGATACCAACGATTAAGAGTATTTTCAATATTTGAAAGGTCATATATATATACTGACTAAGATATTTTGAATCGAAACATTCTTAAATATTACTTGAATTATTAATTATCAGCATTCGCACTAATATTGAAATTTATTATGAATTATATCGAGCACGACGATTTGTTATTATTGTTTTCATTTCGTATTGTTATAAAACTATAGGCACGTTGTGAATGACTCATTATATTCTCAATTGAGTGTTCATGGCATTGGCATTGCTTTTCTTGAATGATTTCATCAACTAAAAATCAAGATATTTGAAATTATCTTGATATGAGGAATGAAAAACTGGCAAGAATAAGATATAGGAAGAACTGGTTCCCGAATTCAAATAGAAAATTACGAGTAGAGAAAAAAAATAACAAAGTTTGGAGATAAGCTCTAAACTTTGTGAGTCTGGTCCGGTGCTTTATATCATGTCTTTGAATAGAAATGGAATGATTGTTATTCAACTTCTCAAGCTTAATGGTATTTATTGAAAACATTTTGGATTTCTAATTTAAATGACTTTCTTACTTTGTTATCACCCATAATTCATGCTGCTATACTTTCAAATAACCCTTTCTACTAGTGCCTTTGTATAAAATATAAAATTGACATAAATCGATGAATGCAAAAAAAAATTGATGAGTCCATTATGAGGAATGAGGCTCAAGGAAAGAAGCTTAGGCGCCTCCACCATGTCACAACAAAATAGATGGTTTCCGATTCCGACCATGAATTAATATTAATTAATAACCATGTCACAACAAGAGAGTTGTTTTTGTTAAAAATGAATTAATATTTTTCACTTAGTTTTTGTATGGGTACAGATGGTTTTAGCATGCCTATCTGTGTGCACTACCAGGAACGCCCCATTCGAAGATCAAACCGAGGCAGTCCAGTTTTAGCATGCTGGACCGTTCGCAAATCCTGGCCAGATGCCCCATATAGAAACACATTTTTATATTCATTACTCAAGATGATGAAAACTGTCTTACTAAAATATTTGTTCGACTTCAATGAAGAAAATGATATAATTGAAGAACAAAAGAACATGTTATTTCCATTGATTGATTGATTCAATAGTTTGCGAGAGGTAATATTCAAATAGGCACTAATAGTTTAGGGGTAACTGAAAGTACGAGACTATATTCAAACATAACAATATTTAAAATAGTACGAGACTATATTCAAACATAACAATATTTAAAATAGCATGAAACATTATGGGTAGCGATAACAATTATGAATAAACAACAATGAATATAAAGACCTAATAACAACTTACATTATAGAGACCATAACGACGAGCTCTTGTCAAGTCAAGAGTAGCCCCAGACCAGACTAACTTCGGAACCCTCATATCCAATATTTATATACATCATTTCATTAGATTTGCACG
Organism: Phaedon cochleariae; assembly: GCA_918026855.4. Classification (NCBI taxonomy): domain Eukaryota; kingdom Metazoa; phylum Arthropoda; class Insecta; order Coleoptera; family Chrysomelidae; genus Phaedon; species Phaedon cochleariae. Next base: position 13,715,265 of record OU896721.1, on the reverse strand, counting down.
TTTCTCATGAGAGTTCCTTGGTCAGTTTTCATAGTTCAATGTCGATTGATGATTTGAATGATTTTATGTTTATAAAACCCTCATGGTTACAAATTACTAATATACTGAATGTTCTACTCGTGACAATATATCAATTACAATAGCCAGATGAAGATACATCGACTCCATCGGTGTTCAAATCAAATCAAATCAAATCAAATCAAAACTGAGCTTTATTGTCCAAGAAACATTCTTCCTATTGACAAAGCGTGAAACTAGCAAGTGGATAGATCCACTAAGTCCAATTATTTGTACAAATATATAAAAGATATGAACATAAAATATAATTAATAAATAACAAAAATACAAGGGTATAAAACAACTACAAAAAAGCCCTCTATATCTCTATTCTATCAACTCACATTGATACTATCGAAGCAGACGAGTTCTTGATGCCCATATGAGACGACTTCCAAGCGGGTATAACGCACACAACTTGCACAGCAACAAACTTTGACTTCTTCGACTATGTTTACACTGTAACTCTGCCGTCACAAGCACCTGACATGCCTACAGTTGAAGCAGATACCATTGCAGTGACCGTATTGGACGATTTTAATGGGAATATAACGAGTACAATGAGCGAACGGAGATACATCGACTTCATCGTTATGCACACTATATCTCTCTATCCTATCATCTCACATTGACACTATTGAAGCAGACAAGTTTGCATTAACCATATCAGACGACTTTCAAGCGTGTATCACGCATACAGTTTGCAGAACAAGAAACTTCGACTTCGACTATGTTTACACTGTAACTTCGCAGTCTAGCATCTGACATGCATACAGTTGAAGCAGATACCATTGCAGTGACCGTATAGGACGATTTTGAAGAGAATATAACGAGTACAATGAGCGAACGAAGATACATCGACTTCATCGTTGTGCACACTTTACCTCTCTATCCTATCATCTCACATGGACACATTGAAACAAACGAGTTCGCAATGACCATATGAGACGACTTTCAAGACGGTATAACGCACACAGCTTTCAGGACATGAAACTTCGACTTCGACTATGTTCACACTGTAACTCTGCGGTCTAGCATCTGACATGCATACAGTTGAAGCAGATATGACCGTTGTGACATGTGCCACCCTTGGAGGGTATATAGCAAGTACAATAATAGGCAGATGAAGATACATCGACTTCATCGGTGTGCACACTCTATCTCTTTATCCTGTCATTTCACATGGACACTTTTGAGGCAGACGAGTTCGCTATGCCCATATGAGACGACATACAAGAGAGTATAACGCACACATTTTGCACAACAGAAGACTTCGGCTACGAACATGTTTACACAGAAACTCTGCAGTCTAGCATCTGACATGCATACAGTTGAAGCAGATATGATCGCAGTGACCATATAAGACGACTTTGGAGGGTATATAGAAAATTGCAGAACAAGAAACTTTGAATTTGACTATATCAACACTGTCCAGCATCTGACATGCATACAATTGAAACAGATACGATTGCAGTGACCGTATAAGATGACTTTGAAGGAAACACAACGAGTTCAATGAGCAAATGGAGATACATCGACTTCATCGTTGTGCACACTATATCTCCCTATTCTATCATCCCACATGGACACTATTGAAGCAGACAAGTTCGCAATGACCAAACGAGACGACTTCCAAGCGGGTATAACGCCCACAGCTTGCACAACAAAAAACTTCGACTTCGACTATGTTTACACTGAAACTCTGCCGTCTAGCATCTGCATACAGTTGAGGCAGATACGATGGCAGTAACCGTATGAGACGACTCTGAAGAGTATATAACGAGTTCAATGGGCCAATGAAGTAACATCGACTTCATCGGTGGGCACACTCTATATCTTTATCCTATCATCTCACATGGATACTATTGAAGCGAACGAGTTCGTAATGCCCATATGAGACGACTTTCAAGAGGGTATAACTGTGGGGTTTCTTGGATTGAGTGGACTGTATTTACATTATATTAATATATGAGACTTTTACATACAGAATACGAGGAGTAATTACTTTACATGTACTCTTTCTTTATTGATTATTAATACATTGTTTTTTTTTCATATCCATGACATCGAAACACAGCTATCTTAAAGAAATTAAACATAAAACTGAACATCGTGCCGGCCTTGAAAGAACTCGGCTTTCAACATCATTAGACTACAAAATATAAGACTATTATTCAACATATCTTCGAGTTATCTGAGTTTATGGGCAAAATCAAATGTGGGGTTTCTTGGATTGAGTGGACTGTATTTACATTATATTAATATATGAGACTTTTACATACAGAATACGAGGAGTAATTACTTTACATGTACTCTTTCTTTATTGATTATTAATACATTGTTTTTTTTTCATATCCATGACATCGAAACACAGCTATCTTAAAGAAATTAAACATAAAACTGAACATCGTGCCGGCCTTGAAAGAACTCGGCTTTCAACATCATTAGACTACAAAATATAAGACTATTATTCAACATATCTTCGAGTTATCTGAGTTTATGGGCAAAATGCATATTCTGTTGATAGCGCGCTTAGTTACACCGTTCACAGTTCTCACAGTCACTACTCGAATTATGTTATCATCAAGACCAGGATGAACTTCTATGATTCGCCCTATCTTCCAGTTCATAGGTGGCACGCCATCTTCACGCAAAATTACCATTGAACCAATCTCTACCAAGTTTGGTTTTTCTGTGAACCACTTCTGTCTTTGTTGGAGAAAGTTTAAGTAGTCATTAGACCACCTGGTCCAAAAATGCTTAAGCAGCATTCTTAAATGCTTGTATCGGGATATTTGAATTTTATTGGTGTCGGGAACCGAAGGCTCAGGAAGAACTTGCATTGAACATCCAATTATGAAATGACCAGGCGTTAAAGGTTCCAAATCATCAGGATCCTCAGTGAGGGGTAATAATGGACGGGAATTCAGGACGCTTTCAATTTGTGACAAGAGAGTGTAGAATTCTTCATAGGTAAGATAAGTTTCATTGAGAATTCTTTTTAAATGATATTTTGTAGAACGAACAGCTCTTTCCCATAATCCTCCCATATGAGGAGAATAGGCTGGGTTAAAATGCCAAGTAATTTTAGATTCTGTTGAATAGCATTGAACTTCCTCAGATCTACATAAATCAAAACATTCTTTCAAATCCTTTTCAGCCTTTGTAAAATAACTAGCATTGTCTGAAAATATATGACGACATAAACCACGACGGGCTATGAATCTTTTCAAAGCGTTCAAAAATCCCTGTGCTGTCAAATCACTGACTAACTCCAAATGAGTAGCCTTCGAAACAAAACAAACAAAAACACAAATGTAAGCTTTGATATACTTTTTGTTCCTTATTTTACTATCCTTTATTAGATAAGGACCGGCATAATCAATGCCTACAGTGTGAAATACCTTGGAAGGTGTGACTCTCAAGGAAGGTAAGTCACCCATTTTTTGAAATATTTCAGAAGGATTTACTTTAAAGCAATGTACACATTTTCTAAGAACTCTCTTTATCGTTTTGCGGCCTAGAAGAGGCCAAAATTCATTTCTGATTCTGGATAGTACCAGTTGCGTACCAGCATGTAATAATCTCTTATGTTCATAAGTAATGATTAATTCAGTCAACGGACATTTCGGAGCTAATATAATTTGATGTTTCCTATTGAAACCTAATTTGGATTTTCCTAATCTACCTCCTACTCTCAATAATTTATTTTCATCTAAAAATGGTGACAGTGGTAAAAGTTTGCTTTTACGTGAAATGCCCTTTGATGAATTGATATTGATTATTCCTTCTTGGAAATTAGAGTACTGGGATATTTTGAGAACAGTAATCTTAGCTTGTTCAATTTCATCAATAGTAAGTTTCCCTGATTCCCTGTTTCCAACAGATTTTTTACAATTTGATAGGAAACGATGTAAGTATGCAACTACATGTAATAATTTCCGATAATCAGAATATTTATCTAATATGTCCAAAGTAATCCAATGCTTCTGGTTACCAAGAACATGATGAAAAATTAACTTCTTTGTTTCAGGTAAATCGATATTCTGAATCTCAGACACAGGCATGATAGGCCAATCATCTGGATTTGGTAAAAAAGATGGTCCATTCCACCAAATCTTACAGTTGGCAATAATGGAAGCTTCAACTCCTCTAGATACTAAATCTGCAGGATTTTTATCTGAAGGTACATATCTCCATTCTCCGTACCTTTCGGTTATAGTTTGAATTTGAGAGACTCTATTCGAGATGAATATTTGAAGAGTATAAGGCTCACTTTTCAACCAAGCTAAAGTGATAGTTGAATCGCACCAGTACACTACTTTATCAAATGACAATTTCAATGATTTTATCACTTTTTCACTCAATTTAGCTGACAAAAGTGCAGCCATAAGCTCAAGTCGAGGCAAAGTTATTGTTTTTAAAGGTGCAACCCTAGATTTTCCACAAGCTAATCGTGATAAGTATTCACCGTTAATATTTTTTGATAACAGATAAATTGCTGCTCCATATGAGCTCAAGGAAGCATCACTGAAACAATGCAATTCAACGATTGTGGACTCTGGAATCAAAAGACATCGGGAAATTTTCAATTTATTAATTTCAGGAATATTTTTATAAAATTTCAAAAAATATTCAGTATAAGATGAAGGCAAGATATCATCCCAGTCAAGTTTAAGAGACCATAATCTCTGTAATAAGAGTTTCGATATTATGGTTACAGGACTTATTAACCCCAAAGGATCAAATATTTGAGAAATAATAGATAATACTACTCGTTTAGTTAATCTTTCGTACTTTATTTCATTTGTGGCATAACTGAATACATCTTCTTTAGAGAACCAGAAAATACCTAATGTCTTACTACTAGATGTATTTTTCAGCATAAATTGAATAGACTTGGACTCTAACTTCAATTGTTTGAAAATTTCAGGTTTATTAGAAGTCCATTGTCTGAGCGGAAACTTACAAGAACGAAGTATTTGAATTATGTTTGAAATCAAAACAACAGCACTATCGATGTTCTCAGCACCGGAAATTAAGTCATCCATATAAAAATCTTGTTCTATAATATGACTGGCTTCAGGAAATTCTGTTGAATTTTCTATAGCTAGTTGCTTCAAGCAACGAGTGGCAAGAAAAGAACTAGGACCTAGTCCGTAAGTAATTGTATTTAATTCATATGCATTTATAGCTTGTGATGCATCATCACGCCATAGTATGTTTTGAAATTTACGGTCATCAGGGTGCAAATTGATTTGCCTATACATTTTCTCGATATCAGCCGTGAAAGCAATTTGATATTTTCTAAATCTGAGTAATATACTGAAAATATCCTGTTGTATAACCGGACCTACCATAAGTATGTCATTCAAAGACACACCTGTTGTAGATTTACATGACCCATCAAACACTACTCTAACTTTAGTGGTTAATGAATCAGACTTTACAACGCAATGATGTGGTAGAAAAAACCTACTATACAAGTTTGAGTTTGCAAGTGTCATGTGACCCAAAATCAAATATTCGTGTATAAATTTTGAATATTCTACTCTTAAATGTTCATTTTTCTCTAGTTTTTTCTCTAATATCTTGAACCTTTTAACAGAAATATTCTTACTTTCGCCAAGTATTTCATGATTTTTCTTAAAAGGTAATCTAACTGCAAATCTACCATCATTCTCTCTGTAAAAGTTTTTAATGAAATGTTCCTCGCATTCATTTTCCTCTTTAGAAAAAACTATTTGTTTTTCTTCTGAGATTTCCTCTATTTTCCAGAAAGATTCTAATTGTTCTTGAATATCTACTTGAGTGAAATTGCAAATCGAAAGATTGGATTTCAAATTCAAAGGACCTGAAATTATCCACCCAAGATGCGACTCCTGCAAAATAGGTAAATTTTTTCCCAATTTTATTTGGTTACTCAATAAGAGGTCATAAAAAATATTACATCCTAACAATATATCAATTTTTGAAGGATTATTGAACGTATGGTCCGATAAAAATATATTTTTTGGTAGTTCAATTTGGGTTAAATTGAATTTGAATTGTGGAATATTTCCCGTGATTTTATCCATAACTAAAAATGGTAATTTTACTTCATAGAGAGAATGAATGGATTTTATTCTTGCATTTATTATTTTGGTAACATTTGAAGAATCTACTTCACTTATACCTACAATAGGAATGGATACCTTTTGATATGGCAAATTCAACTGATTTGCAAGTTCAGATGTACAAAACGAACTTTGGCTACCAGAATCCAGAAGTGCTCTGCACCGTATGGGCCTATTATTCTTATCAAATATATAAATTTTGGCGGTAGACAACAGTACAGCATTATTATTGCATGCAGTGATAGAATTCAATGAAATTTCGTTTACTGAAGTATTTTTATCAAAAACATCAGCAACAGGTTCAATACCGATTTCATTTATGGATGAATCTGAAATATCATTTGCTCTTGTTACACATTCTAGAGATTTCAGTTTTTCTTGATCTAAATGTAATAAAACATTGTGTTTTTTGTTACAGATTTTACAAGAAAACCCCTTACAATCTCCAGATGAATGTCCTTTACGAAGACAGTTAACACATGCCTTCAATCTCCTTATATTGTTTAATCTAGAAGAATTATCAAGTTTGAGGAAATTTGTACAATAATAAATCTGATGATTTGTTTTATCACAATATATACAAGCTCTACTATTAGTTTCTACAGCAGAATGACTCTGAATCTTATTAGTCTTGTTATAATTATTATAACTGTTATATAGATTCTTATTTATACTACATCTTTCTTTTAAGAAATCCAAAAATGAATGTATTGATGGTGTTTTAATTCTATGAACTTTTGTTTCCCACTCTCTTCTAGTGGATTTATCTAGTTTTTCTTCTAATAAAAATAGCAAGATCGTATCCCATGCATCTACAGGTTCTTTTAATTGTTTCAAAGCCCTATAGTTCATTTGCAAAATATCCCAAAAATTTCTTAATTCCTCAAAATTTTCCCGGACTATTTTTGGAATTTCAAAAATATTTCTTAAATGATTTTTTGTCAATGATTTGGTATCTTCATATCTTTCTTGTAGGAGACCCCAAGCTACTTCATAATTAGAATCTGTACTTTCGAGTTCCTTTATCAACTTTGCTGCATCACCCTTCAAGGCTGATTGCAAATAGAAAAACTTTTCTGTCGTTGACAGACCCTCATCATCATGTATTAATGATTTGAACCTATCATGAAATGTTGACCAACAATTTTCATCACCTGAAAATGTTGGCAAAGAAATTTTTGGTAATCTTACATTTTGTGACTGACCCGTAGTTCTTATACTATGAGCCTGTCCTGATTCTATTCTGACGTTTCGAGATGATCCTGGAGTTCCTAAATATTGGGACGCTCCTGTATCTAATATTATTCTTTCAGATTGTTTTCCTAAATTTTCTGAACCTAAATTAGCAGATTCACTGTTAAACATTTGTTTTGCTTTTGTGATTAGACTATAATATTTATCTTCGAAACCTTTTCTTTCGAGAAAACTTTCATTTAGATTTTCTTCAAAATTTTCATCTTCGAATAATTCTTCGATTTCTGACTGAATTAGTTCAAATTCATCTAATAATTTCTTGAATCTTTCAAATCTCTCTAACAAATCACCACGTCTGGTGATATCTATTTCAATTTCAGTCAAGAATGACTCAAATCTAGTTAAGGATCCTTTAATTGTAGCTCTTTTTCGACAAAGAATCTTTCTTCTTTCCGTAGTTGACATTTTTTTCAAAAAATTAATTTGATCACTCTGTATTCGAGTTTTGGCACTATTTGACAGCAAAGGGATTTGCTGTCTAAATCAATGAAATGAGAAAAAATTGAAATTCAACCATTCACAGATTCAAATTCTAGCAATGCTGAATTGTTGTATACAATTATTATTGTTCAAAGTTATTTTCTCAAATATCTATCTGATCTATAAATAATCCAACAGCAACCTCCCTCACAAATCAAATGCATAAGGGATAGGAACATTAGGATATTTTAGGAATTATAGGAAATTATAATGGAAAGGACTCACAGTAACGGTCCTCTCTGATGGTTTTTTATGCTGATGCGGAACAAATCGGCCCAGCTATTTCAGATTCTGCTACTTGCTGTTGAAGATATTTCATATACTGATGCGGAACAACTCGGCCCAGCTATACGTTTCTTCCTTTAGCTCTTGCAGATACTTCATACACTGATGTGTAGATGACTTTGCTCAGCTCTACAACCTTTCGGCTCAACGGCGGAAATTCTTGACAAGCACTGACAGCTCAAGTCACCTTTTTCTTCTTGAAGACTTTTTCGACACTTCTGCGGAATTCTTATAACACATCCGTCTCGATTGACCAAATGTGGGGTTTCTTGGATTGAGTGGACTGTATTTACATTATATTAATATATGAGACTTTTACATACAGAATACGAGGAGTAATTACTTTACATGTACTCTTTCTTTATTGATTATTAATACATTGTTTTTTTTTCATATCCATGACATCGAAACACAGCTATCTTAAAGAAATTGAACATAAAACTGAACAATAACGCACACAGTTTGCAGAACAAAGAACTCCGACTCTGACTTTGTTTACACTGTAACTCTGTAGTCTTGAGTTTGACATGCATACAGTTGATGCAGATACGATTGCAGTGACCGTATAATACAACTCTGGAGGGTATATAGCGAGTACAACAGGCAAATGGGGATACATCGACTCCATCGTCGTACACACTATATCTCTCTATCCTATCATCTCACATGGACACTATTGAAGCAGACAAGCTCGCATGGACCATATAAGACGACTTCCAAGCGGGTATAACGCACACAGCTTGCAGAACAAGGAACATCGACTTCGACTATGTTTACATTGTAACTCTGCAGTCTAGCATCTGACATGCATACAGTTGGAGCAGATATGATCGTAGTGACCATATAAGACGAATTTTGAGTGTATATAGCAAGTAAAATAGGCAGTTGAAGGTGCATCGACTCCATCGGTGTGCACACTCTATCTCTCTATCCTATCATCTCACATTGAAACTTTTGAAGCAGACGAGTTCGCAATGCCCATAACAGACGAGTTCTAAGCGGGTACATCGCACACAGGTTGCAGAACAAGAAACTTCGACTTCGACTTTGTTCACACTGTTACTCTGCCGTCTAGCATCTAACATGCATACAGTTGAAGCAGATACGATATCAGTGATCATATAAGACGAGTCCTGAGCCGGTATAAAGCACACAGCTCGCAGAATAAGAAACATCGATTTCGACTATGTTTACATTGTAACATTGCAGTCTAGCATCTGACATGCATACAGTTGAAGCAGATATGATCGTAGTGACCATATAAGATGACTTTTGAGTGTATATAGCAAGTAAAATAGGCAGTTGAAGGTGCATCGACTCCATCGGTGTGCACACTCTATCTCTCTATCCTATCATCTCACATTGATACTATTGAAGCAGACGAGTTCGCAATGCCCATATGAGACGAGTTCTAAGCGGGTACATCGCACACAGCTTGCAGAACGAAAAACTTCGACTTTGACTATGTTTACACTGTAATTCTGCAGTCTTGAATCTGACATGCATACAGTTGAAGCAGATACGATAGCAGTGACCGTATAAGACGACTCTGAAGGTTATACAGGGTGTCCCAACGAAAACTTTCCACCCGGATTTACTGGGAAATGACAAATTATTTTCGGAAACGCTGAAACACGTCGATTTTGATTTCTAGGGGGACACATGTCAGTGATGAATTTAGTCACGCAACTTCATTCCCCTGACAGGGGCGGCTACCCCATTGCGAATCATCATAGGGAACTTGGGTCGAGTGATACATCATCTTCAAGCTCTCGTCATTCTCTATCCAAACGTCCATAATTTTTCCAAAATAGAATGAATGGTGATTGAAATTAGTGTTGTTGACAGGTTCAATGTGAATAGTCAATATCTTACCTGTTCCTATTCAAATTAAATTTATTAACTATTTTAAGACTCAATGAGTGGACAGATAGACAATAGCAACATCCCATCCGGTCAGGTAATCCAGTCACCCCACGAAAAACGAAAACAAATTAGTCAAAACAAAGTAAGTAGCCAGGTTGGGACTATTAATTGCGAAGATCTTTCAACCAAGTATCAGTTTTATGTCGCTATTCGCGAATACAACATCACAAGCGGAAGATGCCCACCCCAATTGTGAGCGAAACGTCCAAAGGAACCTCCTTCACAGAGGTGAACCGACCACGGCACTGAAGCCCGGAAACCATATTTCTTAGTTTTTGTTAGGTTGACTCTTTCATAGACAAAATATACCTGTTTTTTATGGTTCTCCTGCGTGTATGTTCTCAGCATGAATTCACAGTTCGCATGATTCTTCTGGAAATATCATTTGATTCGTATTCTGTGAGTTAAGTTTCTGCCTGACAATGGTTTACGCATTAGAAGAACGAATTGAGTTAGTGAAACTTTACTACAAAAATGATGATTGTCTAAGAGCTGCAGCTAGAATTTTCAATACAAGGCATCCAGGGAAAAATGCATCTCATACCTATGTTCAAACGTTGATTGAGAAATTCGAAAGAACTGGGTCTGTGGGAAACCAGAAACATCATCCTGAACGTCTGATAAGGAACGAGGCTGTTGAGATAGCGGTTTTGGGGCACGTGGCTATGGATCCTACTCAAAGTATTAGAAGCTTGGCTGACGCGTCAGGTGTAGCGCGATCGAGTATTCAGAGAATTCTCAAGTCACATCGATTCCATCCATACAAACTAAAACTTGTACATGAACTGAACGAAGACGATTTTGACAGACGTCAACAGTTTTGTGAGGAAATGTCTGAGCGTCTGAGAACAAATCCCAATTTGCTCTTCAATATTCGTTTTTCAGACGAGAGTACATTTTTTGTTAATGGAAACGTGAATCGTCACAATTGCCGCTACTGGAGCGATACCAATCCCAGGTTAATACGTGAGGTCCACACACAAACTCCGCAGAAGTTGAATGTTTGGTGTGGTATTTTTGGCAAAAATATTATTGGACCACTTTTTATAGATGATAATTTGAATGGACAAATGTATTTACATCTTCTCGAGAATGCCATCGATCCCATGATAACGGATATTATCGAAAACGATGGAGATTATTCGGAAGACAACCTCCATTTTCAACAAGATGGAGCACCACCTCACTATGCAGTGGCGGTTAGAAACGTTCTGGATGAACGATATACCAATCATTGGATAGGGCGACGAGGACCAATTGAGTGGCCAGCTAGATCACCGGACCTCAACCCGTTGGATTATTTTTTATGGGGGCATCTCAAAAGCAAAGTTTTTGCCACTCCGCCAGAGTCACTAGAGGAACTACGTGGTCGAATTGTAAACGAGTGCGGCAGAATAACTCTAGAAGTATTGGCAAACGTTCGTAATAGTTTCGAAAGTAGACTTTATCATTGTATGGAGGTAGGAGGGGCTCATTTCGAGCAATTAATAAATTGAATTTCGATAAGAACAGGTACGATATTGATTATTGAGATTAAACCTATTACCACAATAATCTCAATTACCAGTCATTCGATTCTGAAAAAATATAAACGTTTGGATAGAGAATGACGAGAGCTTGAAGATGAAGTATCACTCGACCCAAGTTCCCTATGATGATTCGCAATTGGGTAGCCGCCCCTGTCAGGGGGATGAAGTTGCGTGACTAAATTCATCACTGACATGTGTCCCCCTAGAAATCAAAATCGACGTGTTTCAGCGTTTCCGAAAATAATTTGTCATTTCCCAGTAAATCCGTGTGGAAAGTTTTCGTTGGGACACCCGTATATCGAGAACAATAGGCAAATGAAGATACATCGTTTTCATCGTCGTGCACACTATATCTCTCTATCCTTTCATCTCACATAGACACTATTGAAGCAGACAAGCCCGCATCGACCATATTAGACGACTTCCAAGCATGTTCAACGTACACAGCTTGCAGAACAAGAAACATCGACTTTGACTTTGTTTACATTGTAACTCTGCAGTCTAGCATCTGACATGCATACAGTTGAAGCAGATATGATCGCAGTGACCATATGAGACGACTTTGAAGTGTATATAGCAAGTACAATAGGCAGATGAAGATACATCGACTTCATCGCTGTACACACTCTATATCTCTATTCTATCAACTCACATTGATACTTTCGAAGCAGACAAGTTCTCGATGCCCATATGAGACGACTTTCAAGCGGGTATAACGCACACAACTTGCACAGCAACAAACTTCGACTTCGACTATGTTCACATTGTAACTCTGCCGTCAAGCATCTGACATGCATACAGTTGAAGCAGATACGATGGCAGTCACCGTATAAGACGACTCTGAAGAGTATATAACGAGTTCAATGGGCAATGAAGTAACATCGACTTCATCGGTGAGCACACTCTATATCTCTATTCTACCATCTCACATGGATACTATTAGAGCAAACGAGTTCGCAATGCCCATATGAGACGATTCCTAAGCGGGTATAACGCACACAGTTTGCAGAACAAGAAACTTCGACTTCGACCATGTTCACACTGTAACTCCCCAAGTAGCACACTCATATTGGGCCGATATTCGACCAATATAGATGAAAAATTGGCGCAATATCGAGAAATCAAGTAGGCACAATATTGGATCCAAACATTCAACATGCTATTGTAGATCGATATTGATTCGATGTTTCATAAAAAGATTGTTGAATCATTCAACAAAATATCTGAAATAATATTGATTTATAATCATCCTACAATATTGATTCGTTGATATGGAAAAAACAACAAAGTGCGTTGATTGAGAATCAATCATCATCTCTATATATGTAACTGATGGCTCATCGATATTGACCAACAATATAGTAGGTTGAAGATGAACAATATTCTTGGCATCACCACGTAGTGATATATTATAAATATTGACACCAAATATAGATCAATAATGAGAAATAATCTTGTTATTGCATTCATGACTGATGTTGAGACTAATTGAAAAAAAAATATCGACACATATTCAATAGAATGCTTCAAATTATATCAGTATCTTATATTCATACTATATAGTAACTCAGACATTGGGTAGGAATATGGACGGGTTATTTATTAACAATATCTCAAACATATCGCCAAGAAATATATATTCCGTATGAAATATCGGTATGCTAAGGTATTGATGGATGATATTCATGTTTCTATCAATCAAACGTTGATACAATATCTATCCATAATATCAACAGGAGATTCAAATCAAATATATACACATATTGAACAGAATGCTTGGAACAGAATCAATATAAAATATTCATAAAATATAGTTATGCGGATATTGGTTGAGAATATGTGGTGATCATTGAGAATTGATTTTCAAGATATATTTAAGGAATATATAAATTTCATATCCAACATCAATATGCTGGGATGATAGATGATCATATATGGAATAATGTCGTATTCGAAAGTTTATGGAACAATGATATTCCGATGTGGGGAGTGAATTGCAAAAAAATATTGACAAATATCAAAAATAAAGCTCAGAGCTATATCGAAAACTTATATATTGACAATATAGTTGAATAGATATTGAGTGACAATATGGAGAAACTATCGAAGTAGTTAAAACTAAGAGAGCACGACTACCAGCATAGGGAAATACATGCTTTAATCTTAACTGGAACGCGGCCTGTGTTCTAGCGGGGAAGCGGGGTAGCGGGAGCGCGAGCTTATCGAAACCGCAACAAATAACACTTCAATGACAATAACAAGATGGTGACGACATCATCATCATCATGATGAATTTTTAAATAAATAAATTAAAAAAAGCTGTCACCGCTTGGGGGGAATTGAACCAGGGACCTTTGCATTATGAGACAGCGTATATACACACTGTGGTATTCCGACCTCCGTGATATTTCAATTATTTTAATGCTATTCAAACGGGTTATCCATCGCTGGCGCGCGCTTATCTTTGCAACGGATCCATCGAGGTAGAGTGAAGCGAGAGATGCATTCCAGAGATAAGAAACTTCGAGTTGAAAATAATATCCATCGCTGACGCTCGCTTATCTTTGCAACGGATCTATCGAGGTAGAGTAAGGCCTGGTAAGGCTCAAGCGCTCGGCGCTGCAACGTTGTCAGACGTATGTGTTTGGATGTTAATATTGTTACATTATTGTGTGTGGCAACGCTGTCTCGATTCATGGCGTTCGAAGATCCAGCAAAGCGAGAGATCCCTTAGAATGATAAGCGCGCGCTCGTATACCCATTCCTCAAACTGTGACTTTAATGACAATAACAAGATTGAATTTTTATATACAGGGTGTTTGAGTTAATGAAGATTGAAAAAAAATATATACAGGGCGGTCCATGAGGGTGAAAGAATACGAAAACGAAGAGAAATAATCTATTTATTTAAGTAATCCTTTTCTACAAAAATGACATGCCTCTTGAGAAGATGGCGGTCCATCCCAGTGTGTGGTCCAATCGGGACGATTATAATGAACGAAGCATGGCAGTTTGATTTGTAGGTTAAAGTAGCTGCGATATTCTTGAGGAAGTTTGTGCCACACCCTTGATAGCCCATGAGGATCTGCATATTCAATGAGACATTCTACTGGAATGTACTGCAATTCTTGTTCAGTGAATTTCGTCAAAGTCAAAGCGGGAGATTTTATAAACTCCAATAGCACAGCTATTTCAGACTTCATGATTTTTCGAGCAGAGCTAAAATATTTCAGATGCTACTAGTTTCGCGTCAAGTTGTAGACTGATGAAATTAATAAAAGACGAATCACATATTTCACAGGTTTTCATTCAAATCAGCCATCAATTCATTTTTACAGTAATATAGATATTCTCTGAGAGCGTTACTAGACATGCTATTGCAAACATCGCAAAACCCTAATATAAGCTCTTGTGCACTCAAAACAGTCAGTTTATTTTTTATCCATTCAGCTATTACATTCATAATATTCTGATAAAACATGAAAAAGTCCAAGTCATTGATTAAATTAACTCGATGTGAAACAATGCACATTTCAACACTCAAAATGTCTGCAACATCCTCTTCCACCAATTCGAATGTAATGTGGTATTTGGTTAGTGACAACATTTTGACACCATCGCAAACGAATTTGGTTATGGCGATATAGTCTCCACAGGTGGTAACGGCAGGATCATATTCATCAATGAAACAGGGCAGGGGAGCTTCAAAAAAGTCTTGTTGTACCTTATACAGCGAATCGATGAAGGTGGCCCATTCATATGTGGAGAAAGAAATTTTCGCTGGATGGAAGGGTTTCTTCAGGATGATGCTCGGACTAAACTGTCTGGCTGGACTAAGTCCGCACTGAATCATGTAGGTGGACAACTGGAACGATGAAGTCAGCAGGAGGTACGATTCGGCTTTCGCTGCTTGCTCAATCATGTCCAAATATGTATTGACATCACCATAATAACCCATCATTGATGATAATGATGATCTAGAATATTCTAGAACTACCGTTTTCGAAAAGCACTTCACTAGATGAATAACCAGAGTCTTCACTCATTGTTCTCGAACTGATGTGTTGAAAGTTTCAGTCCTCATTATTTATACCATAACTGTTGACTGATCATAACATCCGGCAGATTGGAATAACAGGTTATTTGTTAGTGATCGATGAAAGGCCCTCTCATAGCCATTGAATGTGTGCTTCTTTTCCATATGTTTGCATTATAATTTATTGTTGGAATCAATCCAACTATTGTGTGTATCATCGAATCCCAACCATTTGACAAACACCTTTTTGCCTTTTTTTCTTAAAACTTTTTCCACTAGATAGATGTCAGGATTTATAGTTTTTTGCAATTCTTCAGGATAAAAAGCACCTTTGATCGGAGTACCATGCAAATCTTCCAAGAGATATGTAGTAGGTTTCGTAATACGAACTTTTACGATTTTAAATAGTTCAGTAGTCCAATTTGGCGTATAATTCTTTTCGAAAACATGTTTGGCTTTGCTGATTCTCACAATGTCACCAACGTTGAATTTTTTAATTCCAGCAATTTTTATGTGATTGTACGTGGATTTTAAAATATCTTGTTCGTTGGCTTTGGTGACGTCACTGGGCTTGCATCTTATTGTCGTATGTTTCGTGTTATTATAATTTTTCGTGATTTCAGGCAGGACATCTATCCAACGGTATGAGCCATTCAAACTAAAGAATTTGTACAGTTTTTCCTTCAATGTTCGTATAACACGTTCAGCAATGGCTGCCTTCATTATGGTGTACGTATGATAATGGTTGATGGAGAACTTTTTCATCAGACTTTGAAACTTTTCGTTGTAGAATTCGGTACCTTGATCGGTTTGCAAATTCTTGGGAATTCTGTTGTTGGCATGCGATAGAATATCAGCAAATGCACGAGCGATTTCAGCACCAGTTTTTGATTTTAGTGGTCTAGTCCATAGGTACTTGGAACAACAATCAATCACGACCATTATCAGCTTGTGATCCTTATTTACAGAGGCATAAGGTCGCATTTCGGCTAGATCCATTTGCCATAAGTCATCCAAACCGTTGATGATAATGCGACGCCTTGGAAATTTTTTCCTAGCAGGTCTATGTAATTCATTGACGAGTTGGATTTTTTCTTTAGAATGTGACATATTGACTCCGTTGGATTAGGAGTTTATATGATGGGTTTCACACAGGAGGCTTCCTTTTTGGTGGCGGTGGTGTTGTCGTAGATTTTGGAGTGATGGCAATCTTGGCCAGATCTTTTTTCATTTGATCAATGACATCAGCAAGCTGGCGTTCTATATCACGACTGTGTTGTTGCTCAGCCTTCAAATCGTGCAAACTCTTCACAGTGTTGTCAATCTTATCGACAAGTTCTAGAATATTTTTCACATTCAAGTCGATGTCGCTTTCGAGTTTTGGTAGAGAGTTGTTGCGAAGCTGCTCCACATGTATGTTGATCTTGTGCACTATGTCAGACAACTGAACAAAGTTTGTATTGAACGCTGCCAGTTTCAGATCATGTACATCCACTCTCTTCCTTTCTTCGATTATTTCGTTGCTGAAGCCAGCAAGGTAATTTCGGATTTTTTCACCGTAATTATCGAAAGCAATCTTGAAATCTTACTTTATTTGCGACATAACTTCATCCACATATTGTTTGTTTGCAACATCAGCGGCATCTGTTGGCAGTTTTACGTTACACATTTTCAAATGACCAACATCAATATCACCGGTTGGAGTATGTGAAAATCCTGATCTGACTGTCACCATCTGAGCTGAGCGTGGAAACGAGCCACGTCCGAATTTGTCGAGACTCATTATGCTAATGACTAAAGTATTGTACGTTATCGATAATGGTCGGCACTTTGCATCGCCAATTATTAGCCCCTTCACTCATAGACATGCCATGAAAGTGTCACAGAAGTGTCAAGGAAGTGTAACGGAAGTTCACGGAAGTGTCAAGGAAGTGTCACGGAACTGTCACGGAACTGTCACGGAAGTGTCAAGGAAGTGTCACGGAACTGTCATGGAAGTTGTCATGGAAGTGTTACGGAAGTATCACAGAAATGTCACACATGTTTTATTATGCCTGCCTCTTCTAATTCATTCAAGATGGCAACAATCTCGTTATCGTTTGATGTATTTCCGGCTTGCTGTGATGCAATGAGCAACTTCAATCTATCTACCAATTCGTTTGGATCATCCCAATACATGTATTCGATAGGTGCTGTGTTGTATGTCAACTTCAAACCACGACCACTGGAATTGGATCTGAACATTGGACGAATAATTTCTACGTATTTGAGTCTAGAGGAAGACTTCATACGTCCTGCAGAATTCAGATGAGCTTTGGTGAGCAAGAGTATTTGCTTGTATGGGTTCGTATCATCTTTGGCAAAGGATGGATCATTATAGAAGAGTAATTGATAGAGGCCTGGGGTGCCACGGAACCGAAAGCCATCAAGAAGTATATCTCCAGTTCTTCGATGGAAATTCATTTCTTTTCCGTTGAGGGACCATTTCGATGTTACTTGATCATATTTGGGGCCATAAACCGTATCGATAATTTCATCATTTGTCCAGTATTCAGTCAGATATTTTTGAGCCATCGCAGGATACTGATCAACGTAATCATGTATTGCAGCCGGTGAGATATTTTCACTTTCTACAAAAAGTTCATCATCAGCATCGTCATAACCATCCTCATCATCATCTTCAGTATGCCCAGCATTATCAGCCACATCCATCATAGGTATGAAATTAGTTTGGTTCAAATCTGATTGCTCCCTCTCCAACTCCTCATCCTCTTCCTCCTTCTTCTCCTTCTTCAACCCCAACGATTTTGCTCTGCTCCGCTTGATGTTTGAAAGCGTTCCATCGAGTTTTTCTTTTATTACCTTGGACGTGGTGGAAATTTGTTTCAAAGGTGATGTCAGTGGTTGGAATATTGACTGTAACGCATCATCATCCTCAGACTTGCCCAATTTCAGTGCTAAATATTTTCTTCTGATTGATTTCGATAGTTCGTTGATTTTTTTCTTGCGCAGCGCATCAGCAACATCATCATGCATCTTGGTTGACGTCATCTTGATGAATGGTCCAGAGATCACAGTCTTATGAACTTATCGAAACCATTTCTATATCTGCCAGCATTCATATCGAAAGTTTTTGCAATCACCATTGCACCATATTGGTTGGAATTCCAACACTCTGAGCACAATGCTTTGAATTGATCGAATGACATGTCTGGTGAGACATGCTCGTCGAACACATGCTTCAAATTCATTTCATCCTGTCGAAATAACACCAACAGGTTACTGTTGTCTCGCACCAGCTGCTTCGGTATCTTAGAAAAAGTCTGGCATAGGTATGCTACGTCAATATCCTTGTGTCTACACATTGAAAAATATTCTCGAATTTTTTGCTGCTTGTCGCATGATACATCATCAAAAATGAATATCGAATTATTTTTCGCTTCTGATGGACTGATGACATCATCATTTTCTTTAAAGGGAAAATACCCAACACCTTTCACTGAATCCAACACTTGTTGCAGCAATTGATATTTCGGCTGGTACAACGACTTTGAATACACGTAAACGTTCTTGAATTTCGCGCCATTTGGATTGAACAGCAGGGAAAGCATCGCATTGGTCTTTCCACATCCGCTTGGTCCGCAGAAGATTGCTCTGAACGAATGGGGAAGCAGTTTCCCATGTTTACTATTTACTGGTGGTTTGGTTGACAAAATTTCATCCAAATTCACAATGGGTAACATCCGTTTTTGTTGAATGATCTTCATCATGTGATGATATATTTTTCATTTCATTAGGTATATGCAGAGTTGTCGAACTTCCTACACATCAGTCTTCATGTTGCTCTACCACGGAGAGGGTGTGCTTAATTCTCTGATCGATAAACTTTCCATCGAATTACACATTCCAGGCTACAGATTTTGTGGTCCAGGTACCAAACTCGATAAAAGACTTGCAAGAGGAGACACCGGTATCAATCCGTTGGACGACGCGTGTCGAGTACACGATATCGCCTATTCACAAAATTCCTCAATAGAAGACAGGCACAAAGCTGATTGGATATTGGAAAATAGAGCGTGGGAGAGAGTCAAGTCGAAGAACGCTAAATTCAAAGAGAAGGCTGCTGCTTGGCTTGTCACCACCGAAATGAAGGTCAAACGAAAACTTGGCATGGGTCTTGTATCACAGCAATCCCTATCCAACATTATCAAATTCATAAAAAATGTACTATCAAAGTCAGATGGTGGTGGTGGTGGTGGTGGTAGTACAACATCAGGAAGTGGTCTGAATAAATCTGCATTGAAAGCACTCCGTGCAACCAGAATGGCAATCAAGAGGGCTGGCGGTAAAAAAAGAATCAGAGTACCAAGAATCATACCTCTTCCACACAGTGGCGGTATACTACCATTGAAACCAATCTTTGCCGCCTTGGGAGCCCTAGGATCTCTAGCTGGAGGAGCCGAAGCAGTCGCAAAGACAGTCATTGATGCAAAAAATGCAAAGAAAAAGCTCGAAGAAGATCAAAGACATAATAAAGCAATGGAGGCCATCGGCAAGCAGGGTTCCGGCCTATTTCTACGCAAAACATCGAGAGGATTCGGACTGTACTTGAAGAAACAATCAAAAAACTCAAAAAACTTCTAGACAAGCTACCCAATAAATCAATGTACGATAAAAATGTGATAAAGTATGCCAAACAGCTGAAAATACCGAATTTTCGAGGTGTTTTTATGCGGGACACTCTGCCTTCCACCGGTCCATGGCATCGCGAGTGTGCTGTATTGAATTTGGATACCTCCAATCATGCGGGCACTCATTGGGTGGCTCACATAAAAAATGATGAAAAAGCCTTATATTTCGATAGTTATGGCAATCTGAAACCGCCCAGAGAACTGGCGCAATATTTGGGTGCCAGCACGAAAATCTTGTACAATAACAATCAATACCAAAATTTTAATCAAAGTAATTGTGGACGTCTATGTTTAGAATTCCTTTTTAATGAGACCAAGTAACTCGATCATTGTGCATCAGTCATGTCTCTGATTGTGACGTTGAAAGGTCGTACATCTACGCTCTCCATAGACTTTTTGACACCACTTCAACTCGATCCAGACTCTGATTACGGACTAGCATTATTGGGATTCCATTCATACAACAGTATACCAAATATCGACAAAGGATCAGAGTTTTATCTGCAAGATAAGACCAAGGCGGGAAAGATCATCGATATTCCCGAAGGTTCATACGACATTGCGGACATTGAGACATTCATACGCAAAGAATTGGGCATCTCAAGTGCAAAGGACGTTGATGATATATTCTCGTTGAAGCCCAACAATAATACACTAAAGTGTGAGATTTCGAGCCAAAGGTTTGCCATCGATTTTCGTCCAAAGGAAAGCATAGCTCAAGTCTTGGGATTTTCGAATAGATTGTTGAACGCACAACAAGTCCACACTTCCGATTTGCCGGTCAGCATAACCAAAGTGAGAACCATTCACATTGATAGCAACGTTACTGCTGGAGCTCTCTACAACGACAGACCATCACATACGATCTACGAGTTTGCAGTTGCAGTCGATCCTGGTTACGCCATAGACGAGACTCCCAGAAATCTAATCTATCTACCTATTGTCAGCAGGCGGGAATTGCCCAACATTACACTCCAGATTCTAGACCAAGATTTCAGGCAGGTGAATTTTAGAGGTGAAGAAATCATCATAAGATTGGAATTGAAAAAACTCGCAAGATGGTACTAGTGTTTGATTACTCCTATAAATCAGATAATATACCATCATCAGCAACATCATCGGCACCAGTTCTCTCGACACCGAGCACCAAAGCAGTCGTGTCTTCGAAGAGCAGCAGCAGAAAAACATTGACATTATCCAGTGTCCTGTTTCTGAAATCATTCAAAGACTACAATGTTGTTAGCACCCGTGTTCGACGTTTTCCGCAAACCCAGACTCGACGAAAGCATCACTAAAGTGGAATGGCGTACCTATTATCCATATGTGAAATCATTCGAGAACAATGATGTCATCGATATAACGGTTAATCAAGCAGATTCGTGGTTGGCCATGTTTGAAGGCATCATTACCATCAAGGGTAAATTGAAGGTGACCGGTGGTGGTACTGGTACATTAACCCACAATGCTGGAGCTTATCTCTTTGATTCCTGCACCTATGAATTATGTAATAAAGAATTGGACACTGTCAGATATCCTGGAATAACGAGTACTGTGCGAGGATACTTGTGTTATACACCTGAAGACTCACGTCATCAAGCCATAGCAGGCTGGAACTATCCCAATGCTCCGATCCTCAACACCGATGGTACGTTTAGCATGAACATTCCACTGAAACATTTGTTTTCCATCTTCGATGATCATCAAGTGGCAACGTGGGGCAAGCAGTCAATCCGTTTAGTGAGAGCTCGCAATGATGCCAATAGTGTGAAGGTTGTCGAGAGAGCGAATACTGCTTTGCAAGGATCTCCTCAGACTCAGAGTATTGCTAAAATAACGATAGAAAGCATCAATTTGAAAGTGTCACATCTCACACCCAACGATGACATAAAGTTGCAGTTGTTGACACGTATCAAAGCAGATGAGTCTATGATGATACCGTTTCGCCGATGGGAATTGCACGAGCTACCAGCACTCACACAAGGATCTACCATAGAAATCTGATCCGTAAAGACATGTTCTGCATTGGACAGTCCAAGATATGTTATAGTATTTTTCCAAACGAAAAAAGCCGATAATTTGCATGAGGATGTCACCTTGTTCGATAATGCCAACATCAAATCCATACGATTGGCTCTGAATAGCGACTATTATCCGCAAGAAAGAATGCTATTGGACTTTTCCCGAGACCAATATGCCGACGCCCACTTCAACTATACAGAGTTCAACAAGAGCTACCATAACTGTCAAGAAAAGCGCTCTCTAGTAAACTTTGCCGAATTCAAATCCCGACCAATGTTTGTTATCGATTGCTCGAGGCGCCATCTGGGTCTAAAGTCGTCCACAGTTGACATAAAGTTGGACATTGAAGCGACTACAGGCTTCCCTCCCGACACCAAAGCCTATTGCATCATCATTCACGATCAAATCATGGAACATCTCCCACTCAGCGAAATTGTTCGAAATATTGCCTAGGTGGGTGTTGCTGCATCAGTCAGACGTCAGTTTGCTTCGAAGAGTCATGGAGATCACACTGGTTGACATTCAAGGGTTCACGGTTGATGGTGAATTCATTCCAAAGGAAATGACCATTCGCATTGGCAAAAAGACGAGTCATTTTCTATTCAAGCCATCTGTAGAATTTTCCAGTTTGAACAAAGAAGATAAAAAGATGGCAAATCACCTGGAACGCTATGTGCATGGTTTGAGATATTCCAGTGGTTATGTGGATTTGAATGAGTTGGATCAAATACTACGAGATAATCTGCAGCAGACAAACATCATCTACGTAAGAGGTCATCAAAAGATTCAGTTTTTGCAGCGAAAATGTGCAGAGTTGGAGATGACCAATCACATTGTTAATTTGGAAGATTTTGACAATTCTTGGTGACAGCCAATAACGTTCCTACAATCCATTCCACCCTGCATGAATCATTTTCATGGAGGAAGGTTCCAGTGCAGTCTCCACAATGTCGATACTTTATATAATTGGTTATGTAATTTATTGCCAAAATAAAAAACTATATATCGTAATTTCAGAGTTTTTATTCATCACATCCCTTTCACTATAATGAAAATAACATGCGAGATTAAAATGAGTGAACATATTAGTGTACAACAAAGTGTCAAAATTGCAATGATATTGACAGAATCTTGATCATCATCTAATTCTGCGGGTGATTTCTTCAATGTAAATGTCTGCCAGTCTCCCATTTCGCCGTCACTGCCATCAGAAAACGATAATTTCAATTTGTAGTCGATGGTGGTTCCATTGACTCGAGGCATGTCGATTGAATATACAGGTAGTTTGTTATCGTTGACATACATTCTACTCATCAGCTTCCAATCACACTGTTGTGTACGATTCACATCAAAACATACGGCCGCATTCCTCGTATTGTACGGTATGTTTGTGTAGAAGACGTTGTTGCTCAGAGCTGTCAATAGAATGAAGCTTGCTTTCAGTATCGCCATCTAGTAGCTGTGTTGGTTGGATTCTTCTCGATGTAGGAAACGTTGCAACTGAACGTCTTGGTTCTGTGAACACCTTGTCCCAAACACTCAATTGCTCGAAATCTTTGAACAAACAAACTTTCTGCTCATACAATTGGATGTCTGCACTGAGCTTTCTAACTTTCAACCCAAATTCTTCTAGTGCACGTCTGTATTCGTCAGAAGACATGATACAACTGTTTTTTACATCCATACCTTCAACTAATATCCATCCAATCTCTCTCTCTCTCTCTTTCTCTCTCTCTCTCTTTCTCTCTCTCTCTCTCTCTCTCTCTCTCTCTCTCTCTCTCTCTCTCTCTCTCTCTCTCTCTCTCTTCTTCTCACTTTTTTACCCTCTCACTCTCTCTTACACTCACTACCCATCCCAATGATACACAGAAAATTTCAATAATTATTTTATTAATGATAGATAGACAGCATATATTATATTTACATTAATAGCCAGGACAAGTATTACATTTTCATAAGAAAAAACATATTTTGAAAAAAAAAGTCATTTTTCATTGTCTTCTTTCGCAAACTACATTTGTAAAGATGATATCATGCTACTAAAATCTGTAACATATTGTTAAAGTAAGTCAAGAATCAATATCTGTATGTTCATCACCAGAATCGATGAATCTCTCATAATGATAATGTGAATCATGTAAATCCATATCACATTCATATCGTTCTTTAAGCCCAAATAATAATTCTAAATCTAAAACAGAGGAGTGTAAGTGTAGGTGTATGGTTTTTTTTTTTCTTTATAAATGTTTGATGAGTTGATTTACATAAAAAAATTACTCTTTTGCCTTTGTATGACCCCATGGCAATGTGTCAAACGAACCTGGAATCAAATACCGTTTATCATCTTTGGGACTCAGAGCAATTTTTGATTGTTGAATGCTAAACACATTGTGGGCATATGAACGGATAGTACGTTGAGACACTGTTTGTGCTCCGAAATTCTTCAAACAATTCAAATAATCTTCGAACCCAATTTTATTCTTGACAACATTAGTTTTCACCCCTTTCGATTTTTTGACAACCTTACCCCCTTGTACTTTATATGCATACATTTTCGAACGTAGTCCTACGAAATTAGTAACGATTTTCCCATTTGCTTCATCTTTTAATAAACCCAACTTTTTTTTATTGACTAGTGGCATATTATATTTATTATCTGGAGCATATTCAGATGTGTCAAATTGAGAGAGATCAGCCTTTATAACTTCTTCATATGCATCATCACATTTCAATTCATATATGAAGCTGTCTGTATCCATATATAACAATTTACACCTTTCAATACCCATTTTCAGAATCATATACTCATAGTGAAATTTGTACATACACAATTTTGATAAATCTAAAATGGCCATTCCTACGTATAGAGGTTTATTGAAAATTATTTCGGTTTTCTGCATTTCTATGGCAATCAAGTTTTCTTCAAAAATTGTTCTATTACGGAATCGTGGACTAGCTATGAGATTTCTGGCTCCATAACGTCCCTGCCATGACCTTACTAGTTTCACTAATCTATGCTTTCGTATGTTTTCCATCGTCTTACCGAAAACTGCATTATTCATTAGTTTATAGAGATTTTTCTCAAATTCATTTGTTGCGGCAGTCCTCAAAGAAGTATTCAGATCTATATATGATTTGAGCCATAAAGATTGCCTGAATTTCAAAATTTTGTGGATTTTCGTCAGTTTCAGTCCGTTTGCTAAACATTGTTTTAAATTTCTATAGTGTAAAATATGATCTTTTTTGTCGTAAAGTGTTGTCATTGATTTTGGTAATTTTGAGCCGGGTGGTATGCGATGTTCAGCAGCAAATGGAAAGTCTTTGTGATTGTTATGCAAGTCGCGAGGATATTCTAAGTCTACTTGTAAAATATATCCTTCAAGAGCATCATCAGCAATATTCATTACGTTGAAATTTTCAACGTTTTCCATCCATGAGAAATCTCCGAATGGTGAAGACTCTGACATTGCCCAACCGTACAAATTATTTACATCTAAATACATGAGATATTTTGAAGGTTTATTGGAATCATATTCAGACATCTACTTGTTATTAGCTTCTGAATACCTACCACTACAAACAGAAATACCACCACGTGATGCCTTCTCGATGAACATGATTTTATCAACGTCATTCAATAATTTCAGTTTGCATTTGGTGTACTTTAACATGGCATCCCATGTATATCCAGGCATGGTATAGTACCATGCTGGATCTAACCCATAAGTTGTCCTACATTTCTGCCGGAATTTCTCGAAAACAGCGGTCAACAACATAACGTCTGTTTTTAAATATAAGTCAGAATATTCCCCTAAATTTTGAATTTTGAATGATGACCATACCTTTTGAGCATGGGCGTACTGCTCATCGCTAATGTGTTCATCATTCAATTTATCATAAAAATATTTCTTTGTAGGTAATTCAGTATCATTCAATTTTTCCAAACAACTAATGTAATCGTAGGGAAAGACACCCTTCTTGGTGAGAAGGTTGAATGTATCATCGTTCAAATGACTGAATTCTTTTTTCAAAATTCCAAAATCTTTTCTATCCATGGTTGAAGATAATTTATCTAAGGATGTACCCATGAAGCGAAAAGAGTCAATAAATCGGAATTTGATGTCTGTATTGTCATCATGTAAAGTGAAAGATATGTAATTTTCCATGTTTATTGGAAGTATGCTCATACGGCCCTTTTTACTCAATTGACTGATCATGAAATGTGAATCATATCCTATCAGGTTGTGAAACGCAATTGGAACAACAAAGAGTTTCTTGAAATTTATGTTACAGGGTGCTTGATGCGCCCACCCCCTGAACTCGCCTGAAAAGTGATTATGATCAGCTACGATAATGTCTTTCTCCCTGAATGGTTTCTCACAAATATGACAGATTTTTGCTTTGCATTTGTCAGGGCTAACAGTCATTGGCACGATTGTTTTGATTTTAGATTGCACGATTTCAGCTATCTTCGACATTCCATTCGCAAACCAATCCATACAATCTTCACCCCTATGGCTATTGAAAAACGACAAGGAATCATCGGAATCACATTTAAAATAATAGCCTGCACTATGAGCCACATGTTTCTGATATTTGCTTGTTTTTGATGAAACCATTTCATCCACATGTTCTAATTGACATTCAAAGTCTGCATAAATTATAAAGGGGGTGGTTTGTTGGTAGGTGAAATTTTTGAATTCTATGTGATCATATTTTGGAAATGAAACTTTGCATTGGTTCAATTCAGAACACAGCATTTCATGATCAATCAATTTTTGTTCACATTGAAAATAATTCATGCATCTTTCACAAATAAATTTTTTACCATTATGTTTATTCACTTGGCTTGATATTAATCTAGACATATCTTGAATCAAACAGTAATGGTATTTGATGTCAGAATCTTCTTCATCAATCGGAGGAGCCTCATAATCATTTAATTTTGGATAATATTTGTTTTGAATTAGCAATAGATTAACGTGCCTTTCTAATTTAAATTTTGTAAGTCTGGCTGGCACCACAGTATAATATGATTTTTCCTTAACTAAATTCAACTCTAATGTGTATACATTCACGGATATGTTATTGTCTTTTTCAAATTTTGGAATTTGACGTAGAGACATGGGTGCATCTAAATCTACTGTTTTCAGAACTGTAGTGTAATATGGATATGAAGAAGTCCGTTCCCTATGTGTTTTCGCTGGGTAGAAGGCACTTATGATTGACCAATAGAAACATGCCGAGTCAGTATTTTTTATATTCAAACATGCTTGCTTTTTAGAAATTTGTTCTGGCAGTCTAATAAAGGATGAACCATTTCCCATTTCGAGTTTGTTAATATTAACTTCCATTGATATTATTTTATGCAAACCCCACCCAGAGTCACGTTCTTGAAATTCGCTTAATTTATTCAAAATTTTGTCCTGAACATTATCATAGTACCAATGTTGTAAATCCGTTCCTACGTCCACAATGGCATTTTTAGTGTTGAAATATTTCAATTCAATAATTTCTGCATCATCTGATTTCTTTATGAATTCTCCACAGAAATTAGCGTTCACTTTAATAATTATTGGAAATCCCTTCAATATATTTTTGATTTTATTTTTGAATAAAATGAATGCATCTATAAAAAATTGCTCCAAGTCCTTATGTGTTATATTGATGATTATTCCCGTTCTGATTCTACTTGAAAAACCTGATGCCACATCTCTCCATTGAACCCTATTTTTCAACTCAAGCCCCCTACAGTCTCGATGTCTATTTCGAATTAAATTGCGAAAATGCTTAAAATGACCAACATTCGTTTGAAACTTTCTCATCAAGCCTATGAACATCTTATTCTTATTAATTTCATTGTTACATAATCTTATGTACCTCTTTAAGCGATTTAACCAAATTTTTTCATCCCTATCAGTGAAATTATCAAACAAAATTTTCTTTAGTTTCCTAATGGCTATCACTAAGTTATCTGATTGTTTAGCGATATTCATCTTTACAAATGTATCTTGTGAAAAGTGACAAAGTAAAATGACTCACACTCTGATTCTCAATAGCTTATGATGTTGGTGATTGAGGTGCTGTTTCCACAATTTCAAACTGCTCGATGGGATGGAGTTGGCCGCAGTTTTTTCGTCCCTTGTAGATGAGGGCGTACTTGTTTTGGATAAACTGCTCCACCGCAGGTTTGATGACTTGGGTCGCTCTGCCTGGTAGAAACACCTTACAATCGTCCAACTCAACGAGTGGTGCTTCTCCGTATTCTCCCAGTTTAATTTGCACTCCGACAATGGGGTATGGCACATCTAGGGGCAGTTGGCTCAGTTTCCTCAACACTTTCCTGTTGCATGACAACCCAACATTATTGATTGCATTCAGATCCATCTAGAAAGAAAAGATTGTTGAACTTTTCTTTTCATTTTAAATGGTTGAATTATGATGTGTACACGAAAAAATGAATCGATGAAAACGCGCAATGGCATTCACTTTTCAATATGAAAAAACATTGAAATGAATTATGAAATGTACACACAAAAAAAAATGAAGATATCAAGCAATAGTATTCGCTTTTAGAAATGAAAACCAAAAAAGTGAATTACGGAAATTGCATCAAACATCAGGATCAAGCTTTAGTGAATATAAAGAAAAAAAAACTTACTTTCTTAGATATCGGCAGTTTTGGCACTACAAAAGATTGCTATCAGATGTGACTAGGTGTTGATTTTATGTGGCTGTCTAACTGTAATGTGATACCTAAAAATCAGAAATCAAACAACATCTGTGAAAATCTCTTCATTTCAAAAGTTTGAAATAGAATGAGTGAATTATGATGTGTACACGAAGAAATGAATCGATGAAAACACACAATGACATTCACTTTTCAATATGGAAAACATCGAAATGAATTATGATATGTACACCAACAATGAAATAATTATCAAAGAAAACATATCATGCAATATTATTCGCTCTTAGAAATAAAAACAAAAAAATTACTCAAAGAAATTGCATTACCAGGTGAATATAAAGAAAAAAAAACTCACTTTTATTAGGTATCAGCAGTTGGCACTACACAAGATTGCTATTAGATGTGGCTAGGTGTTGATTTATGTGGATGTCGAACGTTGACTGAATTTTGTCAGAGCGCTCCGCTGTTATATATCAAGGTGGTAGAATGAAAACATAATGTTTCTCACATAATATGTTGTCTTCTGATAAGAGATTGTTTTTTTCCCATTTCTTGTAAAATTTGTTCTTTCTTTCAAATGATAAACTTGTTTTCCTATTATAATATCTTCTTATCAGTAATTTCCTGTTATTTGTTTCAATTCAACTTCAATACTCATTCATATTCCAGTTCAACGCTGGGAAAAAAAAATCGAAACTAGCTCTTGCCTTGTTTTTTCCATTTCTTGTAAAATTTGTTTGTTTTCTTCCAAATGATAAACTTGTTATTCTATTGTAATATCTTCCTATCACTAATTTCCTGTTATTTGGTCATATTCAACTTCAATACTTATTCATATTTTCTTTTGACGCTGGGAAAAAAATCGAAACTAGCTCTACTATGTCATATCCAAAGAGACTATTCCATATGATATTTCCAACGCATTTAGAGCGATATCTTGTAAACCTTGAGACTTTGCATATAGGCAAGTTGCCATTTTTGGAATGTTCGCGAAAAATCCTTCTCTCAGAGTACCCACACTCCCCAATCCTTCAATATTTACCCCTAAAGTGGGGTGGTCTAACCGTGGGACACCCTGTATAAATAATTATCAATTTTTATTCAACTCAAACACCCTGTCACTGATGATGTCACACCATCGCGCTCCCGCTACCCCGCTTCCCCGCTAGAACACAGGCCGCGTTCCAGTTAAGATTAAAGCATGTATTTCTCTATGCTGGTAGTCGTGCTCTCTTAGTTTTAACTACTTATCGAGAATCGAAATACCGTATATATCTACAAAAACATATATCTTTCATATTGAACATCAGTATAATGTGATATTGATGGATCCCATTGAATAATGTCATAACTGGAAGTTGATACGAGATAGATAATGGATGAAAGTAGTATATTGATTACAAATATTGACACATATTTAAAATAATGTCGGAAATTATATCGATGGCCAATATTATTACATATATGTATGTGGATATTGGCGAATAATATCTAGTAGCTATTGAGAAAGAAGTCTACAAAAATATCTACAAACAATATCTATAACATATTGAACAGCGCCTTCTCAGGATATTGATAAATCATATTGATCATTCTCACACTTTGAAGTTGATACAACATCCATTTTCAATGCGCGAAAAATGTCGAAGTGAAATATACTTATATATTCAAAATATTGTCCTAAATTATATCTAAGGTAGATATTCACACAATATCATCATCCAGATATTGAATGAGGATATAGAGTGGTTATCCAGGAACAATCTCCACAATATATCTTCAAAAAATTGTTATTTTATATTGAACATTCACGATGATACGATATTAACGAATCATCACGATCAATCTCTCATTTATAAGTTGATACACCTTCGATTCTGAATGTAACGGATACATTGAAAACAAATATTGACACATATTCAAAATGATGCCAGAAACCATATCGATGGCATATATTCTCACAATATATATATACATATTATGTAGATATTATCAGAAAATATCTAGTAGCATTTGAAAACGAATTTTCCAGAAACATCTACAAACAATATCTGCAACATTTTGAACAGCACTTTACAAAAATATCGATGAATAATATTGATAGGGCATTATTACATTATATTGATTATTTTCACACTTTGAAGTTGATACATTATTTATTTCCAATATTGGTAAAACGTTGAAGGGAAATTCACATTTATATA
This sequence comes from Phaedon cochleariae, assembly GCA_918026855.4. Lineage (NCBI taxonomy): Eukaryota > Metazoa > Arthropoda > Insecta > Coleoptera > Chrysomelidae > Phaedon > Phaedon cochleariae. The sequence goes on along the minus strand of OU896721.1, from coordinate 13,683,977 downwards.
CACAATATCGTCAGAAATTATATCGAATGCTCATATCCATACAATCGGGTCGATTCTGTTCGGATCTTGTTATAACATTGCTAAGATAATAATATTGTTATGATCATAACATATAACAATATTGCTATGAAGTTCTGTATTCTGTTTGCAGAGTAACTGCAAGACTGGTTATAAGTTCAAGTGATAGCAATATTGTTGAAAAATTTAGAATTTTTGAGCTGACAACACTGTTTTCAATTTATTGTTTAAGTGTTAGGTATCGATTTTGCCTTATTTCATGAAGAAGAAGGGTTCATGATTATCTAACCTCTCAAATTAGTCAGTCCTGCGCTGACATTTTACAAAATTATATTGTTCAAATCGAGAGATTTTGTATTTGCTGAATCTGGTCGTCGTTGTGCGACTGGCAAGTAATCAATCATGTCCCCCAAATGGGAAAACAACTAAAAGCCGGATGAAAATAATGGTGATTTTTTTTTTAATATTCCAGCAAAATAACTTGATAAACTATCCATCAGGCAACTTAAATTTCTCTGATATGCCGAAATTGTAGTCTCATATATTTCCTCAACAAATTGGACTTTCAAGAAAAGGTTTTCAAGTAGTTGGTCACAGTAGTGAACCTATCCTATATGTTTGTCATCAACAATTTATGTTTTTCAATAATTCTTCTACGAATTGAAACTTTGAGGAAAGGTTTTCGAGTAGTCTGTGACACAACTGAACTCTCATATGTTTTTATTTTCTGAATTTTCATACAATTGGAAGAATTTATAGTGCAAAAACAAAGAATCCACTACCTTGTTATAAGATAGCAAGCACAAAATTGATGTTGCCGAGATAGCAAGAAAGCTGACCAGATGTCATTGAAATTGACAGATCATATTGCCAAAAATCGATGATCAGAATTCCACTTTTTCGAACCTTGCTATGATAGCAATATCTTCTCTACAACCATATTGCTATTTGCAAACAGAATCGACCCGAATATAAGTATTTAGATATTGAATGAGGATAAAGAGATCTATCTGCACAATATGTCTACAAAAGAATTTATTCCATATTGACCATCACGATGATCAGATATTGAAGAATTATATCGACCAATCGCTCATTAATATGTTGATTCATTTTCGAATCTGAATGTTAGGGATATATCTAGAATGAATATTGCAACATATTCGAAATGGAGTCTGAAATCATATCCATTGCTTATATCTGTTTAATATCAAAAGACAATTTGAGTTGAAATTGGGTGACAGTATGAAGTGGCTATTTTTTTTTATCGCTTGGAGCGCACGAAGTATATCTTCCTAATAGTTTCACGAGATATATTCATTTCATATTAAACATCACTATGCATAGTCATTGATGAAACATATTTATTAATCTTCAACTGGAATGTTGTCACAACGTTGACCTTTAATATCAGCATTAGACTAGAGATAATTATCGGCACATATATACAGGGTGGCCCACGGTCGATGGTACCTTAGACGTATACGGAAAACGGTACATTGGATTATCCTGAAAATTTGATTACTCCAATGAGCGTTTGTGATCTAACGATTCAAAATATTTTCAGAGATGCAGCGTTGCCACTTTTACCAAAGAGTAGCATCATCTTTGTTATTTCAAATGAAACACTCTGTATTTCATCGCGTTTTCAAATTCTTCTCGAATAGCTGATTTCATCAATGTATCACACTCGGGGTCTAGCAGGAATTATTACAGAGATATAGGGTGTTCAAAATCGAGATTTTTCAATTTCAGGAATTTTTTGTGTCGAAACTATTCATTATCGATCAAAACGGCTCACATGTCCCTATCTCAACTTTTGATTCACTATCTACTGACATTCAATTGGAGCAGATACAGGGTGATCAAAATTCTGAATCTTGGACCATCCTGTATTTTTTCCAATTAAATGTCGGTAGATAGTTGATCAAAAGTTGATATGGGAACATGTGAGCCGTTTTGACCAATGATGAATAGTTTCGACACGAAAAAATCCTAAAGTTGAAAAATCTCGATTTTGAACACCGTATATCTCTGTAATAATTCCTGCTAGACCCAAAGTGTGATGCATTGATGAAATCAGCTTTCCGAGAAGAATCTAAAAACGCAATAAAATACAGGCTGTTCTATTTGAAATAACAAAGATGATGCTACTTTTTGGTAAAAGTGGCAACGCTGCTTCGCTGAAAATATTTCGAATCGTTAGATCACAAACGCCTATTGAAGTAAGCAAATTTTCAGGATAATCCGATGTACCGTTTTCCGTATACGTCCAAGGTACCATCGAACGTGGGCCACCCTGTATACAGAATAATGCCCCAGATAATATCGATCAATCATACACATACCATTCAGCTATGCACAGAGATTATGATATTGAATCACCATTAAAATCCAATCTTCTCAGTATATATCTTAGGAAGATATTCATTCCATGTTGAACATCACTATGCTGGGAATATTGATAGATCATATGGATCACTCTCGCATTTGATTAGTGAAATGATATTGATGTTCAATATTGCGAATTTGTTTGGAAATTGATATTGAAATTTAACCAGAATAATCCTCAAAATTTATATCGATGGTTTATATTCATATAGATATCGAGTGAGAATATGGTAATGGAAATTGAGATTCAAACTCCTTAATACATACAGTGTGTCCCACTCACCATGCTCACCATGGGTATCTTTCTAACGGTGAGAGATACGAGGTCGGTTGAATGACACCAAATGTGGAGTTTGTCGAGGCCAACTATAATGTGAAAAAATATTTTGATAAAATTTATTCGTTTTCGTTTTATGCGCAAAAAAACAGATTTTGGTCATTTTCATGTCTCCTCCGTAACTTCTTTATTTATGAAAATATTCAAATAGGAATTTCACATTCTCATGGCAGTTTTTCAAAGTGATTTCGAAAAAAATATGAAATTTATACCAACTCTTCTAGAATTTGAGATATCAGCACCAACTTCAGTTTTTCAAATGTAGGTCATAGCTCACTATGACTTAGTTACAAGAAACTTTTTTTTCTCTTTCAGATGATGTGGCGCAGTAATAGTTTTGTGTTGATAACAACGGAGTTATCGTCATTTATACAAAACCAAAAAATTATTTGGAAGCCGCCATCTTGAATTTATAGATTTTAACAAAAAAATCATGATCTCCGACCTCAAAAACCCCCACTTACCAATTTTGAATGGAATCGGACCAAATCTTGTCCGCCATCTTGGAGCAGCCATTTTTTTTAATTTCAATAAAAATTCCATAATGTATTGTCACCGAAATTATGAACACCTGCCGAGTTCCTAGTTAATCGGAGGTATGGAATTTTTGTTGAAATTAAAAAAAATGGCTGCTCCAAGATGGCGGACAAGATTTGGTCCGATTCCATTCAAAATTGGTAAGTGGGGGTTTTCGAGGTCGGTGATCATGATTTTTCTGTTAAAATTCATGAATTCAAGATGGCGGCTACCAAATTTTTTTTTTGTTTTTGTATAAATGACGATAACTCCGTTGTTATCAACACAAAACTATTACTGCGATACATCATCTGAAAGAGAAAAAGAAGTGTTTTGTAACTAAGTCAAAGTGAGCTATGACCTACATTTGAAAAACTGAAGTTGGTGCTGATATCTCAAATTCTAGAAGAGTTGGTATAAATTTCATATTTTTTTCGAAATCACTTTGAAAAACTGCCATGAAAATGTGAAATTTCTATTCGAATATTTTCATGAATAAAGAAGTTACGGAGGAGACATGAAAATGATCAAAATCTGTTTTTTGCGTATAAAACAAAAACGAATAGATTTTATCGAAATATTTTTTCACATTAAAGTTGGCCTTGACAAACTCCACATTTGGTGTCATTTAACCGACCTTGTATCTCTCACCGTTAAGAAGATACCCATGGTGAGCATGGTAAGTGGGACACACTGTAACATACATATAATATTTGTTTCATATTGAACATCACTAAGCTGGCATATTATTTGATCAAATTGATCAATGTCTCATTCAAACGTTTATACAACAATAATTTTTAATGTTGTGAATATATTGAAAAGATATGTTGACATTTTGTATCGAGGAGGATGCCTGAAATTATATCGAGAGCTTATATACATATACAACATAATTATGTAGATATTGAGTTAGAAATGGATATTCCCAGAAGTCTACGAAATGAGACTGATTCCACATTGAATGCTACAATGTATATCGATTAATCTCACATACTGGAAAGTTTATGAGATAATATTAGATATTGAACCTATCTGAAAACGGCAATATCTCGAAATGGGGAACACTTTGTATGATAGTATATACAGTGGAATATATTCAATATCAACTTTTCAGATATATGTCGGTGTGTATAATAAAATAAAAAAATAATATCTCAAATTCTTATGGAGAGAAATATTCAAAAATTTATTTTTTTCCCCTTCATTATGTCATTCTGAAGGCCTGGACTCCCTTTCCCCATCTCTATCTGCTGCTTGCGCCAAGCAAGAACGAACATGCTTCAGGATGTCGTTCTCGCAGGCGGTAGAAATCACTACTCGTGTAACGTCTGAAAATGTCGTATTTACTATAAGCTGAGTGATTCAACTCATTTTTTGTGGAATATGTAGTGAAGGGCAATGAATTTTCATTATTTTATATCATATAGGTATTATGATTGGTTGGCCGGTTCCCGTGTTACCCTATATACATATTCAAGAATGAAAAATTTTGAAATAATCCCCTCTTCGAATTAGTTTTGTCACGTTTTTAAATCAGATTTTATTTGCAGGGTGTTTCATTAAAACGAAAATAATCCAACTGTGGATAGGGGTCACTGGGGTGATTTAAAAAAACCCATGGTTAATGGGTCTTCGACTTCTTATAACCGAGATACAGGATGTTTCATCAATTTTGTCCATATCTTCATTGTCTCATAACTTTCCAACCAACGTGTATATATTTTCAAAAATTCTTACACTTGCTCAATCTACCCTGTGGAATTGATTGAGGCAACAACAGAAGATGAAATCCAGGTCCGGCTTCACTTAAAATTCACAAATTCTTTCTGCCAGAAAACAACACCCTATACAATCGAATTTCTCTTTTTTTTTTGCCATATCTGAAAAGAACATCAAAATTTCTATTCAACGATGTGCTTTTCAATTTTAAGTGAAGCCGGACCTGGATTTCATGTTTTGTTGTTACCTCAATTAATTCCACAGGGTAGATTGAGCAAGTGTACCAATTTTTAAAAATATATACAGGTTGATTGGAAAGTTATGAGACAATGAAGATATGGACAAAATTGATGAAACATCTTGTATCTCGGTTATAAGAAGACGAAGACCCATCAACCATGGGTTTTATGGTATCACCTCAGTGACCCCTATCCACAGTTAAATTATTTACCTCTCCCAATGAAACACCCTGTATAGAACTTGACGATCGAGCTCAAGAGCACTAATGCTCCACCCTGGATCTGTTCCAATTGAATATTAGTGAATGGTAAAACGATTGTTAAATCATAGATTAACGGGGGAGTCATTAATCTATGGTTGAATTAACGACATGTAAGCCGTTTCGAACAATAATTAATAGTTTCGACACAAAAAAAATCCAGAAATTGAAAAATCTAGATTTTGAACACCCTATACCTCTGTAATCATTTTCGCTAGACCCCAAGTGTTATGCATTTCTAAAACCAGCCTCCCAGGGAAAATATATAAATGCGAAAATATACAGGGTGTCCTATTCAAAAAAACACATAATCGGCCGATATATCTTGGAATGCTAACACCCTATAGATTTGAAAATAATTTCAGGTGACAGTTATCATGGAACATTATAATTTATAATTATTGTATTTGAATTTTCTCTATACTGAGTGTCTCCTAACTTGGAGCGATCAATGAAATGGATGATGGAGACGGAAAAACAAAACGAAATGAAAGAATACATTTTTGTCGAAAAAAAATCATTTTGGAAGATATTGAGCTCCAAAGTTTGCCTGAAACTCTTGTAAATCATTGATCAAAGGTTAATAGCCCAATTCAAGCGTTAATTTGCTTTCTGCGAGATCACAAGCACTGAAAGTACCAATGACTTTTGCAATGTTGCCGGACGTTCAAAAATAGTTGAAAGATGAATTATGGTGTAAGCGCACATTTTTTGACAAAATTACAGAACAAATTTCTTCTGTCCCATAAAACACCGCATTCCATTCATCGCCCCAACTTCGGAAACACCCTGTTCATCTGAAGTTTGACTAATATCGAAGGAGAACATACTATTGCTTCACCCTGTTTAGGTGAGTACATATTATCCCATTTTCTATGATTTTCTTAGATATCTCAGTTGTATTTGGATATACAGCGTTGCGGTTTTCACATTACTGTACTATTTTAAAAAACCTGAGTCCAACTATACCTAAACATACTAATGTCTCATTTGAAAAGAATTTATGTTGGCTCCATTTTCTGAACAATAATCATTTATGGACGTAAAATAAATACGACAGTGTATTTCACGTAAGAACTATGAGAATTCTGTTTGCGGCCAGTGGCCGATCCAGGGAGCGGTAAAGGGAGTAATTATCCCTTGAGCCTCGTTGAAGATTGATATAGGAGAAGTGCATAAAAAACGGCCAGTGCTGTAACTTCTGAATCAATCGAAATAGGATTTCGAAATTTCGTGGGTAGCAACTAGGTATACCAAATTAATCATTTATTGATGAAATCACTTCCGTTTCAACCGGAATCAACCTCAACTTTTTATGTTTGAATGAAAAACCCTGTATATTCTTTCATATTCATCTTGGATTTCCTGTATATACGTGAAAATTTTTTATCAAAGTTGGGCCAACAGGGCCAACATAAATAATTTAGTAATGTGGAAACCGCAACTCTCTATCTCCAAAGACAACTGGGATAATCATCGATAATGTCAAACATTGTATACCTACCCCGAGATCTAGGTACCTATATTGAAGTTTCATCATCGAACAATATTCATATGTTTCAAAAATCGCATTACCGTTATTAATAAAGCATCTATACTTAGGTAGGTATGTAGGTACAATATTTTGCCAAATCTAGGAATCCTATATTATACCATCATTTTTTCCCAATATTGTACCAATAACTTCCCAACAATATTGTTTCGATATCGTGCTGGAATGAGATAACTGAGAAAATCATCGATAATGGAACACTTTGTATATACCTACCCCGAGATCAAGGTACCTATTGAAGTTTCATCATCTAACAATACTCATATGTTTCGAAAATCGCATTACCGTTATTAATAAAGCATCTTCTATACTTAGGTATGTAGGTACAATATTTTGCCAAATCTAGGGATACTATATTATACCATCATTATTCCCCAATATTGTACCAATAACTTCTCAACAATATTGTTTCGATATCGTGCTGAAATGAGACAACTGAGATAATCATCGATAATGGAACACATTGTATATACCTACCCCGAGATCTAGGTACCTATTGAAGTTTCATCATCTAACAATACTCATTATGTTTCGAAAATCGCATTATCGTTATTAATAAAGCATCTTCAATACTTAGGTATGTAGGTACAATATTTTGCCAAATCTAGGGATCCTTTATTATTCCATCATTATTTCCCAATGTTGAAGCAATAACTTCTCAACAATATTGTTTCGATATCGTGCTGAAATGAGTAGGTACACATTGTGTGTGCTGCTGGATAACTTATGGCGAACACTGATGTGTACGTAACATGAAAGTATCTACGATTTTACTTAGGTACATGGACTTTAGTACTCGAATTATATCGATAGGTTAACTTATACTTGTTACATAGTAAGTAGGTAAAAACATTTTTCTGACTGATCTACCAAACTGCACGAGGGCATCGAGGAGTCGAAAAAAATTTTGGATTTTGCAGCATCAGCACATGGTATGACAAGAAAGAACATAATCAAAATTGTATCAAAGTTGAACTAGTATCGATAATTGGGATAAGTGATTTTACCTTATTATTTTTTGCACCACTGTTATAATATACCACTCGCGATCCACGCCACACGCTTGAAGACTCTATGAGACAAGTGAAAGAACTGAGCTAGTGAGTGAAGAGCAGAGGTAGTCATTCTATGACCCTGGCTGAGGTATTTGCCCGACAGTGTTGTCGGGTTTACTGGTAGACACGTTATACTAGAAACATACATTTCTTGTTCAGACAAGAATATCAGAATAATGTGAAAAAACTGGAATGCCTACCTAGGTGTATCTCGAATTAAAATTCCACAATAAATAAAACCATTTGTTTGATGTAATATTTGTGCACAAGTTCAGAATTCCCAAGTGATATGGAGGAAGCAACACAAAATGCACTATTCTCTAATTCATCCATTCATAATCTCATTTCATTTCATAACTTTTGTTGAAATGAACATTTCATCACTAATTATGTATTATTCCACTTTGCGCATTTGTTTATACAGTGTGTTCCACTTACCATGCTCACCATGGGTATTTTTTTGATGGGGAGAGATACGAGGTCGGTTGAATCACACCAAATGTGGAGTTTGTCAAGGCCAACTATAATGTGAAAAAATATTTTGATAAAATCTATTCGTTTTTGTTTTATACGCAAAAAACAGATTTTGATCATTTTCATGTCTTTATTTATAAAAATATTCAGATAAGAATTTCACATTCTCGTGGAAGTTTTCAAAGTGAATTCGAAAAAAATATGATATTTATACCAACTCTTCTAGAATTTGAGATATCAGCACCAACTTTAGTTTTTCAAATGAAGCTCATAGCTCACTATGACTTAGTTACAAATAACTTTTTTTCCTCTTACAGATGACATGTCGCAGTTATAGTTTCGTGTTGATTACAACGGAGTTATCGTCATTTATACAAAAACAAAAAATTATTTGGAAGCCGCCATCTTGAATTTACAAATTTTAACAAAAATATCATGATCGCCGACCTCAAAAACCCTCACTTACTAATTTTGAATGGAATGGGACCAAATCTTGTCCGCCATCTTGGAGCAGCCATTTTTTCAGAATTATTTCCATTTACTAATCAATTCATATTGTTAAACTGATACTCTTCTTAATTATATGCAACAAAAGTTATCGATGTTCAACCCTAATCTTTTGAAGTACTTATAGTATTATAGTATTACTACTGAAAATACTAGATTTAGCAACAAAACCAAGATGGCAACAGTGGTGACTAGTCTTGTCGTTCACGGTTACACTCGAACGTGCGCGAGGAAGCTCTAATATTGAGAATTCATCATTGAATTGGAACTGCGTTTATGATATGGTACACATGAATGAAATCAAGAAGTTGAACTCACGATATTGAACCTAATGATCATTTGCCATATCGAATTATCTTTATTTCTCAATATTTACTCCTTTATCATCATGTTGATAGTATCAAGTGATCACACCTCAATATTATATCATTATAATTGACTGAAATGATTATTTGCAATATGATGATCATATTCATTTAACAATATTGCTCTTTCATCATCTTGATGATAGTTGCAAGAGAACACAACGCAATATTGTATACATAAAGTTTACTGAAATATGCATAGGTAATATTGCTCTAATATTGAGATTTTATCATTGAATTGACCTTGGGTTTTTGATATGGTTAACATGAATGGAAACAAAAAGTAAACCTCACGATATTGATCCTCATAGTTATTTCCAATATAGAATTATCTTCATTCCTATTTATGGATGCTATTATTGCTTGCACATTGTGATCACAGCAACGAATAAATATTGGGATCTGTTTATGGTACAAATATATGGAATCAGGAAGTCGGTGTCACAATATTGAACATAATGATATTTCGCAATATCTAAATCATCTGCATTTCTCAATATTGCTGCAACCTCATCCTGATGAAATCCACTAGAACAATATTGCTGGGGTATTGGGATTTGATCATCGAATCCATATAGAGTTTGTGATATGGTACACATATATGGAATAAATTCATCGACCTCACGATATCCAACGTGATGATTTTTTGCAATATCGAGGTCATCTCCATTTTCCAATATTGCTTCATTATCAAACAGATGATGGTGTCATAAGAATACAACTCTTCATTGTATACATATAATTTACCAATATCCACACAAACAATATTGGTGGAATATTGGGATGTCATCATTGAATAGCGGTTTTGTATTCGATATGGAATACATATATGAAATCAAGAAGTCCACGTGACGATATTGAACCTGATGTTTTATTGCAATATCCTCCAAAATACATTCTATCGATATAGGTTACATATCCAGTTGTAATATGAACTGATATCAGGCAATCAATATATCTATCATGAAGATTTATCAATATCGAGACATAAATCATCAGGATATAGGAGGAATATAGATTTCATCACATATGTCATTAGGAATATCGATACAATGTAGGATTCTCAAGATCCTGAAAAATGTAAGCCTATCAACATTGTATTTATATCGATCCGTCCAGCTCATTTATTCAATATCGTTACAATATCGACCGACCGATTTACGATATCCAAATATTGGGCCAATGCAGAGCCGATTTGCAGCCGATATTTTGTGCTACTGGGGTCTGCGATCTAGCATCTGACATGCCTACAGTTGAAGCAGATACCATTGCAGTGACCGTTTTAGACGATTTTGAAGGGAATATAACGAGTACAATGGGCGAACGAAGATACATCGACTTCTTCGTTATGCACACTATATCATCTCACATTGACACTATTGTAGCAGACAAGTTTGCATTAACCATATCAGACGAATTCCAAGTGTGTATCACGCATACAGTTTGCAGAACAAGAAACTTCGACTTCGACTATGTTCACATTGTAAGTCTGCAGTCTAGCATCTGACATGCATACAGTTGAAGCATATACGATAGCAGTGACCGTATAAGACGACTCTGAAGGTTATATATCGAGAACAATAGGCAAATTAAGATACATCGTTCTCATCGTCGTGCACACTATATCTCTCTATCCTTTCATCTCACATAGACACTATTGAAGCAGACAAGCTCGCATCGACCATATTTGACGACTTCCGAGCGGGTTCAACGTACACAGCTTGCAGAACAAGAAACATCGACTTTGACTATGTTTACATTGTAACTCTGCAGTCTAGCATCTAACATGCATACAGTTGAAGCAGATATGATCGCAGTGACTATATAAGACGAATTTGAAGTGAATATAGCAAGTACAATAGGCAGATGAAGATACATCGACTTCATCGGAGTGTCACTCTCCATCCTATCATCTCACATGGATTCTATTGAAGCAGACGAGTTTGCAATGCCCATATGAGACGGCTTCCAATCGGATATAACGCACACAACTTGCACAACGAAGAACTTCGACTTCGACTTTGTTAACACTGTAACTCTGCCGTCTAGCATCTAACATGCATACAGTTGGAGCATATACGATCGCAGTGACCATACTAGACGAGTTCTAAGCAGATATATCGCACACAGCTTGCAGAACAAGAAACTTTGACTTCGATTATGTTCACACTGTAACTCTGCAGTGTAGCATCTGAGATGCATACAGTTGAAGAAGATATCATTGCAGTGACCGCATAAGACGACTTCGAAGGGTATATAACGAGTACAATAGGCGAACCAAGATACATTGACTTCATCGTTTTGCACACTGTATCTCTCTATCCTATCATCTTACATTGACACTATTCAAGCAGACGAGTTTGCATTGACCATATAAGACGACTTTCGAACGGGTATAACGCACACAATTCGCACAACTAGAAACTTCGACTTCGACTTGTTTCACACTGTTACTCTGCCGTCTAGCATCTAACATGCATACAGTTGAAGCAGATACAATATCAGTGACCATATAAGACGAGTTCAAAGCGGGTATAACGCACAAAGCTTGCAGAACAAGAAACTCCGACTTTGACTATGTTCACACTGTAACTCTGCAGTCTTGAATCTGACATGCATACAGTTGAAGTAGATACGATAGCAGTGACCGTATAAGACGACTCTGAAGGTTATATGACGAGAACAATAGGCAAATGAAGATACATCGTTCTCATCGTCGTGCACACTATATCTCTCTTTCCTATCATCTCACATGGACACTATCGAAGCAGACGAATTCGCATTGACCATATAGGACGACTTTCAAGCGGGTATATCCCACACAGCTTGCAGAACAAGAAACATCAACTTCGACTATGTGTTAATTGTAACTCTGCAGTCTAGCATCTGACATGCATACTGAAGCAGATATGATCGCAGTGACAATATAAGACGATTTTGAAGTGTATATATCATGTACAATAGGCATATGCAGATACATCGACTTCATCGGTGTGCACACTGTATCTCTCTATCCTATCATCTCACATGGCAGCAGACGAGTTTTCAATGCCCATATGAGACGACTTTGAAGGGTATATATCAAGTTCAATAGGCAGATGAAGATACATCGACTCCATCGGTGTGCACACTCTATATCTCCATTCCATCAACCCACATTGATACTATCGAAGCAGACGACTTTCAAGCGGGTATAACGCACACAACTAGCACAACAAGGAACTTCGTCTCCGACTATGTTTACACTGTAACTCTGCCGTCAAGCATCTGACATGCATACAGTTGAAGCAGATACGATGGCAGTAACCGTATAAGACGACTCTGAAGAGTATATAACGAGTTCAATGGGCGAATAAAGTAACATCGACTCCATCGGTGAGCACACTCTATATCTCTATCCTATAATCTCACATGGATACTATTGAAGCAAACGAGTTCGCAATGCCCATATGAGACTACTTTCAAGAGGGTATATCGCACACACCTTGCAGAACAAAAAACTTCGACTCTGAATCTGTTCACACTGTAACTCTGTAGTCTTGAATCTGACATGCATACAGTTGATGCAGATACGATTGCAGAAACCATATAAGACGACTCTGGAGGGTATATAGCGAGTACAACAGGCAAATGGGGATACATCGACTCCATCGTCGTACTTACTATATTTCTCTATCCTATCATCTCACATTGACACTATTGAAGCAGACTAGCTCGCATAATAATCGGCAACGATGTGTTGTGGTGTGGTGTTTACGATTCCAATAACAAAGTGCCTATCAATAATTTCAAGAATCAATAAAAACTTTTTGTTACTGGAGAGTCATCAACTAAGGTCAGGCTGTCTCAATTCATGAAAAACGGGATAAAGAGCGATTTCTAACTGGTATATACACATGTGAATATGACACGTAAATAGTACATCCCGGCTGGCATCCAAAGCACTGTTGCCAATTAAAAAAATTTCACCGCATTTCTGCTACTGAAATGTTTCAATCGAGCCAAAGGAGTACCAGATCACAAAGCCGCTCTCAAATAGATATAAGGAGTTCGAGTGGATCTCTAAATATCAAGAAACCCAATCCAGGGAGCTCTAGTTCTAAGAATGACAACGATGAAATATATCAAAAACTCCAGAAGGAAGTAGACAGACTCGAAATGACTCTAGATAACAAAGAAAGGGAACAAGAAGACGTGATGAACCAATTTCTATCAGGAAAAGAATGTTCAAAAAAGGGAATGAAGAGAAAGAAGAGTATATTCTTCAGTTGCAGAAAAGATCCAAAGATTTCGAAGATGAAGTATACCACGCTGAAGAGTCGCTCTTGAATGAATCACACATGCATAAAAAAAAGATTGCTGAACTTAATGAAGAAATAAAAAATCTGAGCGAAATGAATAATCTCTTACAAGAAGAAAATAGTGCTTACCAAGATAATATCACCAAACTGGAAAATGAAATGAAGGAGTCTAGATCTATTAGAGAAAATATGTTGACGTCTATCGAGGTTCTCACTACGGATAACGACCAATATTCTAGAGAGCTCATGAAACTCAGGAGTGAAGTGAACATATTCAAAAGACAGAAACTTGAGGGGAAGAAGGGAGTCGAAAATATGGTAGATAGAATAGCAACAATTAGTCAAGACATAGTGAAAACCAGAGTTTTAAATAATGCACTGCCTGACCCAAACACTTTGAAAGAAAGTGTATCGGCAAAGAACATTCTAATTGTGGCTGGATACCAAGGCAAACTGTTAGGGAATTTCATGCGAAATCAAATTAATAATGATTTTTTAGTACAGTCTGTAATAAAACCAAACTGTAGTGTAGAGGAATTGATATCGACTGCTTTGAACAATTCGTGATCTTTCACTAAACATGATGTGGTAGTTCTTTGGACAAACAGATCATGTTCGGAATTGAAAAATAACTTTATACTGAAATCTTCACATACAAACCCAATTGTAGTCTCAGAACCATATCGGTATGATTGGAAAAATATGAATAATAATATTTACAATAGGAACATGAATCTCTTCAGAGGATTATTTGCAGATGATGGACATACAGCATGTTTCTTAGATTGCGATAACATTTTCAGGGAAATAAACTATCATAATGATGGACGCACTATCAATTTTGTAGGAAAAAAGTTCTTAGCTAAAGCACTTGTAGTGGTCAGTTATATTTTGTTAATTATAATCTTATTATATTTCACCTGGTATTGATAATGATTTTGTATCAAGAGGTTTAGGGATAGATAAAAGGTGTTGTCAGATAATAAAAAATAAATAAATATGTCACTGCCGAAATAAGTTTTCATATATTCAATTAGGAATTGAAGTATAGTATTCAATATTGGTGACCCCGACAAGAACTATCAAGTTATCAAATTAGCTACGAGTTTCCATCCGGACCCGCTGTGAAACGTCGTGAAACGTTCTGCACTCTTTTGTGCATTATATGATTCAATCTGATCCAGGAGAATCAACGAAGAAAGAAGCAAATCATAATACAGAAGTTTCTGAGTTTCTCAAGATTACCACATGAGACGATTCCAGAATAATAACGCTATCAATTACGCTGATTACGTCTCCATAGAGTTCTTCAAGTAGAAGTATTTTCGTCCTGATCTGAATTTCTGTATTTCATTGTTGATTTATCTGCTCATTTTTCTTTATAATGTTATCAGGGGCAGTTGAAGGAAACCAGGAAAACTCTCTCGTTGAAGAGGCAAGTATAAACGTTAAATTACCCCAATTCTGGATAGCTTGTCCAGAAGCATGGTTTATTCAAGCTGAAGCACAATTTACTACAAAAAAAATTAAATCTGACCAAACCAAGTACGACCATGTTATTGCTTCTTTAACTCAAGAAGCTATTTTATCAGTTTTGGATGTTCTGCAAGCTCCTCCTACTCAAAATAAGTATGCATTCTTGAAATCAACATTAATTCATCGACATTCGATTAGTGAAGAAAAAAAATTAGAGGAACTTCTTTCCAATACCGAGCAGGGCGATCGTAGACCATCAGAGTTTTTTCGTGCGATGAATATAATGGCTGGTACTTCTACATCTGTTGGTAAGAACCTTTTGATTAAGTTATGGATGAGGAAACTTCCTGAATCAATACGAATTGCTTTGGTAGCATCTGGGAAATCATTAATTAACGATTTAACTGATATCGCTGATAAAATTTGGGACGTTCAAGTGCAAAATAATATTTCATCATTACATCAGAATGAATCCAATAACAACTCTTTACCCCAAGAATTTATTACTTCGTTCGCAACGATGGCATCAGATTATAATAATATAAGACAAGAGTTGTCAGAATTGAAACAACTTGTCAGACAATGTCGTGGTAGATCAAGTTCGAAAGATTGTTCCTGTCGTAGAAGAAACAGAAGTTATTCGCGTTCCAATGGTAATTTTAATAACAATGGTGTTTTATGCTGGTATCATAACAATTTTGGTGGGAAAGCAACAAAATGTGTTTCACCATGTAATTACAAGAATAGATATCATGAGTCAAGCACAAATCAGAATTTAAACAAGTAAGTCCTTCTGCGTTGACGACAAGCATAAGGACTGAATCACTTTCAGTGCGTCGTCTCTTCATTTTTGATAAAAATAATCGATTGAAGTTTTTGGTTGATACAGGAGCTGATATTTCGGTTATTCCTCATAAAATATTAAGTAACAATAAAAAAATTAACAATAATTTTCAACTCTCAGCTGCCAATGGATCAATCATCAACACTTATGGTACTCAACTACTGAAAATAGATATAAATTTGAGACGTGAATTTGCTTTCCCGTTCACACTAGCTGATGTTAATCGTCCTATTATTGGAGCTGATTTTCTATGGAAATTTGGATTGATTGTCGATTTGAAGAATAAACGATTATTAGATTCACAAACAAAATTATCAACAAATGGTACAGCC
The DNA here is from genome assembly GCA_918026855.4 of Phaedon cochleariae. Classification (NCBI taxonomy): domain Eukaryota; kingdom Metazoa; phylum Arthropoda; class Insecta; order Coleoptera; family Chrysomelidae; genus Phaedon; species Phaedon cochleariae. The sequence goes on along the minus strand of OU896721.1, from coordinate 13,667,588 downwards.
ACTGAATCGAATGAGATTTCTCCAAAGATTTTCACTATCAGCAATAGGTACATTCAATTATTAAAAAACTATCCTATTTTGACAGCTGCTCCCAACTATAATAATCCACTCAAACATACTGTTGTTCATCACATCTACACTACTGGCCCTTTACCATTCTGTAAACCACGCAGACTCAATAGTTTTAAACATGAAATTGCTAAACATGAATTTCAATACATGACAGAAGTCGGTATTTGTCGACCATCTTCATCACATGCTTCTTCAGCTCTCCACATGGTTCCAAAAAATAATTCGAATGATTGGAGACCTTGTGGTGATTATAGAAGGTTAAATGTCATAACAATTCCAGACAGATATCCACTACCACATATTCAGGAGTTCAATATGAATTTGAGTGGATGCACAATTTTTACAAAAATCGATTTAATTAGAGCTTATCACCAAATACCAATTGCTGACGAAGATATTCACAAAACAGCTGTTACAACTCCTTTTGGTTTATTTGAATTTAATCGAATGCCCTTTGGATTGCGTAATGCGAGCCAAACTTTCCAACGTTTTATGAATCAAGTGGTTAGTGGTCTCAATTTTGTATTCGTTTATATTGATGATCTGCTAGTTGCCAGTGTAGATGAAGATGAGCACGAGTTACATTTAAAATTGTTGTTTGATAGACTTCAAGATTATGGCATGAATATAAATCCGTCTAAATGTATTTTTGGAGTGAATAAAATTAATTTTTTGAGTCACGAAATCAGTACAGATGGTGTACTTCCTAGTACGAATAGAATTGAGGTTATAAAAGATTTTCCAATTCCAGTTAATTTGAAACAAGCTCAACGTTTCATAGGAATGGTGAATTATTATAATCGATTCATTCCAAAATTATCAGAATTGCTCATTCCCATTTATAATCTGACTAAATCTTGTTTAAATGACAAGAAATATTTCGAGTGGACTACAGAATGCGACTTAGCATTCGGAAATATCAAAAAATCAATTTCAACGGCTACCATGTTGGTACATCCAAGGAAAAATGCAAAAATCAGCGTCTCAGTGGATGCATCAATATCTGCAGTTGGTTCGGTATTGCAACAAATGAATCATTGTAATAATCAGTGGGAACCCTTGGCATTCTTTTCAAAAAAATTATCAAAAACTGAAACTAATTATTCAACCTTTGACAGAGAATTATTAGCTATATATTTATCTATTAAACATTTTCGATATTTCTTGGAAGGTACTGATTTTACAATTTTTACGGATCACAGGCCATTAACTAAAGTAATTTTTACAAAAACAGAAAGAAGTCCCAGGCAATCTAGACAATTAGATTTTATTGCTCAGTTCACCACCGATATCCAGTATATTAAAGGTCAGGAAAACATTGTTGCTGATACTTTGTCTAGACTAAGTGAAATAAATGTCAACAAACTAGATATCAACATTTTATTTGATGCTCAATCATCAGATTCTGAACTTGAAGCGTTAATTTGCAATGGAAATCAGAATACTTCATTCAAATTATCAAAGGTAAAAGTGCCACTTTGTGATAAAAGTATTTGGTGTGATATATCTACGAATAAAAGTCGGCCATTCGTCTCAAAATCTCTTAGGAGAGTAGTTTTTGATTCTCTTCATTCGCTATCACATCCTAGCATTAGGTCAACTCGAAAACTTATAACTTCTAAGAATTTTTGACCTTCAATGAACAAAGATATAAATTTTTGGAGTAAAAACTGTATCAGCTGCCAGGAATCTGAAGTACATAGACACACAAGGGCTGAAATTGGTAAATTCCCTGCAAACACAGGTAGGTTTGAGCACATCCATATTGATATTGTTGGCCCACTTCCACCATCAAATGGATGTACTCATCTGTTAACAATCGTTGACCGTTTCACTAGGTGGCCTGAGGCATATCCTTTGAAAGATACTTCTGCGAGTACTGTGGCTAAAACATTCATTCATCAATATATTTCTCGTTTTGGTATTCCACTAACTCTAACAACTGATCAAGGTAAGCAATTTGAGTCCAGATTATTCACTGAATTGACAAAAATGTTAGGAACCCACAAAATACACACTAGTACATACCATCCACAAAGCAATGGTATGGTTGAACGTTTCCATAGGCAGTTAAAAACAGCATTGCGCGCAAGAGAAAATACAGTTAATTGGTATGAAGAACTTCCCATTATCTTATTAGGATTTCGCACAAGTGTTAAACATGATTTAAAATGTTCTTCTGCTGAATTGGTCTACGGTCAAACTATTCGTGTACCTGGAGAAATTTTCACTTCGTTTTCTTCACCAGTTTCGAATCCAGATGATTTAGTTAATCAACTCAGAGGAATTTTCAGAGCAATACAGATTACTAGTCCAAGATGTTCAAGATCAAATATTTTTATTCATGAAGATCTAAAATCATGTACTCATGTATTCGTGCGAAATGATAGACAGATTCCAACTCTTCAATCCCCATATGAGGGGCCATTCGAAGTTGTTAGTCGGCTTGAAAAAACTTTGAGTATAAAAGTCAATGGTAACATTAGGACTGTCTCCATAGATAGAGTCAAGCCTGCATATATAGAGAGTGATTCTAGTTTCCTTTTACCAACCACTACAAATGTAAAGAGAGTAACTTTTGCTATTAACGCTATCTCTGAGGGGGGAGTTATGTAGTGGTCAGTTATATTTTGTTAATTATAATCTTATTATATTTCACCTGGTATTGATAATGATTTTGTATCAAGAGGTTTAGGGATAGATAAAAGGTGTTGTCAGATAATAAAAAATAAATAAATATGTCACTGCCGAAATAAGTTTTCATATATTCAATTAGGAATTGAAGTATAGTATTCAATAGCACTCATTGCATATAACTGAAACCTGTAGATCAAGAATCTGCTCTGAATTTTCGACTACAAGTCCGAACAGTCACGTTCAAACTCATCAAGAAAATGCTTTTTTATACCCGCGTTTATCACTGGGAGCGCCCCCAATGAGTATGTAATCGAAAATGAAAAATTAGTTAAATGTATCACAAATGATGACAAACTTTTGCATTCTGTTGATATTATTCATCAGAATATACAATGTTTAAGTAATAAAATTTTGAATATTGATGTGGTTTTTGACAGTATCAAATGCGATATACTTCTTATTTCCGAACATTGGATGACAAAAAATCAGATAAAATCATACTCATTGAGCAGATTCAATCTGATGAATTTTTTCTGCAGGAAAGATACTAAAAATGGTAGTGTAGCCATTTACAGCAATAAAAACTTCAAAACTAACTGCCAAAAAGTGAATGTAGACTCTGTTTGTAGGGAAGGGATATTTGAATGTGCAGCGGTTTCACTATCCCACGATTTGATCATAGCTGTTGTTTACAGACCACCATCAGGAGATTATAAAAGTTTCCTAGATATCTTCACTGAATTTTTAAACCTTAGACTCTTGCTAATAAGCAAGTCATCATTGAAGGTGATTTTAATGTTGACTTTTCTTCAAGAAATCTCAACTGTATTTTATTAAACGACGTACTTGGATGTCACAATTTATCTCCAACTATAATTGAATCAACCAGGGTAACACAAACTTCTAGTACATGTATAGACAACTTTTCAGTTAATTCTGATCTCAATTTCCGTGTAGCTGAAGTGCTTGATCTTGGACTATCTGATCATTTTTCAAAACTCATCGGAATATTGCATTCTACACCTTGTGGACAACGGAAAACAAAACATCATATAATGCATAGATCTTTCAATGACCAAAGTCATATTGCTTTCCAAAATCACCTGAGTGTTGAAACATGGCATACTATTTACAATCAAGAGAGTTTGAATGCAGCGTGCAACAGCTTCTCGAATTTGATGTTCTATTATTTGGATTCCTGCTTTCCTCTTCGTAAAATATCAATTGACAGCAAGAGAAAATTATGTGATAATGAATGGATCACTGATGAAATCATAAGGTTAAAAAATCAGGTTACTCTCTATAACGATTTAGCTAAGACCAACCATGATTATAAAGACATCAGCAAATATTTGCAGAAAAATTACTGTAATGCTCTGAGAGTAGCTAAAACCAATTTTAATGACATGAGAATACAGGAATCGGATAATAAAATGAAAACAATGTGGAAAATTATTAATGAACTGAAAGCCGGTAATAATAAATCCAACGTTTTGACTATTACACAAAATAATTCTCTTTTACCAGATAGGATTGTCGCCGATCATTTTGCGAATCAGTTCACTATCAATATCAGTGAAAATTTTGTGTGCGACTATAATTTTTTAGATTCAAATATCCCTTTATCGACCACATCATTTTATCTAGAACCTGTGACACTTGCTGAAGTTGAATCATTAATAAGTAGGCTCAAATCCTCCAATTCTTCTGGTAATGACAACATTTCCAATAGTTTATTGAAAAAATGCAGCTCCTGGATTAGTGCTTCACTGAATTATCTGATCAATTTTTGTTTTCAAGAAGGAAAATTCCCAGAGAATTTCAAACTCGCAATAGTTCAACCTCTGCACAAGAAAGGGGATCCAAATGATTTTGTGAATTACAGAGCAATAAGCCTGTTATGTAGTATCTCTAAATTGTTTGAGATGGCAGTAAAGGATCGGTTTACCAAGTATTTAGTCAAGTACAAACTCCTATCACCAGAACAACATGGTTTCTGCAGTAACAAAAGCACAGAATCGGCACTCTGTGAGTTCAGTCAGAAAATAATTTCAAGTATTGACAAAAAAATGTTTGTTTTGGGTATTTTCATTGACTTCTCAGAGGCTTTCGATCTAGTGAATCATCAGTTACTTTGTGCCAAGCTAGAAAGATATGGAATAAGAGGTTTGCCACTGAATTTAATAGATTCATATCTCAGCAGGAGGAAACAAATAATTAGAGTGAACAACACTTTTTCTGATGAAATGGATATCGAGCAAGGTGTGCCACAGGGTTCTGTTTTAGGTCCTCTTCTTTTCAATATTTTCGCTAACGATCTTATACTTTATATTCGGAAGATACAGAATGTTCATGTCACGTGTTATGCAGATGATACGAATATATTGGTTTTAGATGAAGATCTAAATAGGCTGAAAAGTACTGCTGAAATGGTTTATTCGAATATTGAGAAATGGTCAAAAAATAATAATCTACAACTTAATCATGGAAAAACAATAACTGTTCTTTTTGGTTCCAGCAGGATTGATGTAGTCAAACTATTTGAAGATTCTGATAATGAAATAACCAGCAGCATGTCAGTAAAACTATTAGGAGTTACTTTCGACAGGCAGCTTCATTGGGTTGATCATATTAATAATTTGTGCAAAAAATTACAGAGTAGCTGTTATAGTCTGAAATTTATGAAGAACCACTGCAGTCGGCACATACTACTCTCGTTGTACTATGCCAATTTCCATTCCCACATAAAGTACGGGATTTTGAATTGGGGCAATTGTGCTCATGTGAATAGAGTACTGGTTCTTCAGAAGTATGCAATTCGAATTCTTGCTAGTGTCGATATGAGAACAAGTTGCAGAGCATATCTCAGAACTGCCAACATCCTAACCGTAGTTAGTTTATACATAATAGAAGTTTGTTTATACGTTTATAAAAATAAAAACATGTTTTTGAATACTGTTGAGAAGCACGATCATAATACACGCTCTAAAAGCCACCTCCAACCTGAGAGACACCGGACTACGTTATACCAGAAAAGTTTTCATTATACTGGTTGTAAACTATATAACTCTCTTGATGAACAACTTAGGAGCTCCAAAAACTTGAATATATTTAAAAAGAGGCTTAAACAACAGCTAATTCAAAAGGCCTGCTATACGCTGGATGAGTATTTTATGTAATTCTATGTAATGTTAGTAACGTGATGAATATATTGTATTTAATTGTGATGCTGTCGCATTGTTTGTTTCTTATATTTTTTCTTTTTTTTTTTGACGTACTTTACTGTTTCATGTTTTACATTTAACAGAAAATAAAAATTATTATCATTATTATTATTATTATTATTATTATTATTATTATTATTATTATTATTATTATTATTATTGACCATATAAGACGACTTCCAAGCGGGTTTAACGCACACAGCTTGCAGAACAGGAAACATCGACTTCGACTTTGTTAACATTGTAACTCTGCAGTCTAGCATCTGACATGCATACAGTTGAAGCAGATACGATGGTAGTGACCGTATGAGACGACTCTGAACGGTATAGTACGAGAAAAATAGGCAAATGAAGATACATTGTTATCATCGTCGTGCACACTATATCTCTCTTTCCTATCATCTCATATGGACTTTCTTGAAGCAGACAAGTTAGCATTGACCATATAAAACGACTTCCAAGCGGGTTTAACGCACACAGCTTGCAGAACAAGAAACATCGACTTCGACTATGTTAACATTGTAACTCTGCATTCTAGCATCTGACATGCATACAGTTGAAGCAGAAATAATCGCAGTGACCATATAAGACGACTTTGGATGGTATATAGCAAGTACAATAGGCAGATGGAGATACTGTAGCGAAACCTTCTCCTCCTGGTATCGATGTTGTGGATAAATGCGCAGGATGTCTCTGCCTGGCCGTGCCGCACTCGAAATGTTTTTATTTCGAAATCCGCAAAAAAACACTACACCCAGAAGTATAGTATAGAATATGCCAGAGGCTCATTTTTCGTATGTCTTAGTTAGCGTCAACTGAATAAATATTTTTGGTGCATTTTACTATTGTGTTGCAGTGTAGTGCATTCAACTTTAGTTATACCTGTATTTTCAGGTAAGGTTTCATTTTGGTATCATTCCAGGGTATATATGTTGTCATAATGATAATTATATTGTTTGGTTAGAGTTTTGTTATAATATCACGTTTATTGTCATGGCCGGCTCTTGTAGTGATACTCGCGTATTTTCAGTGACGTCCAATTAAAGATTTTGCTGAGAAAAGGATAGTTGGGTTTTTTTATCGAAAAACTATTGAAAGAACCACCCTGTATTTTCGGAGAGACCGTACCTTGTCGGTTTCGTAACATCTGGCACCCAACCAGTGGCAATAGTTTTTCAAAGAATAAAAAACAACTTTTTCGGAATGGCTCCACCCACAAGCCGAACACCAGCAGGACACACAATGCCACCAAGTTCTCTCCCTTTGACAAGGATGATGAATAAGGAACTGCGTGAACTCTCTATGAACACGGGGGCGAACCAGGGGAACCAACCCCTAAATAGTTCAACACCTTCGATGCCTCCGAGAGACACCCACTCAGACAACTGGAGAAACACGGGAGCCATCCCAAAGACAACGGGTCAGCCGTTATCTCAGGCAGCGTGGGGGGTTCCACCACCCCCTGACCCACCAAGCGATCCACCTACCCCTATGCCGTCACAGGCAACTGAAACACCTCTGTCTGCGGGCCAAGGTAGGAACTTTCCATTTTATTATCGCCATCAGAATACAGCTGCTGCAAATATGAATATTCCGCCGCCTACAATGCCACCCCCCGAAGATCTTCAACAAATGATCAATAATGCGGTTCAGTCAAATGTTCGCGAAGTTTTTGATCATTTTCGTAGACAAGAACAACAAAATAATGTTAATAATTTTCCTAATGTTAGGCCACCTATTATTCCTAATGATATTTTGAACAATAATTTTGTAGGTAATTTTACTAACATACCAAATTTTGATGATGAGTGAAGCATTCACCCAGTTGATTTTTGTAATCAAATTGACATATTCCTAAATACCACCAATATTCCATTCCAAAACATAAAGTTCATGTTGGCAGAAAAATTTATTGGGAAAGCTAAATCTTGGGGTAGTGCTTTTGTCACAACTTTCGTGAATTTTGATATATTTATGAATAATTTTTTGGAATACTTTTGGGATGAAACCAAACAACTGAACCTGAAATTGAAAATAGAATCTGCTACGTACGAAAGGGGCTTGTTTGTTGAACATTTTGTTAAATATGTAGGGATGGCACGGCATATACAACCTCCATTTCCAGATTTTATTTTAATCAGGCTGATATCTAGACATTATCCTGCACATGTATCTACAATTTTGATTGGTGTAAATACCATCCCTGAAGCTATCAATCGTTTGAAGCAAGCGGATTACGTTAGTAGAAATAATTTTCAACCAACAGGTAGCGATAAAAACCCTAACACCACGAATAATAATTATAACTATAAACCCCCCTTTGCTAAATCAGAAAGAGATAGACAATTCAACCAAAAGCCAAATTATTCTAATAGAAGGAATGTGGCAACCCTGGATATTCCTGATGATGATTCGTGCGAACATCATCAGAATCAGGGAAACGAACAGTAACACCCCCACTAGGTCCAGTGGTGAGTGTTATAGGTAATAGGGCCAATATAATTAATAATAATCCCGTTGAGGAGCTACTGAACGATAGTGACTGTGATTTCGAGCACCAAGTGACCAGGAAACGTTCCCCAATCATTTCTGTTAGTATTTTCGACCAAAATTTTCCTGCCCTACTTGACACGGGGTCCGAAATAACTTGTTTATCGGGTGACGTATATGCACAACTCGCGAATTTTCATGATGACATTCCTTGTTTTCCGGTTACGGAGGTTCGAATTACGGGGGCGTTCCGAACGAAAGAACGTAGAATTACTCATCAAATATCGCTAGTTTTTTCGGTGATGAGTACTATTTTCGAGCATGAATTTCTCCTCATTTCGGATTTGATTTTCCCAGTGATAGTTGGCGCAGATTTTTTGCGTTCAGTTGATGCGGAAATTCTCTTGAGTAAAAACCAAATAATTTTCTATAAAAATAATAGAAAATTAGTGATTAGTGAAACTGAAACAAAACATGAATTGAAGTCACCTGCTGAAATGTCAGTTTTTCGTTTGACATCTGTTAAACAAAACTCCTGTTCCTTAAAAAATGATAATTGGCACGGCACTGGTGAGACGACGCTCCAGTTAGATTTTGTTGATGATATTTGTTCATTGACCTGCGAGCAAAAAACAATACTGAAAGATCTTCTTTTTTCGCATAAGAACCTTTTCTCAGACGTCCCTGACAGAACTCATTTATATACGCACGAGATAAACCTAACAGATGACACTCCATTTAGAATGAGACAGTACCCTATTCCCTTCGCACACCGCGATGCAATTTTTCAAGAAATAAAAAAAATGGAAGAGTGGGGTGTTATTGAGAGGGCCTCCACACCGTATATAAGTCCTTTAGTGACATCGGTTAAACGAGATGGTTCTGTGAGAGTATGCCTAGACGCTAGGCGTCTAAACTCTTGCATGCATTCCGACCATGAGCTACCACGGCCTATAGACGAGATATTAAAATCTCTCTCGGGAGCACGATTCAAGACCTGTCTGGATTTGAGTTCTAGTTATTTTCAAATTCCTTTACGAGAGTCAGATAAAAAGTACACGGGTTTTTTGGTCGGTACAAAGACCTACCAGTTTACGTCATTACCTTTTGGCCTACGTACAGCCGTATCTTCTTTCACACGCTGTATGTCACAGATTTTAGGCTCTGAATTTGATACTTTCGTTATTGCATATATCGACGACCTTCTTATATTCTCAGAGAGTTTCGATGATCATATGAAACATTTAAATAAAGTCTTGTCTCGCCTGTCTGAAGCTGGTTTCACTTTAAAATTCAAAAAGTGCAAATTTTTACCTGAAACCTTAACGTACCTTGGATTTGTTTTGACCAGTGAGGGCATAAAGCCGGACCCTTCTAGGGTGGATTCGATAACGCATTTCCCTACCCCAAAAAATGTCAAAGCTTTGCAATCCTTTTCAGGCTTATGCAATTATGATAGGGCTTTCTGTGAAAATTTCTCCGCAACTTCCGAGCCACTCACTCGTTTACTTCGGAAAAAGGTGAAATGGACCTGGGGGGACGAACAGCAGATGGCCTTCGAAAGTTTGGAAGGAATTCTTGAGAAGGAGGTATTTCTGTATCACCCACAACACGGTCTAGAATTTTTCGTGCAAACGGACGCCAGTGAGTTCGGTTTAGGGGCTCAGTTATTTCAGCGCGTGGACGGTGAACGTCATGTGGTAGCCTATGCGAGTCGTTTACTACTGGATAGGGAACGAGCCTATAACTCATTCGAGAAGGAAGTACTAGCTGTTGTTTTTGCATTACAGAAGTGGCGTACGTACTTATTAGGAAAGCATTTCCACATTATAACGGACGCCCGTGCCCTCATTTATATTCAAGTTTGCAGGCTTTTGTCACCCCGTATCACCCGTTGGGCGTTGGCCCTACAAGAATATAATTTCTCAATTCAATTCGTTAGTGGCAAAAAGAACGTAATTGCTGATGTTCTTTCTCGTTTTCCATACGCGAGATTAGCCACTCCCTCAGATCGATGTTTCAAGCTTTTGAATTTTCAGATAAAACTACCCCCTTCAATCAGCAAGTCACTCAAGAATTTATCAGATACTCAGAAAAGCGATACTAAACTGTCACAGGTTATGCATTCGTTGGAAACTAATGCTGATTGTGAACTGCATCGTAAATATATAATAAATAATGGCATACTTTTTATCAGAACTACGGAGGAGGACCCTTATGTTATTTGCTTACCTTCGGACTTAGTGGGAGACGTTATCAAGGCTTACCATGAGATTCTAGGCCATTTCGGTGTGTACAAGTCTTGGATGGCTTTGAAACAAGACTTTTATTGGCCTAATATGTTTCGAGATGTGAAAAGGATCATCAGGCATTGCGACATATGTCAGAGGGCAAAAGTATCTCAACTACCCAAGCCTCCCCTCCTATCGATACTGCCCACACGGATTAACGAAATAGTTTCGTTGGACCTTTACGGCCCATTGGTACGTTCTAGGGGTGGTACTACGTTCCTGTGTGTGCTCATAGATATTTTCTCAAAATATATAACATTATATCCCCTCAAAAAGGCCACGACTAAGACGATCCTCAACCGCTTATGTTTGGATTATTTTCCTCGGTTTGGTAGGCCCGCGCGAATTCTTACGGATCACGGTAGCCAATTTACCGCCAAGTCGTGGTCTAGCACTTTAACATCACTTGGGGTGATACCAGTTTTCAGCTCGATTCGACATCCTCAGTCAAACCCCGTCGAGAGATACATGCGAGAATTATCTCGACTATTCCGCACCTTTTGTCATAAGAAGCATACTAGGTGGGCTTACGAGGTTCGAAATTTCGGGGATTTGTTGAACTCGGTCACACACGGAAGTACAGGTTTTTCTCCACGGGAGCTGCATCTTGGTGAGAGCCCCGTATCTATCACGCGTTCGCTTATTATGTATCCCGATGATAATAAGGAGGCAGTTAGTCATGAAACCAAACTTTTATTGGCCAGAGAGTCTATGGAAGGGCGCGTAGCGCGTAGGTCTATCACGTCCCGTCGATATACTGGGTATAGTTTCCAGCCTGGCGACTTGGTGCTCCTAAGGTCCAACCCGGTGTCATGTTCTCTGACATCTGAGGTGAAAAAATTTTTGCTTCTCTTCGAGGGTCCTTACTGCGTGAAAAAAAAGATTTCCCCTTCCACTTACGTATTGTGTCACCCAAACTCTAATAAGGAACGCGGCTGTTTCCACTTAAGTCACCTGAAGCCGTATTTCCCTCCGAAAGAATAACTAATCCTCTCTTTAATGTCTTATTCTCAGGATTAGTTCGGGGGCGGTTGTAGCGAAACCTTCTCCTCCTGGTATCGATGTTGTGGATAAATGCGCAGGATGTCTCTGCCTGGCCGTGCCGCACTCGAAATGTTTTTATTTCGAAATCCGCAAAAAAACACTAAACCCAGAAGTATAGTATAGAATATGCCAGAGGCTCATTTTTTGTATGTCTTAGTTAGCGTCAACTGAATAAATATTTTTGGTGCATTTTACTATTGTGTTGCAGTGTAGTGCATTCAACTTTAGTTATACCTGTATTTTCAGGTAAGGTTTCATTTTGGTATCATTCCAGGGTATATATGTTGTCATAATGATAATTATATTGTTTGGTTAGAGTTTTGTTATAATATCACGTTTATTGTCATGGCCGGCTCTTGTAGTGATACTCGCGTATTTTCAGTGACGTCCAATTAAAGATTTTGCTGAGAAAAGGATAGTTGGGTTTTTTTATCGAAAAACTATTGAAAGAACCACCCTGTATTTTCGGAGAGACCGTACCTTGTCGGTTTCGTAACAATACATCGACTCCATCGGTGTGCACACTCTATCTCTCTATCCTATCATCTCACATGGATACTATTGAAGCAGACGAGTTCGCAATGCCCATATTAGACGACTTCGAAGCGAGTATAATGCACACAGCTTGCAGAACAAGAAACTCCGACTTTGACTTTGTTCACACTGTAACTCTTCAGTCTAGCATCTGATATTCATACAGTCGAAGCCAATCCGATTGCAGTTACCGTATAAGATGACTTTGAAGGGAATATCACGGGTTCAATAGGCAACTGAAGATACATCGACTCCATATTTGTGCACACTATATCTCTCCATCCTATCATTTCACATGGACACTATTGGAGCAGGCAAGTCAGCAATGACCATACGAGACGACTTTTGAGCAGGTATGACGCACACAGCTTGCAGAACAAGAAACTTCGACGTCGACTATGTTCACACTGTCACTTTGCAGTCTAGCATCTGACTTGCATACAGTTGCAGCAGATATGATCGTAGTGACCAAATAAGACGACTTTGAAGGGTATATATCAAGTACAATAGGCAGATGAAGATACATCGACCTCATCGGTGTGCACTATCTATATCTTTATCCTATCAACTCACAATGATACTATTGAAGCAGGCGAGTTCCTGATGCCCATATGAGACGACTTCCGAGCGGGTATAACGCTCACAACTTGCAGAACGAGAAACGTCGACTACTACTATGTTTACACATGAACTCTGCAGTTTAGCTTCTGACATGCATACAATTGAAGCAGATATGATCGAAGTGACCATGAAAAAAGACTTTGAAGGGTATATATCAAGAACAATAGGCAGATAAAGATACATCGACTCCATTGGTGTGCACACTCTTTATCTCTATCCTATTAACTCACTCACATTGATACTTTTGAAGCAGACAAGTTCCCGATGCCCATATGAGACGACTTCCAAGCTAGTGTTACGCACAATACTTGCAGAACAAGGAACTCCGACTACGAATATGTTTACACATAAACTCTGCAGTCTAGCTTCTGACATGCATACAGTTGAAGCAGATATGATCGCAGTGATCATATAAGACGATTCTGGAGGGTATATAGAAAGTACAATAGGCAGATGAAGATACATCGACTTCATCGGAGTGCACACTCTATCTCTCTATCCTATCATCTCACATGGACACTATAGAAGCAGACATCATCGCATTGACCATATAAGACGACTTCCGAGCGGGTATTACACACCAAGTTTGCAGAACATGAAACTTCGACTTCGACCATGTTCACTCTGTAACTCTGCAGTCTTGAATCTGACATGCATACAGTTGATGCAGATACGATTGCAGTGACCATATAAGACGACTCTGGAGGGTATATAGCGAGTTCAACAGACAAATGGAACTACATCGACTTCATCATTCTACTCACTATATCTCTCAATCCTATCATCTCACATGGATACTTTTGAAGCAGACGAGTTCGCGATGCCCATATGAGACGACTTCCAAGCGGGTATAACGCACACAAGTTGCACAACATGAAACTCCGACTTTGACTCCGTTTACACTGTAACTCTGCCGTCTAGCATCTAACATGCATACAGTTGAAGCAGATACGATTGCGGTGACCATATAAAACGAATTCTAATTATGTATATCGCACACAGCTTGCAGAACAAGAAGCTGCGACTTCGACTATGTTTACACTGTAACTCTGCAGTCTAGCATCTGACATGCATACAGTTGGAGCAGATACCATTGCAGTGACCGTATGAGACGACTTTGAAGGGTATATAACGAGTTCAATAAGCGGATGAAGACACATCTAATCCATCGTTGTGCACACTATATCTCTATATCCTATCATCTCACATGGACACTATTGAAGCAGACAATTTCGCAATGACCATACAAGACGACTTTCAAGCAGGTATAACGCACACAGCTTGCAGGACAAGAACCTCTGACGTCGACTATGTTCACACTGTCACTTTGCAGTCTAGCATCTGACATGCATACAGTTGAAGCAGATATGAGATCGTAGTGACCATATAAGACGACTTTGAAGGGTATATATCAAGTACGATAGGCAGATGAAGATACATCGACTTCATCGATGTGCACACTCTATTTCTCTATCCTATCAACTCTCATTGATACTATTGAAGCAGACAAGTTCCCGATGCCCATATGAGACGACTTTCAAGCGGGTATAACGAACACAACTTGTACAACGAAAAACTTCGACATCGACTATGTTTACACTGTTACTCTGCCGTCAAGCATCTGACATGCAAACAGTTGAAGCAGATACGATGGCAGTGACCGTATAAGACGACTCTGAAGGGTATATTTCGAGTTCAGAAGGCAAATGAAGTAACGTCGACTTCATCGGTGTGCACACTCCATATCTCTATCCTATCATCTCACATGGATACTATTGGAGCAAACGAGTTCGCAATGCCCATATGAGACGATTCCTAAGCGGGTATAACGCACACAACTTTCAGAACGAAAAACTTCGACTACGACTACTACAGTTTGAGCAGATGCGATGGCAGTGACCGTATAAGTCGACTCTGAAGGGTATATGAGTAGAACAATAGGCAGATGAAGATACATCGTTTCCATCGTCGTGCACACTATATCTCTCTCTACTATCATCTTCAATGGACACTATAGAAGCAAACAATATCGCATTGACCATATAAGATGACTTTCAAGCCGGTATATCGCACACAGCTTGCAGAACAAGAAACTTCGACTTCGACTATGTTTTTACTGTAACTCTGCAATCTAGCATCTGACATGCATACAGTTGGAGCAGATACTATCGCAGTGACCGTATAAAACGACTTCGAAGGGTATATAACGAGTACAATAGGCAAACGAAGATACATCGACTTCATCGTTTTATACACTATATCTCTCTATCCTATCATCTTACATTGACACTATTGAAGCAGACGAGTTTGCATTGATCATATAAGACGACTACCAAGCGGGTATAACGCATACAGCTCGAAGAACAAGAAATTTCGACTTCGACTATTGTTAGAACTTCTTCTTTTCACTATTTTATATCGTCTTTTTCTATATTATTTCAATAAAAATCTCAATGACAGATTTCTGACTCTGACATCCATTTATTATTTTCTGTCTATCTACTGTCTTTCAACATAACATATACAAGGTATTTATAAAATGATAAAACACGTTGAACATATACAAGGTATTCATAAAATGATGAAACAACATTAACATTTCTCTTTCCTTAGTGAAGACTCTTCACATTTTTATTCTTCTGTTTCTGATTTACATATCTTGATTGCAGGTCTTTTGTGAACTCCGTTTTCAGTTTTTACTTTCACCACACGAACTGCTCCATCTTTACCTGGGTAGGTTCTTGTTATTCTTCCAAGTGGCCAAGTGTTCCTTGGTAGATTGTTATCTGCAATTACTACTTTATCACCTTCTTTCAGAGATATTTCCTTTTCATGCCATCTTTTCCTTTAATTCAATTCCGGTAAGTACTCTTTCAACCACCGTTTCCAAAACTGATCCGAAATCGCTTGGACAATTTTCAACTGCTTCTTCAAGTCAACTTCTGCATTCCTTGAGGTCTCAAGAGGTTGTCCAATAGAAGAACCGATCAAAAAGTGGTTCGGGGTCAAATTCTCTGGCGAATCAGGATCAACTGGAACTTAAACGAGGGGTCCTGAGTTCAAAACTCCTTCAATTTTGACAAAGGTTGTAATGAGTACTTCATCTTTTGGGTAGGTCTCTTTCAATATAACATCAAGGCTTCTTCTGATAGAACGAATGAGCCTCTCCCAACTTCCTCCCATATGTGATGAAGCTGGTGGATTGAAATGCCAATTGATTCTTCTTGTCACCATTTTATTCGTCAACTCGTTTTGATCTAATTTTTGTATCTTCTCAAAAAGTTCTCGATTTGCACTTCGGAAATTCGTTTCATTGTCTGAGTAAAGATCAGTTACTGTACCTCTCCTTCCAATTAGTCGTTTGAGCGCCATTACCATCGGAGCTGTGTTCAAAGTCCAAGATACTTCAATATGAACTGCCCTTGTAGTCATGCATGTAAATATTACTCCCCAGCGTTTTTCATGTCGTCTTCCCACAGTGACGAAAAAAGGACCAAAGTAATCGACTCCAGTTTTCGTGAAAGGTTTTTGAAATACTGCTAGTCTCGCTTCTGGTAGGCAACCCATTTCAGGCTCTCCAGGTTTAACTCTTCTGTTCTTACAAAATTGGCATTTTTTCCATACTTGTTTCACTGCATTTCTTGATTTAGGGATCCAGAATTTCTGTCTAATTTTGTTTATAACAAACTCATATCCATTATGGTTTGCTTCAACATGATATCCTTTCATCAGGAGCTCTGTGAAACTATGTTTCACTTCTAATATTATTGGATCTGTTCAGTTGTATTCTATCACATTGACTATTTATTCGTCCCTTCATACACAATATCCCGTCTAATAAAATTGGTGATAATTTATAAATTTCACTTGATTTGTCTACATCTTTTCCATTTTTCAGGTCCCTTAATTCTTTGTCATAAACAAATCTTTGGACTTCTCTGTACCACGACTTTTCTGCCATTTCTATTTCATCTACAGTTAACGGTTCTTTGTTTCTCTTCTTTGTTCTACAGTTTGTGATGAATCTCATGACCCAAGCTGTTGATCTAACTAGTTTTTCGTATGAAGAAAAGCGAGTAGGATCTGGAAAACATGTGGAAATCTCGATAATTTTCAAGGTCAATATAGAAGACGTTTTAATTTCTAGAGTTTCTTCAGAAATATCATTGAAGATCTCGTCGCATTTGAAGTTTCATTCAGATTCTGGTTGCAATAAAAATAATGGACCTGTGAACCATCTTCTGGACAATATTTGGTCTTTGCAGAGGCGAGTGGCTCCATCAGCAACATTTTCTTTAGTGGAAATCCAATACCAATTATTTTTATGTGTATGTTCTAAAATTTCTCCAATCCTATGAGCGACGAAGGTCTTATATCTTACATTTTCTGTTGTTATCCATCTCAAGGCGGTCATTGAATCTGTCCACATGTATATTTTATCAATATTTCCTTCTAGCTCCGACGTTATGGTTCTTATAAGTCGAGCTCCCATTAATGCTGCTTGGAGTTCTAATCTAGGTATTGACGTCTGCTTCAAAGAACATACTCTAGTTTTTGCACAAACCAAGGAAACCTCAAAATTAGCTCGTTTATTTTTAAATCTAATATTTATTGCAGACGCAAATACCTTTTCGCTAGCATCACAAAAGCCATGTAATTCTGTATACTGAGATTCGCCCAAATTTGAATATTTTCCGTAACATCTTGGGATTTTAATCAGTGGAATGACCTCCTGTAGCTGAATTTATCCATTTACTCCAGCAATCGTTGAAGCTGCTAGGCAATTCGTCGTCCCATCCAATTTTGACTTTCCATCCAAGTGGGTCAAAAATGGACATAAAAAATCTCAGGACCTGTCGTTTTGTAGGAATTTTTTCACCATTAAGAATGTCTGGATCCACTTTTTGTAAATTTGTCGAAAATATAAACTCATCAGATTCTGGTAACCATCTCAAGCCTAATACTCTTTCTGTTCAATTTTGGGGAAATTCGTCGATATTTTTAGAAGAATTGGCTCTGAGATTCTCGGGAATACTTTGAAGAACCATTTTTGAATTTGATATAAAATCACTTATTTCAAATCCTCCTCTGCGATGAACTTCTATCACTTGTTGAATTTGTTTTATGGCTTCATTTTCCGAAATACTGCTATCCAAATAGTCGTCGACATAATGTTTCTCTATAATCGCTTTGGATGCATCTGGGAATTCAATTTCATTTCCTTCCGCATTGCGGTTCTTGATGTATTGTGCAAGACATGGTGAACAAGTTGCACCGAATGTCATCGCGACCATTTCATAAGTTTCAGGTTCATTATTTCTATCTCTCCCCCTCCAAAGAAAACGTTGGGCTGGTCTGTCTTTTTTCCGAATACGAACTTGGTGAAACATCTCCTTAATGTCACCTGCATATGCAACTTGATATTGTCGAAATTTCATCAATACGCCTATGAGTGGTTTCGAAAGATCAGGTCCAGATAGAATTTGTGTATTTAAACTTATTTCTTGAGTTTTTGCCGCAGCATCAAACACCAGTCTTAATTTATCTGGTTTGTTGGGGTTCACCACTCCGAAATGTGGCAAGTACCAATTTTTCTCCGATCTTGGGATGTTTGGATAAAAACAACGAATTGCTCAGAGTCGTTTATTCAGGATGACCGTATATCAGACAACCGTTCGGATTCGTGGTTGGAATTGTAATCCTCGATCAAATCGCGGTCTTCATTCAAAAACCTTAGTCCGTCGTTTTTTCCCGAAGTTCGTTGACATGCCAACGTTACCAAAAATCATGTATCTATTTGAACTCAATAAATTGGAACAAGGCAACGAACTTCATGAAATGACCATCAGCATAATACATTATTCAAAATATTAACAAAAAAATGTTTAGGCAATACCTGACAGCTAATCATTATTGCGAAACACACAGGGTATCAACCTATACAATTATTACATTCAAAAACATCATAGCAATTACAAAGAAATAGGTATATGTTATAAATGTACTTTACAACACCTCCCCCCTAATTTTGAAAATTGTACCTAGGAACGGTACAATTTTCGCTAATTCGCGATACCTTACTACATTCATCCCCCTCGTCATTTTTCCCAGTTTCTATTGTGTCTTCAATGTGTTGTTCTCCCTCTGCAGAATTGTTTTTTAATAGACGATGCATTTCTACTCGCTTTTTTATTTCTGAAACGTTTGCATCTAGAATACAAGAGATAGCAAAAGGCAGAAACAACAATTAAGCTTACGAGGAAATATAATATCCAATGGTGAGGCAGGTCAGGATGGTTTAGTTGTATTTCGTTCTCGCTCTGTTGCAAATAATCTAAATCTTTACTAATTTTGGTTAACTCATCAAAATTACTTGAAACTACCGTAATTGGGATATCGAGTGACTTCAACTTTGAACAAATATGTGTTGTCAAGTTAAAATTAATTTCTTTTTTCAAATCCAATGGTGCAATGTATGTGATTGTGATTTCGCTAGAAAACTCTTGATGAGGTGTCAGAATAACTGACTTTGTATAGGCTGAACAGTTGGAATTTATGCTAAGAATACCCGTATTTTTTAAAATGAATGAAATTTGTTGTTCAGATGATTTGCAATTTAAATCGATATGTTCTTCATGGGGTGCAACATATATCCAAGAATTTTTGCCCGCTAATTGAATGAATATTGGCTCATTGATTTTCATAACTCGCGTTTGACAAGACTCAGGAATGGATGTAGTAGGCATAAACAATTCTGATTCGCAACCTTTATGTAAGTGAGCTAAATAAATTGGTTTGATTTGTTTACATAAATATTTATCTGTTAGAAAGTTCTTACAGCTAGATAATTCAACATCGCTAACTAAAAAGAAATGTTGTTTGGTAACGTCTGAAACGAAGAAATTATTTTGGGGAACGACAAGAGCAAAAGTATTATTCCCTAAAGGCATAGGTAAACTAGATAACCTAAATATATTATAACTACGTTTTTCAACTAGTGGAATATAAAGTAAAAATGTTAACCTTTTATTGATGAAAAATACATTAGTAGACAAAAGGTTATATAAGATGTGCATATTCTCAAGAACAGGAACAACGGGAAAAGTAACATCACTCAGAAAGTTTTGAATTTTCGTTAATTCGTTAGTTAATTTCATGGGACTCATTACCAATGGGTGCAAAACTCCTCTTTGGGCATACGATATTATTTCAATAAGATTGTTTTGATTGAGTTTGAATGTCGTTAGAACAGTATTCAACAATGATACGAGTTCATTTGTCTCAATAATTAATTGTTCTTGAATTTCGAATTTTGAAATGTTTACTGTCAAATCATTCAATACGCTCACAACTTTATTAACTTTGTGACTGAAGTTATCGAAATATGCAAATGATGTTCTATTTATCAAATGAACGGTATTCTGTATAATTGATGTCTGCTGTTTCAATAATGTTGAGAAATGTTCTTGATTTTTGCTAAGACGATCTATCTGTGAGTTAAAATAAACTGCATCATCTGCATCTAATGTGCCGAATAGAGTTTTCGACACCGACCCAACAGCATTTATCAAACCTCTTTTTGTTTTGTTATTTCGACGAACTCCTAATAGTTCGAAAATCGAATCGTCCTGAGAGTTAAGATTATCGATAATATTCTTGATAACTTTTTCAAAAGAATCACATTCAGTAACTGTAATTCCTTTATTTTTGCTCAGAAAGCATAGTCGTTTGATCTGATGGGCATAAAATAGAATAAGGTCGTATTCGTCATGATAATTTTGTAAATCTAGATAAGTGATCAATTTCCAATAGTCGTTATACAAATTCATGATACCTATTTTTTCGTAATATATCCCTGGACCCGTTTCTAGTGGTGAAATATGGTAGTAACCATCGTTGGCTTCAATCGCGAAGATGCACGACATGAGGGAGACTACTTCCAAGAATAACATTATCCTGTGAAAAGAAATATTTTGCGTAATTTTCCCGATTATTCAATAAACCTTTTCAGACGATTCAAATAGACTTTCAGTTTTCTTCTATTAACCAAAATTGTAACATTCACGTCCGAGTCGATATTTATTACTTCGTAGGGCCCGTTGTACAGCGGTATTAATTTCTTCGACTTTCCAATTACATTTGACTCGTTTCGTAATAAAACTTTGTCACCAATTTTGAGATTCAATTCATGTTCATTTTTGTCATAGTATGATTTCGAAATTTCTTTATTTTTAATGAGTTTTTCTCTAGCTGCCTCATGGGCGACTTGCAACCGCAATTTCATTTCATTATAATAATCGTCGAAATTATACATCATTTCTGGGTTTTTTGTCACACTAGAGGGTAAGATTGCTTTTCTACCGAACAAAAGTTCAAATGGGGTGAAACCAGTGGAAGTATGCGGAGTGGTATTGTAAGTGAACAACGCGTAAGGGATTTGAGTATACCAAGTATTCATATCCTTAACTGAAAAATTGCGTAAATATTCGGCCAAAGTTCTATGAGTACGCTCTAAACTTGATCCGAAAAATAAATTATACTGTAATCACTAGGACAACTATCCAAATCCTCTTCAGTTTCTTCGATATTCGGATTGTTAATTATTTGTCTTTCAATTATTTTTAAGAAGTCGTTGTAGGGTGTAGATGTATGTCTTTCCGTGTTTGAACGAGTCTGGACTTTGTAAATTCTACTTAAGGCATCTGCATTTGTATTGAAACGACTGGGCTTATGGGTTATGTCGAATTCAAATTCTTCCAACTTCAATCGAAAACGCATAAGTCGGCTTGACGGGTTTGATATAGAGAATAGATAAATTAGTGGTTTGTGATCAGTGAAAATATCGAATTTGCGTCCGTAGAGATAGGGCCGAAAATGCTGGCAACTCCAGACAATAGCTAGAAGTTCTCTCTCTATCGTACTGTAGTTCTGCTCAGCTTTATTTAGTATTCTCGACGCATACGCAATGGGTAGGTCATACCCGATTTCCCCTTGACTCAGAATTCCTGAGATTGCATATTGAGATGCATCGGTTGTGAGGATGAAAGTTTTTTGAAAATCAGGATAAATGAGGATTGGTGGACTTATCAATTTCTCTTTTAGTGTAGCAAAAGATTCGTCACAAAGTGAGGACCATTCAAATTTTGCGTCTTTCTTGAGTAATTTATTCAGAGGATGGGCAATTTTTGCGAAGTTCTCAATAAACCTGCGATAATAAGAAGCTAAACCAAGAAATGATTTCACCTCCTTCTGGTTACGAGGTTTCTTGAAATTTTTTACTACCTCGATTTTTCCTATGTCGGGCATTATACCTTCCTCAGAAATTACATGACCCAAATAAGTGATTTCCTTCCGAAGGAATTCACACTTGTCTGGCTGCAACTTTAGGTTGTGCTTGCGCAACCGTGACAGAACGTCAATTGATTTTGAATTGTGGGATTCTAAAGAACATCCGTAGATCACTATGTCATCTAAATATACGAAGCATTTCAAGCCTGTGAGTCCTATGAGCACATTATTGATAAGACGTTGAAACGTTGCGGGCGAACCTCTCAGACCCATGGCTAACCGTTTGTATTGATAATGTCCCTCGAAAGAAAATGCGGTACATTGTTTGGATTCGTCACTGAGTAATATTTGGTGGAATCCTTGAGCTAAATCTACAACTGAAAAGTATTTTGATTTTCCCAACTGATCTAAGATTTCTGTTATATTAGGCAAGGGATAGGCATCCGCTTCTGTAAGATCATTAAGTTTTCGGAAATCTACAACCAATCTATACCGTTTATTTCCTTTACTATCAGGTTTTTTTGGTACAATTAGTATTGGGCTATTGTAGGGGGAATTGCTATTTTCAATTATGTCATTATCCAACATTTTACTGATCTCATTTCGGACGTCTTGTTTTTGGAATTCGGGAATTCGATAAGGTTTAACAAAAACTGGTTTCTTAGAGGTTAGGGGTATGGAATGACGAACGGCATCTGTATAAGTCAGTTTATCGTCTTTTAAAAAAAAGATATCGTTGAATTCGCGGACAATTTCCAAAATGCTATCTCGCTCCTCAGAGTTCAAGTGATCGGTTCTTATTTCCTTTTCCAAAAGGGACAACCTTTCTTTATCATTCGAATTGAGAAAATGTAAGACGTGGTAATTATTCAAGTTATCAGAGTCGATTTTGTCAATGTCTGACTGATCCAAATACACGCTTTTTTCAGTGGCATTCAAAATACTAATATTTGACTTTGTTCCTTCGATTATGCAATTTCCTATGAATACACCGGGTTTTATTTCTTTTTGAAAACAGATTCTGGGTTCTATGCAATTTACTTGTACTGTTTTAATTATTTCTGACCTAGCAGGAACTTCGATAACATTTGTGAGTGGATGAGTCATTTGCAATGTAAACAAGTTTCCGTGTAATGGAATAGATATTGTTGACGCTTCATAATCTATGATAGCCTTAAATTGTGATAGAAAATCCTGTCCTAGAATGCCATCATAGGAAATTGGAAAATTATTGGGCACTATTTGAATTTCATGGGAAATGGCAATATGATCGGCAAGTTTGATTTCACCATAACAAACACCATAAGATAGAACACATTGTTCGGTAATACCTTTCAAACGCGCCTTTTTATCTGGATATATTAACGCATCTCCGTCTGTCTGTCGTAGTTTGAGAATAGTGACGTCGCTTCCCGTATCGACTAACATATTTGCGTAACCAGTAATTGACAGATTCAGTGGTAGTTTGACACATGAAGAATTCAAGTTCATATTTACTGTATAGATACTTGTTTCTCTATTGCAATCATTCGAATCAGCAAAATTATGATATAGGTCAGGAGGACGTGATTTTGTATCTTCGGATTTGCTGACATTATTGGATTAGGGAGAAATAGGATATTCGTGATTTGGCATATTGAAACAGGATTTGTTTGACTGACGGGATATAGAATCTGAATATTCTATGCTTTTTTCTTGATCTGAATTAGTTACTAGCTTAGAATCGCGATTATTTTGTATCGAATCATGGTAGATAGTAAGTGTTGATGTGGTATTTGAGCTACTGGAAATAGAAGGAGAATCTTGAAAACTGGAAGATATATTATTATCTTTGTTTGAAAAATAATGACGATTCATTTCGGCATCATGTGAAACGTTATGAATTCGAGTTTTCTCTAGTTGTCGGCAGATTGCATTTCGCGGACCCTGACAGTGCTGCCGCTCGCCGTTGGGCCCTGGAAGTTTCCCGAATTTTGCGCAGATCTAGTCATAGTTGAATTTGATCGTGAATTTGTATTATCATATCGATTGGAAAATGGCTGGCTTTGTGCAGGTGAATACCTATTTTGAGAATTTGTTGAGAAATTTCTTGCAGGTTGATTATTATTGGATTTGAATCTGGAATTATTATATTGACGTTTCCGACATTGTTCAATTGTATGCCCTATATTGTGGCAATAACGACATTCATTTGACACCTGATGGATATTTTCTGTCCTGATGTAAGAATTGTTTGGAAAGTTATTTTTAGGCCTAAAATTCGAAGGTTGATGTGAAGAGAACGGAATATTGTTTGAAAAGCAATTCGCAGATGTGTGATTCACTTTTCCACATTTGAAACATTTTCTAGGAGGATGACTTTGATTTTTTTGGTTGGCAATTCGAGTTGTTAAATTCCTTTCCTCTTCGCATGCCGCTTCGATGGCAACATTGAGCTCCTCGAATCGAGATGCTTTAATGATCAACTTTATTGGGTCTCTCAGTCCCTCGACAAAGGCTTTGAGAGCTGATTTAGAGTTTAAATTTTGAATTGCTGGAGCAGCAGCATCGCCTTCGCTGGCTATGCATGCGTCCGTTAGGTCTAATGAAAGTCTCTCTATTTTATTTGCAAAATCTCTCACACTCTCAGAAGAATTTTGCCTAGCATTGAGTAGTTCTATTTGAAGTTGACCTATAGTGCGTTTTTCTAAATACTGGTCTTGCAAGATAATTCTTAAATCGGCCCATGCATTTATCGTTTTGTACTTAATGAAATTGTATGCCTGCCCAGAGAGTTTACACTTGATGACGTTTAACAATTGAATTATTTCCTCCCTAGTTCTTGCCGTTTCGGACATGACATCACAACAAGAGACAAATTTGTGTAAATCATCCCTATTCCCTCGAAATTCGGGAATCATTTTGAGAGCCAAATCAACTTGGAAAACCATACCGATGTTATGATCGTGAATATAGTCAATATCAAAATTCGTACACTTTTGAGTAAAAAAAAATCGCTTACTTTATACTATTTTCTACAAAGAAGATGATCTTCCGAGATGTCCTCTAACCTGATGTCGTCTGGTCCTGTTTTTTCGGCCTGATGTCTTCTAACTTGATGTCTTATCTGGTCTCCTGTTTTCCAGCCTGATGTCTTCTGTGATTGATGTCGCTTGCAGTTGTCCTCTAGCACTGCTTAGGGTCTTGAAAGTGGCTATCTGATCCTGACTGGCCTCCCGAATATATACTCTTCTTCCAAAGTTTCCTGTTCGTCTGAGATGACTGATGACTGGTTGAACGTTGGATCCGTTACCTCTTAACCAGGTTGTCGAGGTGGAGCACTTCTCTTGCACTATAATCGGGGTTTGGTTTTTCCGTCAAACCACCGACAGCTTCGAATGTGTTCTCAGTATCCTTGCAAATTCACTACAGTATTCAGTATCTTAATCCAGCATCCCACCGCTGCCACCAAAATTTGTTGGGATGTTTGGATAAAAACAACGAATTGCTCAGAGTCGTTTATTCAGGATGACCGTATATCAGACAACCGTTCGGATTCGTGGTTGGAATTGTAATCCTCGATCAAATCGCGGTCTTCATTCAAAAACCTTAGTCCGTCGTTTTTTCCCGAAGTTCGTTGACATGCCAACGTTACCAAAAATCATGTATCTATTTGAACTCAATAAATTGGAACAAGGCAACGAACTTCATGAAATGACCATCAGCATAATACATTATTCAAAATATTAACAAAAAAATGTTTAGGCAATACCTGACAGCTAATCATTATTGCGAAACACACAGGGTATCAACCTATACAATTATTACATTCAAAAACATCATAGCAATTACAAAGAAATAGGTATATGTTATAAATGTACTTTACAACATCATCAATTTCGTCCTTATCAAGCTTCCTTGCATACCCCTTCTCCTCATATTCCATTATTTTTTGGCAATATTGTTCAGCAAATTTTTTGTCTTTATCCATTTTCCTTTCCATACAGTATAGACGTATCAAGGCTGATTTCTTGTTATCTGGAAAAGTTGTTCCATCTTTCCTCCATAGCAATCCTGTTTCAAATGTTCCTGCTATTCTGGACGTCGTTTGTTGCATTATGTTTTCACATATTTCATTTTCTTTTGTTTTTGTGTATTTTCCGCTTATTTTCACTCCAAAGGACTCTATGGTGAATGACTCTTTGACCATTTCATGCAGCTCATCATATTCCGATCTATTAGGATTCTTGTAGAATTCCATGGAGTACCCAGCCTAACAATTTTTCCGAAAGTAGTGGACCAATTTTATCCAACTGAATAACTCTTCTGGTAGCGATTAAATGTCCCTGGTCTTGTCCTATCAAAATTTGTGGAGTCTTCTCGTGGTAAGATGAAATCTTCTTCAATTGTTCTACATGAGGATATTTTGCTTTTACATTGTCTATGTCCAGAGTTTGTGTCGGTAACATCAGGTCTTTGATGGTTCTCACTTGGTTTAATTTGAAATATTTTCCATCTGTTGATCCTGAAATATCAAAATAAACTATCTTAGAATTGTCCTCTTGATGAATAATACCATTCGTCCATTGATAACAAATTGGTTCTGTGATACCTTCTAAACCTAGATCATCTGCCAAATTGGAGTCAATTAATGAAATTGTTGCTCCTTCATCATAAAATGCATATGTTGAGAACACACCATTTGGACCTTTCACATTGACGGGAAGTATCTTCAGTAGAACTTCATTTCGATTTCTTGTGACGTTGATGCGTTCCCTTTGTCCGGATGGTAGTTCTTGTCTTCGGTCAGAAATATGTTGTACAACTTGCTCAGCAGTATTAGATGGCTTGTGTAGGAGAGGATGGTGTATTCTGGTGCATCTATCCGAACCACAGTATTTTTTCTTGCGACAATTTGATTTATAATGATTCGGTTTGAGACAACAAATACACAGTTTATTTTTCACTACTATCTCCCATCTCTCATCCACGTTCATATCCTTGAAAGCTTTACAGTATTCTGAGGAGTGAATGGTTTCTTTACATAGAATACATTTTCTTTCACCAATATTCTGTTCTTTTCTAATTGATAGAACTGTTTCTCTCCTATGAGGATAATTACATCTTTCCTTGATTCTGAAAACTGGATTGTCCACGTAGCAAGAGATTTTTGCCTTTTCTTTTAACCATTCCGAGGACATTTTCAAATTTACATTGCTCCTATTATTCAGAACGTATTCCCCCCAGTTGAGCTTTAGGAAATATGGCAGTTAACGAGTTATTTCATCCAACAACTGAGGATTATACATATGTCCTGTAGACTCCAAAACTTCCATTGTAGTTATCAAATTGGTTACTGCATTAGAAAACCATATAATTGAATCAGGTTTTCCTTCTCTTGGCGACGGAGTCTTCTTCGCTTTTTCTACCAACACAGATATAATGATTTCAGGTCTTCCAAACGTCATTTCTAGGGTCTCCAATATGGTTTCCAAATTTGATGATGATATTAACAACGGTTTGACTGTTTTCCTTGCTCTTCCACGAAGACATTTCTGTATTCTTATCAAGTTCTATTCTTCTGTAAATTTGCAGGCTCTAGTGAATTTTCGGAACTGTGAAATAAAAAGAGGCCAATCTTCTGGTTCTCCCGAAAATAACGGCAAATCTTTCATTGACTGTCTGTTAAGTAATATCTCTACAGGATCTTTCTTCGTCGTCATTTGATATTCGTAGTTAGGAATCGGTTGCCCTTCAATTTGATTTTCAAACAAATTCTTGACTCTCTCCAGCCCGTTTTCAGATGCTTATTTTTTTATCGCTTGGAGCGCATGAGAGCGAATCCCTATAATGTTCAAAGAACATCGTGCGTTCCTAGGGAGGATACGGATAGGAGGTAGGTATTGGAATTTTTCTTGAACTTCTGGAGATTATATGTTGTTGGGAATACTTCCTCAGGCCATGAATTCCAGAGCCCAGCCGTTCTATGGATGAAGGAGTTTTGATAAAGTGCTGTTCGGCATCTTTCGAGGTTGACAACGGAAGGATGTGCTGACTGGGCTTGTCTAGTTCGTCTTACTGGTATTGCTAGTGAAGGGATGATAGCAGAGATTTCCGAAGAACATTTCCCGTGGAAGTATCGATAGAAAAGTGGAAGGTCGCCGACCTTCCTACGGTGTTCCAATGATGTCAAAGAGCGAGTGAGTGTGGCGTCACCCACCAGGCGGATGGCTCTTCTCTGGACGGAATCTAAGAGCATCAGCGTATGTTTCGGTGCAGAACCCCATATGTGGGAACAGTATTCTAGAACAGGCCGTATCTGCGCTTTGTAAATCATGAGGAGCTGTTGAGGTGTAAAGTAGCATTTCGCACGGAACAAGAATCCGAGTTTGTGTGAAGCAGCTTTTGCGATGGATCTGACATGATTATCCCATGAAAGAGTGTTACTGATGGAAATACCGAGCATAGATATGGTGGGCTTGGTGGGGATGGTGGTGCCAGACATTACAATGTCGGGCATACTGAGTTCCGCCTCTCTAGAGAAAGTACAGGCTTGAGAGGCGTTGAATTTATCTAGGTTGTTGGTTCCCCAGGCTGTGATTTCAGCAAGGTCTTCATTGACAGCATTGACCTGCCTGCGCCGTGTGTTCTTAGTTTCCTGGGAAGAAATAGGAATTCTGGAAGAGAACGCTGTATGGAGGGTACTATCATCTGCAAAGCTGTGGATGGGGCAAGTTGTTACTCCCAACAGATCATTGATATGAAGAAGGAATAATGTTGGTGCCAAAATTGATCCTTGTAGAACGCCCGAATTGATGCCAATTGTATCAGACGATACACCGTCCACCACCACATGAAGCGATCTGCCTGAAAGAAAACTCGATAAGAGATGGCATAGCTGAGGTGGTGAGCCGTATGATGGTAGTTTGTGGAGGTGTCCTTCGTGCCAAACACGGTCAAATGCTTTCGATATGTCCAAAGCGACAGCTAGAGATTCCTCGTGTTTTTCTAATGAAGCTTGCCATAAATGGGTGACGTAGGCAAGTAGATCTCCAGAAGATCTTCGGTGGCGAAAGCCGTATTGTCTATCATTGATGATACCCGAGCTCTCCAGATATTTGATGAGCTCAATGTTGATGCCTTTCTCCATAACTTTGGAGATTACTGATAACAGGGCAATGGGCCTGTAGTTGTTGGGCAGGTTCTTGTTTCCTTTTTTGGGGATTGGTGGACTCTAGCTGTCTTCCAGCATGATGGAAAAATACCCGACCTTCACGAGACGGTAAACAACTTGTAGAGAATCGGTGTTGATTCTGGTGCACATTTTTTGAGGATAATGGGTGGAATTCCATCAGGACCGTTAGACTTATTCATTTTGAGACCAAGCAAAATTCGTCTGATAGTGCGCTGACGGAAGACGATTTCGGGCATTCGACTCTCAACGGGTGGAATGTCTGGCGGCACTTTTCCTTGGGAATCTAAAGAAGAGTTTGCTGCGAAAATCGCTGCAAAAATATTTGCTTTCTCCTGCGATGTTGTTGCTAATGTGCCGTCGGATTTGGACAGTGGTGGAAATGAACTATTGGTGAAATTTCTTCCGACCGCTTTAGCAAGGGACCAAAACGAACGGGAGCCATTGGGACAATCTATGAGTTTCGATCTTATCTTGGCATTGTATGTTTCTTTCGAAGCATCTATTGTTTGGATGCAGTGATTTCTGGCATCAACGTTTTCTGCTCTAGTCGCGAGGTTAGGGTTTTTGCGCCAGCGATGGTAGGCTGTTTGTTTCAAGGCAACAGTTCTAGAACAGTTTTTGTTAAATTATTATGTTCAATGTCACTTTCACATTTACTTTCAATGTCGCTGAGTTCCATTTTCATCTCCAATTCTATAAGTTCTTTCTCTCTGAGATATCTCTTCTTCCTCGAAAGCTGTTCCTCTTGATCTCTTCTTTCTTCAATCGCTGCTAATCGTCTGGCAGCATCAAGATGAATCTCGATTGCTCTTTCACTGGAAGTATTCGATTTTCCGCTCACAGTTCTTAACGAATTCTGTGATTTCCTCTGTATCTGAGATAACCTATCAGCATTTTCGTGTCTCGAAAATCCTAGGAAATCCTCAACTGGACTACCAGCCTGTCTGACTTCGAATTCATTTGAATTTTCCTTAGTTATCCCACCTGATATTTGACTGGTACTGTCTCCCAATCTTTCCATCTTATGGTACTGTTTTACCGAGTTGAAATTCTTCTTATAGTTCGAAGGACCACTGTTAGAACTTCTGTTCTTCTTTTCACTATTTTATATCGTCTTTTTCTATATTATTTCAATAAAAATCTCAATGACAGATTTCTGACTCTGACATCCATTTATTATTTTCTGTCTATCTACTGTCTTTCAACATAACATATACAAGGTATTCATGAAATGATAAAACACGTTGAACATATACGAGGTATTCATAAAATGATAAAACAACATTAACAACAATGTTTATACTGTAACTCTGCAGTCTAGCATCTGACATGCATACAGTTGTAGCAGATACGATGGCAGTGACCATATAAGACGACTCTGAAGGGTATATAATTAGTTCAATAGGCAAATGAAGTTACATCGCCTTCATCGGTGTGCACACTCTATCTCTATCCGATCATCTCACATGGATACTATTGAAGCGAACGAGTTCGCAATGCCCATATGAGACGACTTCTAAGCGGGTGTAACGCACACAACTTGTAGAACAAGAAACTTCGCCAACGACTATGTTTACACATGAGCTCTGCAGTTTAGCTCCTGATATGCATTCAGTTGAAGCAGATATGATCGCAGTGATCATGTGAGACGATTTTGGAGGGTATGTATAAGTGAAATGAGCAGATGAAGAATCATCGACTTCATCGGTGTGCACACTCTATCTCTCTATCCTTTCATCTCACATGGAGACTTCTGAAGCAGACGAGTTCGCAATGCCCATATGAGACGACTTTCAAGCGGGTATAACGCACACAACTTGCACAACAAAGAACTTCGACTCCGACTCTGTTTACACTGTAATTCTGCCGGCTAGCATCTAACATGCATACTGTTGGAGCAGATACGATTGCAGTGACCATATAAGACGAGTTCAAAGACAGTATAACGCACACAGCTTGCAGAACAAGGAACTTCGATTTTGACTTTGTTTACACTGTTACTCTGCAGTCTAGAATCTGACATGCATACAGTTGAAGCAGATACGATGGCAGTGATCGTATAAGACGACTTTGACGGATATATAACGAGTACAATAGGCAAACGAAGATACATCGACTTCATCGTTTTGATCACTATATCTCTCTATCCTATCATCTCACATAGACACTATTGAAACAGACGAGTTTGCATTGACCATATAAAACGTCTTCTTGGCGGGTATAACGCAAACAACTTGCGGAACAAGAAACTTCGACTACGACTATGTTAACACATTAACGCCGCAGTCTAGCTTCTGACATGCATACAGTTGAAGCAGATATGATCGCAGTGACCATATGAGACAAATCTGGAGGGTATATAGAGAGTTCAATAGGCAGATGAAGATACATCGACTTCATCGGACTGCACACTCTATCTCTCAATCCTATCATCTCACATGGACACTTTTGAAGCAGACGAGTTCGCAATGCCTATATGAGACGACTTCTGAGCAGGTATAACGCACACAACTTGCAGAACAAGAAACTTCGACTTCGACTATGTTCACACTGTAACTCTGTAGTCTTGAATCTGACATGCATACAGTTGAAGCAGATACGACTGCAGTGACCATGTGAGACCATTTTGGAGGATATATAGCGAGTACAACATGCAAATGGAGATATATCGACTTCATCGTTGTGCACACTATATCTCTCTATTCTATCATACCACATGGAAACTTTTGAAGCAGACGAGTTCGCAATGCCCATATGAGACGACTTCCAAGCGGATATAACGCACACAACTTGCATAACAAGAAACTTCGACTTTGACTTTGTTTACACTGTAACTCTGCCGTCTAGCATCTGAATTGCATACAGTTGGAGCAGGAACGATTGCAGTGACCATATTAGACAAGTTCTAAGCGGGTATATTGCACACAGTTTGCAGATCAAGAAACTTCGACATCGACCATGTTTACACTGTAACTCTGCGGTCTAGCATCTGACATGCCTACAGTTGAAGCGAATAATAATAATAATTATAATGATAATAATAATAATAATAATAATAATAATAATAATAATAATAATAATAATAATAATAATAATAATAATAATAATAATAATAATAATAATAATAATAATAATAATAATAATAATAATAATAATAATAATAATAATAATAATAATAATAATAATAATAATAATAATAATAATAATAATAATAATAATAATAATAATAATAATAATAATAATAATAATAATAATAATAATAATAATAATAATAATAATAATAATAATAATAATAATAATAATAATAATAATAATAATAATAATAATAATAATAATAATAATAATAATAATAATAATAATAATAATAATAATAATAATTATAAGGCAGGAAGGCGAATCTCTCAGAGGTTTGTCCATGGTGAGTAGCGACACCACCTTTCCGAGCTGAGGGTGCAAAATCGGACTGGCAGCGAGAGCGCTCCCAGAAGGAGAAATTTATTTCTCCTTTTATGTCAGCCGTGGGCCTGCTAGGTTAACCACCTGGCAGGCCCAAATACTCTGGTTCCCATAAACAGAGGACAGGGCCCCCACAACCGACCCCAGCCGGATAGGGGTCAAAGGCAAGGTGGTGGGGCCCAACAGGACGGACAGCCTGATAACGACCGCGACGAAAATGGACGCCTTGAGTGGACAGATGATCTTAGGGACGACCTTCTGCAGTGCTTCGAGAGCAGCGATCCAGGG
Organism: Phaedon cochleariae; assembly: GCA_918026855.4. Classification (NCBI taxonomy): domain Eukaryota; kingdom Metazoa; phylum Arthropoda; class Insecta; order Coleoptera; family Chrysomelidae; genus Phaedon; species Phaedon cochleariae. The sequence goes on along the minus strand of OU896721.1, from coordinate 13,634,469 downwards.
CGTAGGGGATACATGAGGCGGATGCATGCTCTGTGGATTGAGCAACACCCAGAGCATGGAGCACTCACCGCTCAAAATCTGCGGGATTATGTATCTCACCTACGCGCTAGACACTACGTGAGAGTCCCTTCTCGGCAGGAAGATGGTGTGGAGGAACAACACGCTCCACCCATTCTGCCTCACAACGGGAGAGGGGACCGTGTGCTTCCTGAGGTGAGCGAAATCAGGAACCGCAGGAGCCTACTCAACATTAAGGCCCTGCGGCCCCAAGACCTTGCAAGGATGAATGAATCACTTCGAGGAACACTTCCGGAAGGGGCTGACATCTGGCACATCAACTGTGCCGTGTATGACGTCGTTCGGTCCTCTCTACCGGAGAGACCCATACAAACGGTCTCACCGACGGAGAGGGCCGATCGGCGTGTACAGAAGATGGAAGCCAAGATCCAGTCGGCGAGACAACACACTTCCCGTATCCAGTGTGTGATGGATTATGTGAGGGCCAACAGGCCATTCACGTCGAAGGTGCGACGGATGGCCAATACATTGCGTCGCACCCATCACACACTAAATGAGGCAGTGCTATCCACAATCAAACAGCACTGCCTCGAAAGGATACGGATGTTAGTGGCTGCAAAACAGTCACTAAAGAGGCGAGCGAGAGGGCTGGCGGAAAATAAACAATTCCGCGAGAAGCCCTCCCGCTTATTTCAACCGCCTCCAAGTGTGGTTGACAGTCCGCCGACTGCTGATCAGGTGTAAACCTTTTGGAAGGGTATTTATGAGGTGAGACATCCATTCAACAGAGATACTCCAGCCCTGGCGCAGTTCGGTATCTTCTGCGAAAGATATCGAGAGCCTGAGCCCGAATTACTGCGCCAACCGATAACCACTGAGGAGGTTCGAGAAGCCCTCAAAGGCTCCAAGAACTTTGCTGCTCCTGGTCCCGACGGGATCAATAACTTTTGGTGGAAAAAGTTACCCTCCACCCACCACCATTTAGCCAGTATATTTAATAGCTGGCTAAATGGGGAGCAGCAAATCCCTGAGTGGTTTATCGAGGGGCGAACCGTGCTTCTCCCTAAGACTGGAGATTTGTCCAATCCAAAGAATTACCGACCAATTACCTGTCTGAATGCATGTTACAAGTTGTTCACGCGCATCTTGTACATGCGAGTACTCCTAGTAGTTGACCCGGTTTACCAACGGATTTTTGAGCAGCGTGGGTCAAAGAGAGGTGTTGCTGGCTGCAAGGAGAACCTGTTGATAGATAGATCTATCACACAGGACTCCGTGCAGTACAAGCGGCATCTTTCTGTGGCCTGGATCGATTACCGAAAGGCATTTGACACAACGTCACATGAGTTACTTGTGTACTTGCTCAAGTGTCTCTCGGTACCCGATTCTATAGTGAGATGCATAGAACAACTGATGCTGGTCTGGAAGATCCGCTTTACTATAACATCAGGTAATGCGAGAGTTCAGACAGAGCCAGTCATCATAAGGAGAGGAGTATTTCAAGGGGACTCCCTTAGCCCACTCCTATTCTGCATCTCACTCCTGCCACTATCCGTTGAGCTCCGCAGAACCAGAGGATACAACTGCGGCCCACCCAGTTACCGGAGGCATAAAGTCACTCACTTATTCTATGTGGATGACCTTAAACTTTATGCCTCTGGTGAGAGGGATATGGACCAATCCCTCAGGGTGGTACAGGAGTACACGCAGGCAATTGGAATGGAATTCGGAATGGACAAATGTGCACTGGTTCATCTCAAGAGAGGACAATGCGAGAACTACGACAAGGACGCGCAGCTCGTGGACGGAAGCATCCTACACCACCTGGATGCCGGAGAGACGTACACCTACCTGGGTGTAGAGGAAACTCACATCCAGGAGGCACAACGGGTAAAAGACGCTCTCCGCAGCAAGTATCGGCAGCGGCTCCGACAGATCTGGTAGTCAGAACTGTCGGGGAAGAACAAAGTCGCTGCGACTAACATGCTTGCTGTTCCGATCCTACTTTACTCATTTGGAGTGATAAAGTGGACTCAAGTCGAGCTGCGACAACTTGACGTAAGTACTCGCAAGATGATGCATCTCCATAGGAGTCTGCATCCAAATTCGTCCGTTCCACGGTTATACATACCTAGAGACCAGGGTGGCCGTGGACTCTTGAGCTTGGAGTATCTCCATAACAGAATGGTTCTGGATGGCGCCTGCAAAGTCATCAGGAGTTCGGACCCCCTTCTGCAAATGGTTAAAACCCATGAAGAGGCAGGAGTAGGAGCTTTTCTTTTCAGGGCAGCACGTCGAGCAGCCGATGAATTGTCTCTGATTTTCGACTCCGAGCGCGAGGCTCAGGACTCAGTTACTGAGCTAGAGCCTGCTCGGAGGAAGGCCCGCATCAAAGCTGCAGAAGTGGAAAAGCTCCTGCAGCTTCACATGGATGAGCCCATGCATTCGGTTTACTTCAAGACCATTGAAGACCGGGGCTTATCCAAAGAACTGACTTTTGCTTTTCTGTTGTTAAAAACCCCATCCTGGCATGCCATGATGAACCCCTCTGTATGCAGTCTCGGCCTATATCCATAGACACAATGCGGCATTGCGAGTGCTCTACTACTATTTGAGGCACTCGTACGGAATAGACGAGACCCCAGTGCTGCCCTATGCTCCATGGGATATTGAGTCTGTTGTGGAGAATGAGAGGTGCCGAATTTATTGGAACTTTTCATTCCCCACCCTCAGGCAAATTCAAGCTAACAAGCCTGATGTAGTCCTCCTCGACCATCAAACCAAAGCGATGTTCGTGATCGAGTTTTCGGCGCCAGCCGAACCGAACATCGTTTTGAAGGAGGAGGAAAAACGGACTAAACATTGAGATCTTCTCTTCGAACTCCGCCGGCTCTATCCAGACCATTCTGTGGAATTGGTCATCCTGATTATCGGCTCGGGTCGTGACTGGAATGATATGAATTCAAAATAATAATAATAATAATAATAATAATAATAATAATAATAATAATAATAATAATAATAATAATAATAATAATAATAATAATAATAATAATAATAATAATAATAATAATAATAATAATAATAATAATAATAATAATGCTGCCCTATGCTCCGAGAGATATTGAGTCCGTTGTGGAGAATGAGAGGTGCCGAATTTATTGGAACTTTTCATTCCCCACCCTCAGGCAGATACAAGCTAACAAGCCTGATGTAGTCCTCCTCGACCATCAAACCAAAGCGATGTTCGTGATCGAGTTTTCGGCGCCAGCCGAACCGAACATCGTTTTGAAGGAGGAGGAAAAACGGACTAAATATCGAGATCTTCTCTTCGAACTCCGCCGGCTCTATCCAGACCATTCTGTGGAATTGGTCATCCTGATAATCGGCTCCCTAGGAGGCACACGACACACGCTGCTCTCGGAGATCCAGAAAATCCCAGCGTGCCGTGATAAGGCACACATCCTGGCTGGTGGAATGCAGAAGGCCGTCATACTGGGATCATTGCGTCTACTTAGGGCACACGGTACTTGGTCCCAGTGATTACTCACCTCACAGGCTGTGAGGAGTAGTCACTGGATTTTATCCAGCACGACTCTGCGTGACGTCGGAGGCCGCAGGGTCGTGACTGGAATTATATGAACTAAATAATAATAATAATAATAATAATAATAATAATAATAATAATAATAATAATAATAATAATAATAATAATAATAATAATAATAATAATAATAATAATAATAATGATAATAATAATAAAGGCCCTGCGGCCCCAAGACATTGCAAGAATGGATGAATCGCTTCGAGGGACACTTCCGGAAGGGGCTGAAATCTGGCACATCAACTGTGCCAGTAGTTAAAACTAAGAGAGCACGACTACCAGCATAGGGAAATACATGCTTTAATCTTAACTGGAACGCGGCCTGTGTTCTAGCGGGGAAGCGGGGGTAGCGGGAGCGCGAGCTTATCGAAACCGCAACAAATAACACTTTAATGACAATAACAAGATGGTGACGACATCATCATCATCATGATGAATTTTTAAATAAATAAATTAAAAAAAGCTGTCACCGCTGGGGGAAATTGAACCAGGGACCTTTGCATTACGATGCAGCGTATATACGCACTGTGGTATTCCGACCTCCGTGATATGCCAATTATTTTAATGCTATTCAAACGGGATATCCATAGCTGGCGCGCGCTTATCTTTGCAACGGATCCATCGAGGTAGAGTGAAGCGAGAGATGCATTCCAAAGATAAGAAACTTCGAGTCGAAAATAATATCCATCGATGGCGCGCGCTTATCTTTGCAACGGATCTATCGAGGTACAGTGAAGCGAGAGATGCATTCCAGAGATAAGAAACTTCGAGTCGAAAATAATATCCATCGCTGGCGCGCGCTTATCTTTGCAACGGATCTATCGAGGTAGAGTAAGGCTCGAGCGCGCGGTGCTGCAGCGTTGTCGGACGTATGTGTTTGGGTGTTAATATTGTTACATTATTGTGTGTGGCAACGCTGTCTCGATTCATGGCGTTCGAAGCAAAGCGAGAGATCCCTTAGAATGATAAGCGCGCGCTCGTATACTCATTCCTCAAACTGTGACTTTAATGACAATAACAAGATTTAATTTTCATATACAGGGTGTTTGAGTTAATGAAGATTGAAAAAAAAAATATATACAGGGCGGCCCATGAGGGTGAAAGAATACGAAAACGAAGATAAATAATCTATTTATTTAAGTAATCCTTTTCTACAAAAATGACATGCCTCTTGAGAAGATGGTGGTCCATCCCAGTGTGTAGTCCAATCGGGACGATTATAATGAACGAAGCATGGCAGTTTGATTTGTAGATTAAAGTTGCTGCGATATTCTTGAGGAAGTTTGTGCCACACTCTTAATAGCCCATAAGGATCTGCATATTCAATGAGACATTCTACTGGAATGTACTGCAATTCTTGTTCAGTGAATTTCGTCAAAGTCAAAGCGGGAGATTTTATAAACTCCAATAGCACAGCTATTTCAGACTTCATGATTTTTCGAGCAGAGCTAAAATATTTCAGATGCTACTAGTTTCACGTCAAGTTGTAGACTGATGAAATAAATAAAAAACGAGTCACATATTTCACAGGTTTTTATTCAAATCAGCCATCAATTCATTTTTACAGTAATATAGATATTCTCTGAGAGCGTTACTAGACATGCTATTGCAAACATCGCAAAACCCTAATATAAGCTCTTGTGCACTCAAAACAGTCAGTTTATTTTTTATCCATTCAGCTATTACATTCATAATATTCTGATAAAACATAAAAAAGTCCAAGTCATTGATTAAATTAACTCGATGTGAAACAATGCACATTTCAGCACTCAAAATGTCTGCAACATCCTCTTCCACCAATTCGAATGTAATGTGGTATTTGGTTAGTGACAACATTTTGACACCATCGCAAACGAATTTGGTTATAGCAATATAGTCTCCGCAGGTGGTAACGGCAGGATCATATTCATCAATGAAACAGGGCAGGGGTGCTTCAAAAAAGTCTTGTTGTACCTTATACAGCGAATCGATGAAGGTGGCCCATTCATATGTGGAGAACGAAATTTTCGCTGGATGGAAGGGTTTCTTCAGGATGATGCTCGGACTAAACTGTCTAGCTGGACTAAGTCCGCACTGAATCATGTAGGTGGACAACTGGAACGATGAAGTCAGCAGGAGGTACGATTCGGCTTTCGCTGCTTGCTCAATCATGTCCAAATACGTATCAACGTCACCATAATAACCCATCATTGATGATGATGATGATCTAGAACTACCATCTTCGAAAAGCACTTCACTAGATGAATAACCAGAGTCTTCACTCATTGTTCTCGAACTGATGTGTTGAAAGTTTCAGTCCTCATTATTTATACCATAACTGTTGACTGATCATAACATCCGGCAGATTGGAATAACAGGTTATTTGTTAGTGATCGATGAAAGGCCCTCTCATAGCCATTGAATGTGTGCTTCTTTTCCATATGTTTGCATTATAATTTATTGTTGGAATCAATCCAACTATTGTGTGTATCATCGAATCCCAACCATTTGACAAACACCTTTTTGCCTTTTTTTCTTAAAACTTTTTCCACTAGATAGATGTCAGGATTTATAGTTTTTTGCAATTCTTCAGGATAAAAAGCACCTTTGATCGGAGTACCATGCAAATCTTCCAAGATGTATGTAGTAGGTTTCGTAATACGAACTTTTACGATTTTAAATAGTTCAGTAGTCCAATTTGGCGTATAATTCTTTTCGAAAACATGTTTGGCTTTGCTGATTCTCACAATGTCACCAACGTTGAATTTTCTAATTCCAGCAATTTTGATGTGATTGTACGTGGATTTTAAAATATCTTGTTCGTTGGCTTTGGTGACATCACTGGGCTTGCATCTTATTGTCGTATGTTTCGTGTTATTATAATTTTTCGTGATTTCAGGCAGGACCTCTATCCAACGGTATGAGCCATTCAAACTAAAGAATTTGTACAGTTTTTCCTTCAATGTCCGTATAACACGTTCAGCAATGGCTGCCTTCATTATGGTGTACGTATGATAATGGTTGATGGAGAACTTTTTCATCAGACTTTGAAACTTTTCGTTGTAGAATTCGGTACCTTGATCGGTTTGCAAATTCTTGGGAATTCTGTTGTTGGCATGCGATAGAATATCAGCAAATGCACGAGCGATTTCAGCACCAGTTTTTGATTTTAGTGGTCTAGTCCATAGGTACTTGGAAAAACAATCAATCACGACCATTATCAGCTTGTGATCCTTATTTACAGAGGCATAAGGTCGCATTTCGGCTAGATCCATTTGCCATAAGTCATCCAAACCTTTGATGATAATGCGACGCCTTGGAAATTTTTTCCTAGCAGGTCTATGTAATTCATTGACGAGTTGGATTTTTTCTTTAGAATGTGACATATTGACTTCGTTGGATTAGGAGTTTATATGATGGGTTTCACACAGGGGGCTTCCTTTTTGGTGGCGGTGGTGTTGTCGTAGATTTTGGAGTGATGGCAATCTTGGCCAGATCTTTTTTCATTTGATCAATGGCATCAGCAAGCTGGCGTTCTTTATCACGGCTGTGTTGTTGCTCAGCCTTCAAATCATGCAAACTCTTCACAGTGTTGTCAATCTTATCGACAAGTTCTAGAATATTTTTCACATTCAAGTCGATGTCGCTTTTGAGTTTTGGTAGAGAGTTGTTGCGAAGCTGCTCCACATGTATGTTGATCTTGTGCACTATGCCAGACAACTGAACAAAGTTTGTATTGTACGTTGCCAGTTTGAGATCATGAGAATCCACTCTCTTTCGTACATCGATAATTTCGTTGCTGAAGCCAGCAAGGTAATTTCGGATTTTTTCACCGTAATTATCGAAAGCAATCTTGAAATCTAACTTTATTTGCGATATAACTTCATCCACATATTGTTTGTTTGCAACATCAGCGGCATCTGTTGGCAGTTTTACGTTACACATCTTCAAATGGCCAACATCAATATCACCGGTTGGAGTATGTGAAAATCCAGATCTGACTGTCACCATCTGAGCTGAGCGTGGAAACGAGCCACGTCCGAATTTGTCGAGACTCATTATGCTAATGACTAAAGTATTGTACGTTATCGATAATGGTCGGCACTTTGCATCGCCAATTATTAGCCCCTTCACTCATAGACATGCCATGAAAGTGTCACAGAAGTGTCAAGGAAGTGTAACGGAAGTTCACGGAAGTGTCAAGGAAGTGTCACGGAACTGTCACGGAACTGTCATGGAAGTGTCAAGGAAGTGTCATGGAACTGTCATGGAAGTTGTCATGGAAGTGTTACGGAAGTATCACAGAAATGTCACACATGTTTTATTATGCCGGCCTCTTCTAATTCATTCAAGATGGCAACAATCTCGTTATCGTTTGATGTATTTCCGGCTTGCTGTGATGCAATGAGCAACTTCAATCTATCTACCAATTCGTTTGGATCATCCCAATACATGTATTCGATAGGTGCTGTGTTGTATGTCAACTTCAAACCACGACCACTGGAATTGGATCTGAACATTGGACGAATAATTTCTACGTATTTGAGTCTAGAGGAGGACTTCATACGTCCTGCAGAATTCAGATGAGCTTTGGTGAGCAAGAGTATTTGCTTGTATGGGTTCGTATCATCTTTGGCAAAGGATGGATCATTATAGAAGAGTAATTGATAGAGGCCTGGGGTCCCACGGAACCGAAAGCCATCAAGAAGTATATCTCCAGTTCTTCGATGGAAATTCATTTCTTTTCCGTTGAGAGACCATTTCGATGTTACTGGATCATATTTGGGACCATAAACCGTATCGATATTTTCATCATTTGTCCAGTATTCAGTCAGATATTTTTGAGCCATCGCAGGATACTGATCAACGTAATCATGTATTGCAGCCGGTGAGATATTTTCACTATCTACAAAAAGTTCATCATCAGCATCGTCATAACCATCCTCATCATCATCTTCAGTATGCCCAGCATTATCAGCCACATCCATCATAGGTATGAAATTAGTTTGATTCAAATCCGATTGCTCCCTCTCAACCTCCCCATCCTCTTCCTCCTTCTTCTCCTTCTTCAACCCCAACGATTTTGCTCTGCTTCGCTTGATGTTTGAAAGCGTTCCATCGAGTTTTTCTTTTATTACCTTGGACGTGGTGGCAATTTGTTTCAAAGGTGATGTCAGTGGTTGGAAAATTTTCTGTAACGCATCATCATCCTCAGACTTGCCCAATTTTAGTGCTAAATATTTTCTTCTGATTGATTTCGATAGTTCGTTGATTTTTTTCTTGCGCAGCGCATCAGCAACATCATCATGCATCTTGGTTGACGTCATCTTGATGAATGGTCCAGAGATCACAGTCTTATGAACTTATCGAAACCATTTCTATATCTGCCAGCATTCATATCGAAAGTTTTTGCAATCACCATCGCACCATATTGGTTGGAATTCCAACACTCTGAGCACAATGCTTTAAATTTATCGAATGACATGTCTGGTGAGACATGCTCGTCGAACACATGCTTCAAATTCATTTCATCCTGTCCAAATAACACCAACAGGTTACTGTTGTCTCGCACCAGCTGCTTCGGTATCTTAGAAAAAGTCTGGCATAGGTATGCTACGTCAATATCCTTGTGTCTACACATTGAAAAATATTCTCGAATTTTTTGCTGCTTGTCGCATGATACATCATCAAAAATGAATATCGAATTATTTTTCGCTTCTGATGGACTAATGACATCATCATTTTCTTTAAAGGGAAAATACCCAACACCTTTCACTGAATCCAACACTTGTTGCAGCAATTGATATTTCGGTTGGTACAACGACTTTGAATACACGTAAACGTTCTCGAATTTCGCGCCATTTGGATTGAACAGCAGGGAAAGCATCGCATTGGTCTTTCCACATCCGCTTGGTCCGCAGAAGATTGCTCTGAACGAATGGGGAAGCAGTTTCCCATGTTTACTATTTACTGGTGGTTTGGTTGACAAAATTCCATCCAAATTCACAATGGGTAACATCCGTTCTTGTTGAATGATCTTCATCATGTGATGATATATTTTTCATTTCATTAGGTATATGCAGAGTTGTCGAACTTCCTACACGTCAGTCTTCATGTTGCTCTACCACGGAGAGGGTGTGCTTAATTCTCTGATCGATAAACTTCCCATCGAATTACACATTCCAGGCTACAGATTTTGTGGTCCAGGTACCAAACTCGATAAAAGACTTGCAAGAGGAGACACCGGTATCAATCCGTTGGACGACGCGTGTCGAGAACACGATATCGCCTATTCACAAAATTCCTCAATAGAAGACAGGCACAAAGCTGATTGGATATTGGAAAATAGAGCGTGGGAGAGAGTCAAGTCGAAGAACGCTAAATTCAAAGAGAAGGCTGCTGCTTGGCTTGTCACCACCGGAATGAAGGTCAAACGAAAACTTGGCATGGGTCTTGTATCACAGCAATCCCTATCCAACATTATCAAATTCATAAAAAATGTACTATCAAAGTCAGATGGTGGTGGTGGTGGTGGTGGTGGTAGTACAACATCAGGAAGTGGTCTGAATAAATCTGCATTGAAAGCACTCCATGCAGCCAGAATGGCAGTCAAGAGGGCTGGCGGTAAAAAAAGAATCAGAGTACCAAGAATCATACCTCTTCCACACAGTGGCGGTATACTACCATTGATACCAATCTTTGCCGCCTTGGGAGCCCTAGGATCTCTAGCTGGAGGAGCCGGAGCAGTCGCAAAGACAGTCATTGATGCGAAAAATGCAAAGAAAAAGCTCGAAGAAGATCAAAGACATAATAAAGCAATGGAGGCTATCGGCAAGCAGGGTTCCGGCCTATTTCTACGCAAAACATCGAGAGGATTCGGACTGTACTTGAAGAAACAATCAAAAAACTCAAAAAACTTCTAGACAAGCTACCCAATAAATCAATGTACGATAAAGATGTGATAAAGTATGCCAAACAGCTGAAAATACCGAATTTTCGAGGTGTTTTTATGCGGGACACTCTACCTTCCACCGGTCCATGGCATCGCGAGTGTGCTGTATTGAATTTGGATACCGCCAATCATGCGGGCACTCATTGGGTGGCTTACATAAAAAATGATAAAAAAGCCTTATATTTCGATAGTTATGGCAATCTGAAACCGCCCAGAGAATTGGCGCAATATTTGGGTGCCAGCACGAAAATCTTGTACAATAACAATCAATACCAGAATTTCAATCAAAGTAATTGTGGACGTCTATGTTTAGAATTCCTTTTTAATGAGACCAAGTAACTCGGTCATTGTGCATCAGTCATGTCTCTGATTGTGACGTTGAAAGGTCGTACATCTACGCTCTCCATAGACTTTTTGACACCACTCCAACTCGATCCAGACTCTGATTACGGACTAGCATTGTTGGGATTCCATTCATACAACAGTATACCGAATATCGACAAAGGATCAAAGTTTTATCTGCAAGATAAGACCAAGGCGGGAAAGATCATCGATATTCCCGAAGGTTCATACGACATTGTGGACATTGAGAAATTCATACGCAAAGAATTGGGCATCTCAAGTGCAAAGGACGTTGATGATATATTCTCGTTGAAGCCCAACAATAATACACTAAAGTGTGAGATTTCGAGCAAACAGTTTGCCATTGATTTTCGCCCGAAGGATAGCATAGCTCAAGTCTTGGGATTTTCAAATAGATTGTTGAACGCACAACAAGTTCACACTTCCGATTTGCCGGTCAGCATAACCAAAGTGAGAACCATTCACATTGATAGCAACGTTACTGCTGGAGCTCTCTACAACGACAGACCATCACATACGATCTACGAGTTTGCAGTTGCAGTCGATCCTGGTTACGCCATAGACGAGACTCCCAGAAATCTAATCTATCTACCTATAGTCAGCAGGCGGGAATTGCCCAACATTACACTCCAGATTCTAGACCAAGATTTCAGGCAGGTGAATTTTAGAGGTGAAGAAATCATAATAAGATTGGAATTGAAGAAACTCGCAAGATGGTACTAGTGTTTGATTACTCCTATAAATCAGATAATATACCATCATCAGCAACATCATCGGCACCAGTTCTCTCGACACCGTACACCAAAGCAGTCGTGTCTTCGAAGAGCAGCAGCAACAGAAAAACATTGACATTATCCAGTGTCCTGTTTCTGAAATCTTTCAAAGACTACAATGTTGTTAGCACCCGTGTTCGACGTTTTCCGCAAACCCAGATTCGACGAAAGCATCACTAAAGTGGAATGGCGTACCTATTATCCATATGTGAAATCATTCGAGAACAATGATGTCATCGATATAACGGTTAATCAAGCAGATTCGTGGTTGGCCATGTTTGAAGGCATCATTACCATCAAGGGTAAATTGAAGGTGACCGGTGGTGGTACTGGTACATTAACCCACAATGCTGGAGCTTATCTCTTTGATTCCTGCACCTATGAATTGTGTAATAAAGAATTGGACACTGTCAGATATCCTGGAATAACGAGTACTGTGCGAGGATACTTGTGTTATACGCCTGAAGACTCACGTCATCTAGCCATAGCAGGCTGGAACTATCCCAATGCTCCGATCCTCAACACCGATGGTACGTTTAGCATGAACATTCCACTGAAACATTTGTTTTCCATCTTCAATGATCATCAAGTGGCAACGTGGGGCAAGCAGTCAATCCGTTTAGTGAGAGCTCGCAATGATGCCAATAGTGTGAAGGTTGTCGAGAGAGCGAATACTGCTTTGCAAGGATCTCCTCAGACTCAGAGTATTGCTAAAATAACGATAGAAAGCATCAATTTGAAAGTGCCACATCTCACACCCAACGATGACATAAAGTTGCAGTTGTTGACACGTATCAAAGCAGATGAGTCTATGATGATACCGTTTCGCCGATGGGAATTGCACGAGCTACCAGCACTCACACAAGGATCTACCATAGAAATCTGGTCCGTAAAGACATGTTCTGCATTGGACAGTCCAAGATATGTTATAGTATTTTTCCAAACGAAAAAAGCCGATAATTTGCATGAGGATGTCACCTTGTTCGATAATGCCAACATCAAATCAATACGATTGGCTCTGAATAGCGACTATTATCCGCAAGAAAGAATGCTATTGGACTTTTCCCGAGACCAATATGCCGACGCCCACTTCAACTATACAGAGTTCAACAAGAGCTACCATAACTGTCAAGAAAAGCGCTCTCTAGTAAACTTTGCCGAATTCAAATCCCGACCAATGTTTGTTATCGATTGCTCGAGGCGCCATCTGGGTCTAAAGTCGTCCACAGTTGACATAAAGTTGGACATTGAAGCGACTACAGGCTTCCCTCCCGACACCAAAGCCTATTGCATCATCATTCACGATCAAATCATGGAACATCTCCCACTCAGCGAAATTGTTCGAAATATTGCCTAGGTGGGTGTTGCTGCATCAGTCAGACGTCAGTTTGCTTCGAAGAGTCATGGAGATCGCACTGGTTGACATTCAAGGGTTCACGGTTGATGGTGAATTCATTCCAAAGGAAATGACCATTCGCATTGGCAAAAAGACGAGTCATTTTCTATTCAAGCCATCTGTAGAATTTTCCAGTTTAAGCAGAGAAGATAAAAAGATGGCAAATCATGTGGAGCGTTACGTTCATGGTTTAAAATATTCCAGTGGTTATGTGGATTTGAATGAGTTGGATCAAATACTACGAGATAACCTGCAGCAGACAAACATCATCTACGTAAGAGGCCATCAAAAGATTCAGTTTTTGCAGCGAAAATGTGCAGAGTTGGAGATGACCAATCACATTGTTAATTTGGAAGATTTTGACAATTCTTGGTGGCAACCAATAACGTTCCTACAATCCATTCCACCCTGCATGAATCATTTCCATGGAGGAAGGTTCCAGTGCAGTCTCCACAATGTCGATACTTTATATAATTGGTTATGTAATTTATTGCCAAAATAAAAAACTATATATCGTAATTTCAGAGTTTTTATTCATCACATCCCTTATTTCTCAGTATAATGAAAATAACATGCGAGATTAAAATGAGTGAACATATTAGTGTACAACAAAGTGTCAAAATTGCAATGATATTGACAGAATCTTGATCATCATCTAATTTTGCGGGTGATTTCTTCAATGTAAATGTCTGCCAGTCTCCCATTTCGCCGTCACTGCCATCAGAAAACGATAATTTCAATTTGTAGTCGATGGTGGTCCCATTGACTCGAGGCATGTCGATTGAATATACAGGTAGTTTGTTATCATTGACATACATTCTACTCATCAGCTTCCAATCACACTGTTGTGTACGATTCACATCAAAACATACGGCTGCATTCCTCGTATTGTACGGTATGTTTGTGTAGAAGACGTTGTTGCTCAGAGCTGTCAATAGAATGAAGCTTGCTTTCAGTATCGCCATCTAGTAGCTGTGTTGGTTGGATTCTTCTCGATGTAGGAAACGTTGCAACTGAACGTCTTGGTTCTGTGAACACCTTGTCCCAAACACTCAATTGCTCGAAATCTTTGAACAAACAAACTTTCTGCTCATACAATTGGATGTCTGCACTGAGCTTTCTAACTTTCAACCCAAATTCTTCTAGTGCACGTCTGTATTCGTCAGAAGACATGATACAACTGTTTTTTACATCCATACCTTCAACTAATATCCGTCCAATCTCTCTCTCTCTCTCTCTTTCTCTCTCTCTCTCTCTCTCTCTCTCTCTTCTTCTCACTTTTTTACCCTCTCACTCTCCCTTACACTCACTACCCATCCCAATGATACACAGAAAATTTCAATAATTATTTTATTAATGATAGATAGACAGCATATATTATATTTTCATTAATAGCCAGGACAAGTATTACATTTTCATAAGAAAAAACATATTCTGAAAAAAAAAAGTCATTTTTCATTGTCTTCTTTCGCAAACTACATTTGTAAAGATGATATCATGCTACTAAAATCTGTAACATATTGTTAAAGTAAGTCAAGAATCAATATCTGTATGTTCATCACCAGAATCGATGAATCTCTCATAATGATAATGTGAATCATGTAAATCCATATCACATTCATATCGTTCTTTAAGCCCAAATAATAATTCTAAATCTAAAACAGAGGAGTGTAAGTGTAGGTGTATGGTTTTTTTTTTTTCTTTATAAATGTTTGATGAGTTGATTTACATGAAAAAATTACTCTTTTGCCTGTGTATGACCCCATGGCAATGTGTCGAACGAACCTGGAATCAAATACCGTTTATCATCTTTGGGACTCAGAGCAATTTTTGATTGTTGAATGCTAAACACATTGTGGGCATATGAACGGATAGTACGTTGAGACACTGTTTGTGCTCCGAAATTCTTCAAACAATTCAAATAATCTTCGAACCCAATTTTATTCTTGACAACATTAGTTTTCACCCCTTTCGATTTTTTGACAACCTTACCCCCTTGTACTTTATATGCATACATTTTCGAACGTAGTCCTACGAAATTAGTAACGATTTTCCCATTTGCTTCATCTTTTAATAAACCCAACTTTTTTTTATTGACTAGTGGCATATTATATTTATTATCTGGAGCATATTCAGATGTGTCAAATTGAGAGAGATCAGCCTTTATAACTTCTTCATATGCATCATCACATTTCAATTCATATATGAAGCTGTCTGTATCCATATATAACAATTTACACCTTTCAATACCCATTTTCGGAATCATATACTCATAGTGAAATTTGTACATACACAATTTTGATAAATCTAAAATGGCCATTCCTACGTATAGAGGTTTATTAAAAATTATTTCGGTTTTCTGCATCTCTATGGCAATCAAGTTTTCTTCAAAAATTGTTCTACCACGGAATCGTGGACTAGCTATGAGATTTCTGGCTCCATAACGTCCCTGCCATGATCTTACTAGTTTCACTAATCTATGCTTTCGTATGTTTTCCATCGTCTTACCGAAAACTGCATTATTCATTAGTTTATAGAGATTTTTCTCAAATTCATTTGTTGCGGCAGTCCTCAAAGAAGTATTCAGATCTATATATGATTTGAGCCAAAAAGATTGCCTGAATTTCAAAATTTTGTGGATTTTCGTCAGTTTCAGTCCGTTTGCTAAACATTGTTTTAAATTTCTATAGTGTGAAATATAATCTTTTTTGTCGTAAAGTGTTGTCATTAATTTTGGTAATTTTGAGCCGGGTGGTATGCGATGTTCAGCAGCAAATGGAAAGTCTTTGTGATTGTTATGCAAGTCGCGAGGATATTCTAAGTCTACTTGTAAAATATATCCTTCAAGAGCATCATCAGCAATATTCATTACGTTGAAATTTTCAACGTTTTCCATCCATGAGAAATCTCCGAATGGTAAAGACTCTGACATTGCCCAACCATACAAATTATTTACATCTAAATACATGAGATATTTTGAAGGTTTATTGGAATCATATTCAGACATATACTTGTTATTAGCTTCTGAATACCTACCACTACAAACAGAAATACCACCACGTAATGCCTTCTCGATGAACATGATTTTATCAACGTCATTCAATAATTCCAGTTTGCATTTGGTGTACTTTAACATGGCATCCCATGTATATCCAGGCATGGTATAGTACCATGCTGGATCTAACCCATAAGTTGTCCTACATTTCTGCCGGAATTTCTCGAAAACAGCGGTCAACAACATAACGTCTGTTTTTAAATATAAGTCAGAATATTCCCCTAAATTTTGAATTTTGAATGATGACCATACCTTTTGAGCATGGGCGTACTGCTCATCGCTAATGTGTTCATCATTCAATTTATTATAAAAATATTTCTTTGTAGGTAATTCAGTATCATTCAATTTTTCCAAACAACTAATGTAATCGTAGGGAAAGACACCCTTCTT
Organism: Phaedon cochleariae; assembly: GCA_918026855.4. Lineage (NCBI taxonomy): Eukaryota > Metazoa > Arthropoda > Insecta > Coleoptera > Chrysomelidae > Phaedon > Phaedon cochleariae. The sequence goes on along the minus strand of OU896721.1, from coordinate 13,617,939 downwards.
GGTGAGGAGGTTGAATGTATCGTCATTCAAATGACTGAATTCTTTTTTCAAAATTTCAAAATCTTTTCTATCCATGATTGAAGATAATTTATCTAAGGATGTACCCATGAAGCGAAAAGAGTCAATAAATCGGAATTTGATGCCTGTATTGTCATCATGTAAAGTGAAAGATATGTACTTTTCCATGTTTATTGGAAGTATGCTCATACGACCCTTTTTACTCAATTGACTGATCATGAAATGTGAATCATATCCTATCAGGTTGTGAAATGCAATTGGAACAACAAAGAGTTTCTTGAAATTTATGTTACAGGGTGCTTGATGCGCCCACCCCCTGAACTCGCCTGAAAAGTGATTATGATCAGATACGATAATGTCTTTCTCCCTGAATGGTTTCTCACAAATATGACAGATTTTTGCTTTGCATTTGTCAGGACTAACAGTCATTGGCACGATTGTTTTGATTTTAGATTGCACCATTTCAGCTATCTTCGACATTTCATTCGCAAACCAATCCATACAATCTTCACCCCTATGGCTATTGAAAAACGACAAGGAATCATCGAAATCACATTTAAAATAATAGCCTGCACTATGAGCCACATGTTTCTGATATTTGCTTGTTTTTGATGAAACCATATCACCCACATGTTCTAATTGACATTCAAAGTCTGCATAAATTATAAAGGGGGTGGTTTGTTGGTAGGTGAAATTTTTGAATTCTATGTGATCATATTTTGGAAATGAAACTTTGCATTGGTTCAATTCAGAACACAGCATTTGATGATCAATCAATTTTTGTTCACATTGAAAATAATTCATGCATCTTTCACAAATAAATTTTTTACCATTATGTTTATTCACTTGGCTTGATATTAATCTAGACATATCTTGAATCAAACAGTAATGGTATTTGATGTCAGAATCTTCTTCATCAATCGGAGGAGCCTCATAATCATTTAATTTTGGATAATATTTGTTTTGAATTAGCAATAGATTAACGTGCCTTTCTAATTTATTTTTTGTAAGTCTGGCTGGCACCACAGTATAATATGATTTTTCCTTGACTAAATTCAACTCTAATGTGTATACATTCACGGAAATGTTATTGTCTTTTTCAAATTTTGGAATTTGACGTAGAGACATGGGTGCATCTAAATCTACTGTTTTCAGAACTGTAGTGTAATATGGATATGAAGAAGTCCGTTCCCTATGTGTTTTCGCTGGGTAGAAGGCACTTATGATTGACCAATAGAAACATGCCGAGTCAGTATTTTTTATATTCAAACATGCTTGCTTTTTAGAAATTTGTTCTGGCAGTCTAATAAAGGATGAACCATTTCCCATTTCAAGTTTGTTAATATTAACTTCCATTGATATTATTTTATGCAAAGCCCACCCAGAGTCACGTTCTTGAAATTCGCTTAATTTATTCAAAATTTTGTCCTGAACATTATCATAGTACCAATGTTGTAAATCCGTTCCTACGTCCACAATGGCATTTTTAGTGTTGAAATATTTCAATTCAATAATTTCTGCATCATCTGATTTCTTTATGAATTCTCCACAGAAATTAGCGTTCACTTTAATAATTGGAAATCCCTTCAATATATTTTTGATTTTATTTTTGAATAAAATGAATGCATCTATAAAAAATTGCTCCAAGTCCTTATGTGTTATATTGATGATTATTCCCGTTCTGATTCTACTTGAAAAACCTGATGCCACATCTCTCCATTGAACCCTATTTTTCAACTCAAGCCCTCTACTGTCTCGATGTCTATTTCGAATTAAATTGCGAAAATGCTTAAAATGACCAACATTCGTTTGAAACTTTCTCATCAAGCCTATGGACATCTTATTCTTATTAATTTCATTGTTACATAATCTTATGTACCTCTTTAAGCGATTTAACCAAATTTTTTCATCCCTATCAGTGAAATTATCAAACAAAATTTTCTTTAGTTTCCTAATGGCTATCACTAAGTTATCTGATTGTTTAGCGATATTCATCTTTACAAATGTATCTTGTGAAAAGTGACAAAGTAAAATGACTCACACTCTGATTCTCAATAGCTTATGATGTTGGTGATTGAGGTGCTGTTTCCACAATTTCAAACTGCTCGATGGGATGGAGTTGGCCGCAGTTTTTTCGCCCCTTGTAGATGAGGGCGTACTTGTTTTGGATAAACTGCTCCACCGCAGGTTTGATTGCTTGGGTCGCTCTGCCTGGTAGAAACACCTTACAATCATCCAACTCAACGAGTGGTGCTTCTCCGTATTTTCCCAGTTTAATTTGCACTCCGACAATGGGGTGTGGCACATCTAGGGGCAGTTGGCTCAGTTTCCTCAACACTTTCCTGTTGCATGACAGCCCAACATTATTGATTGCATTCAAATCCATCTAAAAAGAAAAGATTGTGGAACTGGTCTTTTCATTTCAAATGGTTGAATTATGATGTGTACACGAAAAAATGAATCGATGAAAACGCGCAATGGCATTCACTTTTCAATATGAAAAAACATTGAAATGAATTATGAAATGTACACACAAAAAATGAAGATATCAAGCAATAGTATTCACTTTTAGAAATAAAAACAAAAAAAAGTGAATTACGGAAATTGCATCAAACATCAGGATCAAGCTTTAGTGAATATTAAGAAAAAAAAAACTTACTTTCTTAGATATCGGCAGTTTTGGCACTACACAAGATTGCTATCAGATGTGGCTATAGGTGTTGATTAATGTGGATGTCGAACGTTGACTGAATTTTGTCAGAGCGCTCCGCTGTTATATATCAAGGTGGTAGAATGAAAACATAATGTTTCTCACATAATATGTTGTCTTCTGATAAGAGATTGTTTTTTCCCATTTCTTGTAAAATTTGTTTTTTCTTTCAAATGATAAACTTGTTTTTCTATTATAATATCTTCTTATCAGTAATTTCCTGTTATTTGTTTCAATTCAACTTCAATACTTATTCATATTTTCTTTTGACGCTGGGAAAAAAATCGAAACTAGCTCTACTATGTCATATCCAAAGAGACTATTTCATATGATATTTCCAACGCATTTAGAGCGATATCTTGTAAACCTTGAGACTTTGCATATAGGTAAGTTGCCATTTTTGGAATGTTCGCGAAAAATCCTTCTCTCAGAGTACCCACACTCCCCAATCCTTCAATATTTACCCCTAAAGTGGGGTGGTCTAACCGTGGGACACCCTGTATATATAATTTTCAATTTTTATTCAACTCAAACACCCTGTCACTGATGATGTCACGCCATCGCGCTCCCGCTACCCCGCTTCCCCGCTAGAACACAGGCCGCGTTCCAGTTAAGATTAAAGCATGTATTTCCCTATGCTGGTAGTCGTGCTCTCTTAGTTTTAACTACTTGTGCCGTGTATGACGTCGTTCGGTCTTCTCTACCGGAGAGACCCATACAAACGGTCTCTCCGACTGAGAGAGCCGATCGGCGTGTACAAAAGATGGAAGCCAAGATCCAGTCGGCGAGACAACACACTTCCCGTATCCAGTGTGTGATGGATCATGTGAGTGCCAACAGGCCATTCACATCGAAGGTGCGACGGATGGTCAAACAGCACTGCCTCGAAAGGATACGGATGTTAGTGGCTGCTAAACAGTCACTAAAGAGGCGAGCGAGAGGGCTGGCGGAAAATAAACAATTCCGCGAAAAGCCCTCTCGCTTATTTCAACCGCCTTCAAGTGTGGTTGACAATCCGCCGACTGCTGATCAGGTGGGAACCTTCTGGAAGAGTATTTACGAAGTGAGGCATCCATTCAACAGAGATACTCCAGCCCTGACGCAGTTCGGTACCTCCTGCGGAAGATACCGAGAGCCTGAGCCCGAATTACTGCGCCAACCGATATCCACTGAGGAGGTTCGAGAAGCCCTGAAATGCTCCAAGAACTTTGCTGCTCCTGGTCCCGACGGGATCAATAACTTCTGGTAGAAAAAGTTTCCCTCTACCCACCACCATTTAGCCAGGATATTCAATAGCTGGCTGAATGGGGAGCAGCAAATCCCTGAGTGGTTTATCGAGGGGCGAACCATGCTTCTCCCTAAGACTGGAGATTTGTCCAATCCGAAGAATTACAGACCAATTACCTGCCTGAATGCATGTTACAAGTTGTTCACGCGCATCTTGTACATGCAAGTACTCCTAGTAGTTGACCCGGTTTACCAACGGATTTTTGAGCAGCGTGGGTCAAAGAGAGGTGTCGCTGGCTGCAAGGAGAACCTGTTGATAGATAGATCTATCACACAGGACTCCGTGCAGTACAAGCGGAATCTTTCTGTGGCCTGGATCGATTACCGAAAGGCATTTGACACAACGTCACATGAGTTACTCGTGTACTTGCTCAAGTGTCTCTCGGTACCCGATTTTATAGTGAGATGCATAGAACAACTGATGCTGGTCTGGAAGACCCGCTTTACTATAACATCAGGTAATGCGAGAGTTCAGACAGAGCCAGTCAACATAAGGAGAGGAGTATTTCAAGGGGACTCCCTTAGCTCACTCCTATTCTGCATCTCACTTCTGCCACTATCCGTTGAGCTCCGCAAAACCAGAGGATACAACTGCGGCCCACCCAGTTACCGGAGGCATAAAGTCACTCACTTATTCTATGTGGATGATCTCAAACACGTAGGCAATTGAAATGGAATTCGAAATGGACAAATGTGCACTGGTTCATCTCAAGAGAGGACGATGCGAGAACTACGACAAGGACGCGCAGCTCGTGGACGGAAGCATCCTACACCACCTGGATGCCGGAGAGACGTACACCTACCTGGGTGTAGAGGAAACTCACATCCAGAAGGCACAACGGGTAAAAGACGCTCTCCGCAGCAAGTATCGGCAGCGGCTCCGACAGATCTGGTCGTCAGAACTGTCGGGGAAGAACAAAGTCGCTGCGACTAACATGCTTGCTGTTCCGATCCTACTTTACTCATTTGGAGTGATAAAGTGGACTCAAGTCGAGCTGCGACAACTTGACGTAAGTACTCGCAAGATGATGCATCTCCATAGGAGTCTGCATCCAAATTCGTCCGTTTCACGGTTATACATACCTAGAGACCAGGGTGGCCGTGGACTCTTGAGCTTGGAGTATCTCCATAACAGAATGGTTCTGGATGGCGCCTGCAAAGTCATCAGGAGTTCGGACCCCCTTCTGCAAATGGTTAAAACCCATGAAGAGGCAGGAGTAGGAGCTTTTTTTTTCAGGGCAGCACGTCGAGCAGCCGATGAATTGTCTCTGATTTTCGACTCCGAGCGCGAGGCTCAGGACTCAATTACTGAGCTAGAACCCGCTCGGAGAAAAGCCTGCATCAAAGCTGCAGAAGTGAAAAAGCTTCTGCAGCTTCACATGGATAAGCCCATGCATTCGGTCTACTTCAAGACCATTGAAGACCGGGGCTTATCCAGAGAACTGACTTTCGCTTTTCTTAAGTCAGGCGGGCTTAAATCGGAAACAGAGGGGTCCATCATTGCATGCCAGGATGGGGTTTTCAACACTCTCGTCTACCGTAGCCGTGTCATGAGTATGGAGGTCCCTGACACAAATTGCAGGGCCTGCCGCAGGGCGCCCGAGACAATTATGCACCTGCTGTCTTCTTGCACGGTGTATGCAGTCTCGGCCTATATCCATAGACACAATGCGGCATTGCGAGTGCTCTATTATCACTTGAGGCACTCGTACGGAATAGACGAGACCTTAGTGCTGCCCTATGCTCCGGGGGATATTGAGTCCGTTGTGGAGAATGAGAGGTGCCGAATTTATTGGAACTTTTCATTCCCCACCCTCAGGCAGATACGAGCTAACAAGCCTGATGTAGTCCTCCTCGACCATCAAACCAAAGCGATGTTCGTGATCGAGTTTTGGGCACCAGCCGAACCGACCATCGTTTTGAAGGAGGAGGAAAAACGAACTAAATATCGAGATCTTCTCTTCGAACTCCGCCGGCTCTATCCAGACCATTCTGTGGAATTGGTCATCCTGATAATCGGCTCCCTAGGAGGCACACGACACACGCTGCTCTCGGAGATCCAGAAAATCCTAGCGTGCCGTGATAAGGCACACATCCTGGCTGGTGGAATGCAGAAGGCCGTCATACTGGGATCATTGCGTCTACTTAGGGCACACGGTACTTGGTCCCAGTGATTACTCACCTCACAGGCTGTGAGGAGTAGTCACTGGATTTTATCCAGCACGACTCTACGTGACGTCGGAGGCCGCAGGGTCGTGACTGGAATTATATGAACTAAATAATGATAATAATAATAATAATAATAATAATAATAATAATAATAATAATAATAATAATGATAATGTGTCTTTATTTCATGAAGAAACGTGGTAACACAAACTATACAATAGTGCTGGTGCCATTCGGCCTTTGCCGCTTTTCCATGTAACCAGCTAATATTCAACAACTGTTAAATAACGATCCATATGTGAATATAAAATAAAATGAACTCTGTTATCCAACAATATATACACAAATATCCTCATATATATAATAATAATAATAATAATAATATATTGATGATAAATAATCATAATACATAAAAATAACAAAAATAATAACAGCATCTATAATATTAATAATGATGATAATGGGAATATTGATTATAATAATAATTAGAAATAATAAGTGATATGTACCGTAGTAATAATCCCATGTACAACTTGTATATAATCTGAGTAGAAGATGAAAAATTGCAATGAATAATAGTAGGAGTCGCCGGATTATAGTCCAGCCCCTCCCCTCCACTTTTCTCCAAACCACGTGACTCGGCCGACCAATCACAGGCCGGCCTGACTCGGCTAGCTACTCGCGGCCTAGCGAACGGGTCGTCATCATCGGTGAGCAAAGCGAGAGATCCGTTCCAGAGATAACGGTGCGCATTTTATTCCATTTTTCACTTAACAACGGTTATATACAGGGTGTTTGAGTTGGGTGATAGTTGGGAAAAAAAAAATATAGGGTGAACCCAAAAAATCGTTATACCTCTCCGACCTACATATAAAGGCTACCCGCTATAACATGATATATACAGGGCGTTTGAGTTGGATAGCAATTAAAGAAAAAAAATATATTGGACGCCTCACCCACTTTTGCGGGATTAGACAGCTGACGTATTACATAGGACATTTGACAAATAACAAAGGATTGATGACACGACGTGACTAGATGACCTGCAAGTACCGCTACCTAATAATTCAATATACTGGATGTTTGAGTTAGCAATAGCGATAAGAAATAGGGCGTCTCACAGGTACACTCAGCAAAACATACGTATGATAGAGTATCCGTTTGATATACAGCAATAATAGCAATACAAACTCACATAGGGCACTCATGACCTGACGTATGACGTATGACAGATGACCACGCTATCATACATCAATACTAGACAAAGCTCTTTGAGGTTATGTTCCATTTCAGACATTCGGTATAGCAAATTTATTTATTCTTTCTATGGTATGTTTTAACTTGTACAACATATATAATAATATAGTGCCACTGAATGATCAAGACCTCTATGTCATGTTGACATGTTAATATTTGGCAGGGATAATCAACACTTAGGAATATTATACATATAGTGCCCCACTGAAAAAAGGAATTTCTTTTCGAGCCACCCTGTATAACATTGGCATTTACAGTTCGGAGAAGATTAGAAGGAGCATAATAATCATGTTCGTCTCCCTATTGATCAGTACCAATCAAGATGTTGAAGAGTGAGCATGTGCTGCTGTTGCTTTCAATCATCGCGTCAGTTTGCGCTACTGGCAATGATACGATAGAATATGCAGGTGCCTTTTTGAAGCGTTCCGGCTACATAATTACAACGGATAATGCTGTCACCGATATAGGATCAGCATTAATGACATTTCAAGAGACATGTGGACTGTGAGTGGATCGCTGAATAACGAAACTCTACGACTGCTGAACAGTCCGCGTTGTTCTGTAGGAGAAAATAATTTCATGATACATTCGAAATGGAACAAAACCAAGTTACGCTGGTATTTTCCTCAAGCTAAACAGGTGCATCGTGATACAGCCAAGATGGCATTCGATAGGTGGGAGGAAATATCGAATTTGAAGTTTGAAAATGTGCAAAACCCTTACAGGAAAAAGCCTGATATTACCATAACTGTTATTCGAAAAAATCACAATTTCCGAGCAGACTGCCAAGGCACTTCCAAGTGTCCACATAATTTCGACGGCCCTGGAAAAGTTTTAGCTCATGCATATTTCCCAAATGAAAACAATAAATGTGTCGAGATTCATCTTGATGCAGAAGAAAAATGGTATCTTGGAAATAGTACTTTTCCTGATGGCCAAACTAATTTATTGATGGTCCTGATTCACGGAATTGGCCATGCTCTTGGGCTGGGCCACAGTGGCGTCAATACAGCTATTATGTATCCTTGGTATCAAGCAAGTCCAGCATCATTCGATATAGATGATAAGAGGGCGATAGAATATTTGTATGGGCAGAAAACTGAAAACTATCAACCAATAACAACCTCAACAACACAGACAACCGAATCCCAAAAACCAATATCCCAGCACACCTCTACCACAGCTTCATCAGTGTCGTCAAATGAACCCCATAACGTAGACGTTACTAGCACAACCTCAAAGCCTCAGATAACTCCAACAAGATTATGCGACATTCAAGTGCCAGACTTTATGTTTCTAGCCACAGCACCATAGTTTCAAAATTATCGCATTTACGTGGGATACAATAGATTTTTGTGGAAGTTTGATTTGAACGATATGCGAATTCCATCACAGCCAGAGCTGCTTGATGATTATCTTCCTGAAGATTTAAAGCCTTCTCGAGTTTCACATGTTTTCCAAAATTCTGTGGGTAATCTAGTGACATTTATAAATGATGGCATGTATTATGCAGCATCTTTTCCGAATTTTCAAATCCACCAAAACTTTCGTTTTCCTTTGCCTTCTAAAGCAAAAATTAATGCTGTCTTCCAGACAAACAGTGGACAGGCTTATTTGTTATATAACAACGATTCTTACATTACATTTGATGACAATGGAGACATGAGCAACCGTGGGCCACTTAGTCACATCTTCCCAGGAATTCCAGCAGGCATAATATCAGCTTTTCGTTATATCGATGGAAATATATATTTTTTCGATAGAAATACGTACTACAAATATAGTGAATATACTAGACGGGTAGTGAAAGCCGAACCGTTCAGTTGGAGCGTCTTTGGAATAATTATCCTGCCCCAATGATGGATTACTTCATCAATTCAAAACAATGTTAACAAGAATTATATCACTTTACGAATAAACGATTAAATACCATTTTGTTTTATTCCAATTGTCACATGTATGCTGTCTCAGTCACGCGTGTTCAGTATGATGTTCAGGCATGTGTGTTGAAAAATGCATCAATTTTCGAGATATATAATATTAGCATGGAAATGCCGACCTCAACTAAATTGTTCAAATAAATAGTCGATGTTCATTAAAATGTATGTAGACGTTTTGAGGAGTGACTCTCACGATTTTATTGCACTAAATAAAATACCTACTTTGTATTTCAAAAACCCACCCTTCACACTTCATCAAGCTGTCTCCTCCTCCTCCTTGTACTTTCACAGGTAGCAGCACACTTCAGTGAGACTCGTAGGCTTCTCGTACAGGCAGCAACACACCTCATTGCCCTTCTATATGTCTTTTATTCCCCTTCTTGTTATTTCAATGGTGTCGTGGCCCTCTTCTGTTGTACGGTGTTGGTTGGAAGTAACTGAAAGTGGTGAAACTGAAACCTAATGTGAGTTGCAAGTGTTGTACAAATTCTCGCGAATCGAATAGGTCATCATTTTGAAAGAGGTGTGCGCATGCGTCAAAAAAAAAAACATCACTCTATATGAGTGACAGGGGACTAACTAAGTGGTAGTATGACAGGAGTCAATGGCGGTGTGAATGGCAGTGTGGCGGTGTGAATGGCAGTGTGGCGTTGTGAATGGCGGTGTGAATAGCGTTGTGGCGGTATGAATGGCGTTGTGGCGGTGTGAATGGCGGTGTGACGGTGGGAATGGCGGTGTGTCTGTGTGAATGGCGGTGTGAATGGTAGTGTGGAGGTGTGCATGGCTGTGTGAATGGCGGTGTGAATGGTGTGACGGTATGGTTAGTGTCGGGTTTATAAAGATGTCAGTTGTTGTCCTGACTTCATACTGTTAACATCATAGTAGGAAGAAAAATATATTACGTCTTGAGATGTTTGCTTGTCAGCAATGCAACAAGAAATTCAAGTGGGCCTATGGATTGAAGCGGCATATGGATAGTCATGACGAAAAAGTTTTCAATTGTCATTATTGTGTGGACAAATTCACAAGATTGGATAGCATGAAAAAACATTTGGCGAGAAAGCACAAAGGGAACGACCTGGTTAATCCCCAAAACGAATCGATCACCACTGATCAACGAAATGAGTCGAACTTCATTGATAGCGATCACCAATTATTGTCCCAAAGCCAGTCGAATTCTGAGATTGGTCAGCAGTTGAGTCATAACGACATGAACGGCGATGCCGCTACGGATGACCCTCGTGAAAATAAAATCGAAGATAAAGATCAGAAAATTATGGACTCAGCTGAAATTGTGAGAAATAAATATTTGGCGCTTGAACAACTGGCTGACGTTAAAGTACCTATGAAGCGTTCAAATTCAACATGTCTGAAGATGATCAAGCCGAGTAAGGAATCGCGTCCTGTCAAGTATTCATCTCAAATCCAGAATGGCCATAAAAGTACTCGGTATTCACCAAGAGATGACAGCAGCTTCGACATTCTGAGGAGAGGTGGAATGATAGAAGGAAGCTCCAGGAAAGCAGATGAAATAAAATTAGAGCATAGATTGTGTAGAGGTCTTTTGGTATTTTAGTTGAAATAAATAGTATTTCTTTGAATCTCGTTTAATTTTTATTAATACTGAACTGAAACATGAAATGGGTACTCAGCAAAGTGTCTGAGACCTGATAGCATCTAGCAATTGTTGACATCTAATAACAAAATTGATGTCACGATGACAATATTGGTGATCATTATCCTAATAAAAAAAAAATCCCCTCTGGGTCATTAAATTGCCACCTATATTCTCAACATATAGAGCAAAACCACATATGCATGCGCATACTTACTTGAGCAATGATTTTCAACGACGCTTGCTTGTCTTCTGTTTTACGATCAATTGTACATAAATCTGACATGGTTGGCTACTGCTGGCTTGCTGTTCTCTCATCATCATCATGCATCCGATACTTCAACAGCTGGTCCTCCGTTTCACCAATGAGATGTAATCTGAAACTGCAGTAGAGCATGAGACGCAAGGTCTCAGTATGTGTACAAATAAAGTTCATTATAATATGAAAATATTTCAAGGTTTAGATGGAAAAATCCGCCACTGGGGTTGGGACCCAGTCTTGGACAGCTCTTTTCATCCTCCACTAAAACCCCCACTGCTTCAATCTCGGATGAATGAAGAGCAAACCCATCGTTAATCCTTCTGAAAATATTTCCACAATAATGATATTATTCAGATCATATATGTATGTATAAATGGAAAACTAGTTGGTTTTGCGAAAATGCAACAACAAAAAAAAAAGTAGAGGATTGAGCCTCAAATGCCAAAATGGGATATTTTCAGGCAGATTTCAATAGCAGAGCTCAAAGGTGTTGGATGAATCAACAATTAGAGTTGTTATTTTTCTAGTTGTGAAAAAATGTCAGTGTTTGCCGACTTGGTGAAGAACATCGTTTCAATACTGGGCTTCGTTACATCAAACCATGATGATCAAGAGATAAGAAGAGGTCTTCGCGAATGTCAGAAGAGGATTAAGCGAATAAAAAAAAATGCGATGAGATATGCGAAGAACTTGGGAGAGAAGCCTGTCTCCGGAATATCAGAAGTTTGCGGAATCAATTGAAACTGCTTCAAAAGAAGGGGTCGGACTTGCATCGAGAAAGGAGACTGCTAAACATCGAGTTCGCTGGGAAGATTCTCTGTCTGCTTTCCAGAGTCGAATTCGGACTGGAGTAATCTCGAACATAAAGCATGAGGATTCCGCTGCTTTCTTGACCGATTGCAGAGCTCTTTTCAGAATACATGTCAAGGATTATACTGGGTAATCAGCAAATTTGGGGAAGGGCTTAGATGTGTGTTTTTTCCATCAGGTATGAGAATAACAACAATGGACTTTTCACTTAGGGGTTGGTCACCCTGGGTTTTCTATATTGGGGAATACTCATTTTGGTCATTTTGGTAATGTTTTCTACTTAACTAGGAATCAGAATACATGTCAAGGATTATACTAGTAATCAGCAAATTTGGGGAAGGGCTTAGATGGGTGTTTTTTCCATCAGGTATGAGAATAACAACAATGGGCTTTTCACTTAGGGGTTGGTCACCCTGGGTTTTCTATATTGGGGAATACTGATTTTGGTCATTTTGGTAATGAATAATAATCAATGATACTATTTTCATTTATTTTTCAATTTTGACATCTTCTAAATTAGTTTGTTTCTCAAGCTGGGTTGAGGATTACCACTAGACTGGACAACGACACTAGTGATTTCAATATTGGATAAAACAAGAATCATCAGATTCCGCCAATCACCATGGCTCAAATCCTATATAGACCTCAACACTGACCTCCGTGAACAGGCAAAGAATAAATTTGAAAAGAACCTGTTCAAACTTATGAATAATGCTGTTTTCGGTAAGACCATGGAGAACATACTAGACTTTTCACTTAGGGGTTGGTCACCCTGGGTTTCCTAAATTGGGGAATACTGATTTTGGTCATTTTGGTAATGAATAATAATCAATGATACTATTTTCATTTATTTTTCAATTTCGACATCTTCTAAATTAGTTTGTTTCTCAAGCTGGGTTGAGGATTACCACTAGACTGGACAACGACACGGGGGGGGAAAGAAAGGAGGTACTTATTGGAATTTTCTTGAACTTCTGGAGATTATGAGTTCTGAAATGTTTATTATTATCATTGAAATTGATCAGTTTTTATACCAGGAATTTAGTTTTTTAATGTGAATGTCATGAAAATTATGAAGATATGGTGCTGCTGTATTCACAGGCGATTGTTAATGTTGTTGCGATGCTTGCGAAAAAGTGAGCATGTTCGTGATAGAACACATAAGATTGTGTGAGTCAAAGAACTCGAAACCTGTCTGTAGGTGTCTGGAGAGTGGTCTGGTCGCACAATAGTAGAAATGTAACTATTACATTTTTCTCCAGAGCCGTCACAAAAACGGAAATGGAACAGAGCGTTCCAGTCGGATCGACGCTCAACTAGGAAGTTAGTTACGCTGAATAAGCTGAGTCCTAAGAACTCGAAACCGGTCTGTAGGTGTCTGGAACGGGGTCTGGCTAGGTCAAAATCAATAGGCATTCAGGAAAGAAACACTTGTATCGGTATTCGTTTATACGAGTCGAAGCTCTTATCGGTAATTTCAAAGTTGACGAATATTACGAAGAAAAAAAAAAACAAATATACGAGTTTCAGGGTTGCTATTACCACGGCTGCCCTCGTTGTTTTAATCATCAGAGAGAGAGATGCACCTCTTAAAGACAGTCCTTCTGAAACTTCAAATCTCCGTTATGACACGACCATTGCCAAAATCGATAAAATCAGATCCATGGGATATGAGGTCATCGAAAAATGGGAGTGTGATTTTCGTAAAGAACTGTGCAATAACGAGGAACTGAACACTGTGTGGAAACGACCCCAACTTTTGATTTTTTTTTTGTAACATAAGATCGTTCCAGAAGACATAGTACACATACCTGTTACGATGTTACCTGGACTTTATCAACTTCAAGCCACTGAACCGCTCTTGTTTGAACCACTTGGTCGTACCATTTGTTTAACCCCAAAACTCTTGATGATGTTGATCTCGGTAGTACTCCACAGCATAAACTATAAAGTCGAAAGGGAAAAGTTACCTGTTGAGGATGTCATAAAGCAAGCTGTACAATGGAAACTCAAATCGTCAAAGACACGAGCATAATGTGCGTATTCAATAATCTCAAATGTCTATTTATAGATTTCCTTCATTTTAAGGATATCGAAACTTTGGAAATCATCGAGAAATATGTATCTAACCTGTACAGAAACGAACTGATTTGAAAACAATGAAAAAAAAGATTGAAACGTATATATACCTTTACTCCTCACAACAACTATCAACATAGGCTGTGGAGAGGTGTTTCACAATATTGTACTGAATACGTCCACTAGTAAATAAATAATCATCGTCCACAGTCTCAAAGATGTCTTCACACACGAAAAAATTATATCCCCAGCAAAGCACACCGTCACGGTAAAATTGAAGTTGTAACACAGCACCTTCGTCATAATTGTCACCTAGGGTAACTTCATACCGGAATAACTGATTATTTATTTTGAAACTAATCAAAATATTAGAATTTATCTGTTCAACAGCGTCTAATTTAAAGTTAATATAGACAAAATTTTCTGTGAGTATATCAAATTTTACTAAGCACTCGCATTCACTCATTTTGCCAAAGTTTTCACAACAAAATATGAATGAAAACTGGGAGAGATTGAAAAACGTTTTCTCATACAATAAGCGAACGGAAAACACAAAACATGATTACTGAAAGGAAAGGCTAATTAGATGTTTTTTCCGCGCAGAAAGAAAGGAAACGATATCGGTTTTGCTAGAAGTGCTTTTCCAGTTTTATCTGGGTCTTTTCGTATTTCCTCACATAATTGATATCGTTCCTTATACAAAACAATCATGTTTACATGGTATATACGCTCAGTTACCACAAAATGACCTTGACACGTGTCGAAGCACTGCGTAGTTATCGCATTACCTTTTTTTTCTCCAAAATAATGGACTCGTCCAAACGTGATTAGAGCTGCTCATCCTACCCCCCTCCACTCCTATTCAACGATAATGAACTCATCCTAGGTGTGGCGAATACCCTAATAGCAATGATGATCCAACTTCATATCCTGCTCAGTCTTCGTGGTGATCGGTTGCTCTCTCACTCTCTCTCTGTGTAAGAAATAATCTGATTATCTATTTTGCTTATTTTTCAGTTTCGCAGTTTGCATACAGCTCGCTTCTTTGTTGATATTGATTTTTGAGAATTTTTGACTTTTTCGAAATTTTGGATTTGTCGATAATTTTGAGTTTTTTTTTTTGGATTTGAGTGCTGATTCTAGAGAATTTCAATCGTTACATCTCACCGACATTACCTTCAGTTTTCTCTATATATAGTTGTGCTTGCTTTTTTATTATTCGACGATAGTGTGATTTATTTGAGTGTTATATTCATAATGGAGAAATTTTTGATTGTTAAAGACGTGGTCAAGAAAAATTATCGCTTCGGCGTACAGGCTCGTACTTTAGAGTTCAATATAAAACCTATTCCCCAAAACAAGGAACCTGTGGCCTATATCAAGGATGCAGTCACCGACATTGTTTTAAAAGGCACTGAGGGCCTGCATCCAACCGATAATGTAGGTTTCTCGTTTTGTTCTAAAGATTTCGCGAGGGGACCAGGGTGGATAGCTTTCAAAACTGCTTCAGAGGTATCGGTGGATGATATTTTCGAAAAAATATCATCCATTTACCAATCGAACTCTTGTGGCCTGAACACCGAGACCTTTTGTCTCAGCGTAACCTCTTGTAGGTTACCTGCTGGCAGAGGAAGAGAGCGCTGCTACAACTCTTTTGACGAAGAGTGCAGCAGGCGGAGAGGAATTATAGTAATCAATAACAAAGACAATTTATGTCTTCCTCGAGCACTTGTTGTAGCTCAGGCATTCGCAGACAAAGACCCGACATATAATGATGTACGTAGGAATATCAGAAAATTGCAGAATCAGCGTGCTCTGCAGTTAGTTTCTGATGCTGGGGTTTTCGTACCTACGGAGGGATGCGGAATACCAGAGCTACAACAGTTCCAGCAATATCTCTCGTCATATAAAATAACAGTATATCGATATGGGAACAAGGGCCGTAACATCATTTTCAAGGGTGGGAATGAGGGTCTCTCACTGAATTTACTCCATCATGAGGGCCACTATAACGTCATAACCTCACCCACAGCCGCCTTCTGCTGTGAGTTTTATTGTGAGGAATGTCACGTTCCCTATGATCATCGGGAAGCACATCGCTGTGGTGGTTCTTGTTTTTCGTGCCAAGGATCGCCACCATGTTCCAAAAATAGTGTAAAAGTTCCTTGCAACTCTTGTAAAAGATCTTTCCGTGGACATGGCTGTTTTGATAACCATATTAAGAACGGCGTTTGTAGTGAGATTAAACGTTGTGAGGAATGTTTCAAAATTGTCCCCACCAATAGAACTCACACCTGCGGAGAGATCTATTGCAAGATTTGCAACAAACACCAACCTTCTGAACATTTATGCTATATTCAGCCCGACACGAAAGTACCCAAGACTGATGATCTCTTGTTTGTCTTCTATGATCTGGAGACTCGTCAGGAGAGGGTACAAGCCGACGGATCTCTTCTTCATGAGCCCAATCTGTGTGTCTTTCGTCAATGCTGTGACGTTTGCATCGATACTACACAGCAGATTTGTTCGAAATGCGGGGTTCGTTTACAAATTCTCAAATGTAACGACCCCATATCTCCATTTGTTCATCATGTATTGACAATAAGGAAGAAATTCAAAAATGTCATTGTTATTGCTCACAACGGCGGAAAATTCGATAATGCTTTCATTTTGAATTATATCTTAACCAAAACGTCCCTAAAACCTGATCTTATAATGAGAGGTACACAATTGATTTCCATGACTGTTGGAAATGTCAAGTTCTTGGACTCTCTCAATTACTTCCCAATGGCCCTGGCAAAACTGCCTAAATCTTTCGGATTCTCTGAATTGGAGAAGGGATATTTCCCTCACCTTTTCAATCGTATAGAGAATCAAAATAACAAGGGCCCTGTCCCAGCTCTACAGTTCTACACCCC
The DNA here is from genome assembly GCA_918026855.4 of Phaedon cochleariae. Lineage (NCBI taxonomy): Eukaryota > Metazoa > Arthropoda > Insecta > Coleoptera > Chrysomelidae > Phaedon > Phaedon cochleariae. The sequence continues at coordinate 13,600,874 of OU896721.1, read as the reverse complement.
TGACAATCTCACTTCAGATGCTCGCGCATCTCTCATAAAATGGCATGCTGAAAGAGTCGATGAAAACTATGTTTTCGATTTCTCTCGAGAAATCATAGATTATTGCATTTCTGATGTGGATATTCTGACCGAGGCCTGTTTGAAATTTCGACAGCTCATGTTGTCTGAAACTAATGTATGTCCGTTCACTGAAGCAGTAACGATCGCTTCGACATGCAATAAGATTTTCCGTAGGAATTTTCTCAAACCAAACACCATAGGTATTATTCCCAAGGGTGGTTACAGACATCGTGATAATCAATCTGTGATAGCCACCCAGTGGTTACTTTGGGAGGAGGAACTACGGGATATAAAAATCCAACAGGCCTGCCGATCTTCAGAGGCCCATATCGGTAATCTCAAAGTTGATGGCTATTCGGCGGAAACAAAACAAGTTTTCGAGTTTCAAGGCTGTTGCTATCACAGTTGTCCCCGCTGCTATATTGATCAGAGAGATATCCCTCTCAGAAACTGTCCTTCCGAAACTATGAACCATCGTTATGACACGACCATTGCCAAAATCAATAAAATCAAATCCTTAGGGTATGAGGTTATTGAAAAATGGGAGTGTGATTTTCGCAGGGAACTTTCCAGCGGTGACGAACTTTGCAACTTTGTCACCAATCATCCCCTGCTTAAAAATCTACCCCTTGACCCTCGAGATGCTTTCTATGGTGGCCGAACGGGAAACATTGTCGAATATTACAAGGCCGGGGATGGTGAACAAATTAAATACGTTGACGTTTGTTCGCTCTACCCATGGGTGTGTAAATATAGCAAATTTCCTGTGGGTCATCCGAAAGTACTCGTTGGTGAGGAGGCTTCTACTGTGTCACTTTCCTCTATCTCTGGACTCGTTAAATGTGCGATTCTCCCACCTCAAGATCTTTTTCATCCTGTTTTACCACAGAAAATGAACAACAAGTTGATGTTTGTTCTTTGTCGTGTATGTGGTGAAAACTATTATACTAGTAGTTGTCATCACACTGATGAAGAACGAACATTAACAGGAACATGGACTGTTGAAGAGATATTAAAAGCCCTTGAGGTGGGCTATCGAATTATCGAGATCAAAGAGATTTGGTCTTATGATACTGTGCAATTTGGTGAGGACGTTTCTGGTCTATTCACAGACATGATGAATAAATTCATCAAGGTGAAACAGGAGTCATCAGATTGGCCAAAGCATTGTAAGACCAAAGAGGAAAAAGAAAGGTATATTGATGAATTTTTACAACGGGAGGATGTTTTGCTGGAATTTTCTAAAATCACCGATAATCCCGGCTTGGGAGCACTGGCCAAGCTTATGCTGAATTCCTTCTGGGGTAAGTTTGGTCAGCGTGAAAACCAACCGAAAACTTCAATCATCAATCAGCCCTCGGAATTCTTTTCTATGATGACGGATCCTTCCCTTATTGTCAATACAGTACTCCCGATAAACGAGGATACCCTCATTGTTAATTGGGAGTATGAGGAGGAGAGCTATGACACTCTTTCCACAGTCAATGTTGTAATTGCTGCATATGTAACAGCCTTAGCTCGGTTGAAACTTTACAGCTATTTACAGCAGCTTGGGGAGAGGGTGTTATACTATGACACGGACTCTGTTATCTATGTTTCCAAGCCAGAGGAATTTGACATTCCTACTGGTCAATTTATTGGTGAAATGACCGACAAAATGGAATGTTACGGTCCTGGTTCCCATATTACAGAGTTTGTATCTGGTGGCCCGAAAAATTATGCTTACAAGCTATGGTCAACCAAGGAACAAGAGTTCAAAGTTGTTTGTAAAGTTAAAGGCCTCTCCCTTAACTATGCTGCTTCACAGCTTGTTAACTTTGAATCAATTAGAGATATGATTCTGAACCCTGGCCCCCCTGTCGAAATTTTGAGCAAATAGTTCCGTCGTGTAAGGTTATTTACTCTGAAATTGGTTATTTAGCGCCGTCACTCGGGTTTTCAACTAATATACTTGGGCGCCACCTATTTTATAGTGGTAGGTCCACTTGCACCAGGTAACTTTCAGTGGAGAAAGTTTAATCCAGGGGTCTGATGAATACATCTGTCAAAGTGACTTGAGACTTGATAGAATTTACTCCCGGATGAAGAGGTGTCCCAAAACTAATATATAGAAAGAAAAGTCAATTAATATATACAGCTTTATTTAATTAATATTTACAACAGGAAACTACTAGTGACTAAATATGTACATGTGCCTACTTGAAGCACTGACTTAAAATGCTATGATTCCCTCCTACTGAGACATACGGCTCTCGAAGTAAATACTCAACGTGGTTCAAACTTGCCATGCATAAAGCTCATTAAAACTAAAGCTCATATCAAAGCACGCAAGCAATACCCAAACCCTATTGCAAAAATCCATGCTCAAAGCAAAACTAGCAACGAGCTCTAAATGCAACATATATACACAGCCTAAAGGTAATGATCAGGTGATACGTCACTCTTATATCGTTTTAATACTCTAACACCCGATAAATCTAACGATCAGGTGATACGGCACTCTTAGATCGTTAGACAGTGCACGCACGTCATCTATCGTGCACTGGAAAATATCCTAACATCCGAAAAATAACGATCAGGTGATACGACACTCTTAGATCGCTTCAATACTCTAACACCCGATAAATCTAACGATCAGGTGATACGACACTCTTAGATCGTTAGACAGTGCACGCACGTCATCTATCGTGCACTGGAAAAGAACTCCTTAGTCGGGAACAGGTGAACACACACTTAGTTCCCTTTCAGGATTCCCAGCTGTAAGAAAACAAATTAATAGGTTACAAAATTCCCTTACGCTCCTATTTAGCCTGGTTCGGCGTGACACCTCGGACGACTTCTCTAGGTGGACTGTCCCACTATTACGGTCCCGGCACGATCTTCGGTCTTGGAACAGTCTTCTGGTCGGCTGGCTTCGGGCTACTCCTTGGTGGGGCTGGCTCGCTGGTAGCTGGTCCGGATCTTCGAGCTTAGCCGGCTGAGCGCACAAGCTAAACTGTTCTTTTTAATTTCTATCTGAAACTCGTCGCCTCGCGAGCGGAGATTCCCACTACTCTTCTCTGAGAGTGGGGAGCGCGGTCTGCTATCGCGCCCGCTGTACGAACACTCGGATGATATACTGATTTGATTAAAATGCAACGCCTAGTAGATTATCGAATCTCGTTTTACCTAATCGAAACTGCATTCGCTTAATGCAGTAATATTCCAGGTGTATTGTTGATAGTACTTATGAAAAAGAACGGAGCCGATAGCTTACTTTCCACCTGAGTTCGATTTTACTCTCATTACCTATACCGTATGTCTCATCTACAATTCTCAAATTATAGTAACTTCGTTACATCCCCCTCTTATTTCCTAAAAAAAAAATAATGGATTTCATCTATATTATTTTTTTCTCGTAATGCCTTCATAGTTAAATGTACACCAGAACACAACATTAAACAAAAATAAGAGCAGAGTTCGTCCTAAAAAATATTAAACAAAATTCTTGGTGTTCTCTCTGGTGCTGGTCCTCCGATTCTGCTTTTTCCTGGATCTAGGGCTGGCGACGATGGAGTTGCGCGTGCGGACATCCGCACGTCGGGCAATGTCGATGGTGTCGCGTCACCTCTGGGCGGCTCCTTAGCCGCCGGCCCTCGGGCCTGGGCAGGCGTTCACATGGGCATCTCCTGGACATGATGCCCACTCGCCCACAGCGGGAGCAGAACATCACCGGTGACCGCGTGCATTCGTCTCGTCGGTGGCCTGTCCTCCCACATCGCCAACACGTATCATGGGCAATCGTGAGGTAACGTGGCTGACTACTCCCGGAGCGTTCCATCGTTCGGCGTGCCTCTATGCGTCGGTTCTCTTCGTATCGCAGTTCCCTGGCTCTGGGGGTCCAAAATTCATCCAACATTGGATTCCAATGTGAAGGTGCGGTTCCTTCCGAAGATGTAGACGAGCAACTTGCTGTGGCCTCTACAGTTGCTGCTGGTTGCGGTATGATAATTGGCTTCGGTATTCCTTCCTCTATAATTTGGCTCATGTGAGAAGAGCCGGGCATTGCCTCTATGCCTGTAGATTCTTGCAGGCATATAAGCTGTCCTTCCGGAGATGCAGTCGGTAACAGCTTATCGGACGATGGTTCTTTTGTTACCTCCATTTCCCCGACGGAATCGGCAATAGCTTCCGCAAGCTCCCTCGCGATTTCTTCTATTTGTCGCGGGGATGCGGATAATTCCAGTATCGGGCTCAACATGTCACGGTTACTGGTTATACTCTTTTACTCCTATGCTCCAATCTAAAAAGAAAACTCAGTGTACCCAAATCATTTATTCCATGAATTTCACAAAATTAACATAATTCAATAACATAAATAAAAAACTTCGTTCACGGTCGGTTTGGTAAAGTCACGCGTATACTCCGGCTTTCGGCGGTTGATAATTTAATTCGGACGCGCTGGTTTCCGTCCACCCCTGGGTCTCTTAGGGCAAATAATCTGGCTTTTAATGCCGGAGGCCACGGTATTCACCGAGGGTGAGATAACACTGCCTCTGCCAGATCATACCGTTCTTGGATGGTCGTCTTTGAGGGAGTTAGAGTAACCTCTGGTCCTTTCGATCTCACGTCTTCGGTAGGTTCAGCGCTGGGAACGGGGGCGGTAGGTTCATAGGCCGGCTTAGGCGAGGGACCCATTGGTAAGGGTATGTCTATTACTGCCAAACAGGGGGGTGCTGGGCTTTCCGAGATTGTAGACACTGGGTGGTGGGGGGTTTGTCTTGTCATTGGACTAGGGTGGCATGGTTGTCTTCCCGGCGGCGTGGCTACCACAGCCCGGCAAGGTCGGCGACGCAAGGTCAGATCCCGTGCCAATACCTTGATAGCCCTTATCCGATTTTTAATTTTGGCAGCTTTCTTCGCTGCATCGGCCCCCGGTATACGGACGTCTTTCGGATCAGGTTGTGGAACGGTTTGTTCTCTCGGCATGATGCTAGAAGAGAAAGAAGTACATCATCTCGATGTTTCTCCAGGCATGGGCATGGGCGCGGCGGGTTTTAAATCCTTTATGTGTATCCGGAAGAGCTTCTTGCCAGTGTTGCTTTTCAAGTCATATACGACCGGAGATATGACTTTGGTAACGGTATAGGGGCCAGAGTATTTGGGTGCTAGTTTGGCGGCGAACCCCTTCACGGCAGACGAGAGGTGATGTTCCTTCTTGTACACCCGGTCTCCAATATGGCATCGCCATTCTCTCCGGCGCAAGTTATAATGATGGCTCTGGCTGGTGAATGCACGGGCAAGGTTTATGCGGACGAATTCGAAGACTTCTCGGAGCTTGCCTAGTCGGCTGGCCTGATCGTCAGCTTCTTCCCGGTTATCTTCCACATCATCGGTTATCAGCTCCTCAGGACGGTACACAGCGGCTGGTATGTCCAACTCTCTGCCACAGTTGAGGAACGCTGGCGTATATCCGGTGGAGTCATGGCGAGCTGTATTATAAGCAAATACCAGTTCAGGTAGGTGCTGATCCCATTTACGATGATCGCCGTCACAAAACTGGGAAATCATAGTCTTCATGGTCTTGTTAGTTCGTTCCACGGGATTAGCCTGCGGTGTGTACGGCGGTGCGAAGCGGTGTCCAATCTTCAGATCATTCAATAGATCTCGGAATGCTGAACCAGTGTACTGAGTCCCATTATCACTGATGATGGTTTTCGGACAACCAAAACGTGTGATGATCTCTTCGTATAGTGCTTGACTCACTGCCTTCGCTGTAGCCTTCCGTATAGGACGGCACTGGATCCACTTCGTGAATCTGTCTTGAAACACTACCAAGTAGTTGTTTCCTTTACTTGAGCGTGGCAGTGGTCCAATCAGATCAGAACTCACAGTTTCCCATGGTTGTCTGTTCAATGACGGTTGCATCTTTCCTGGAGTCTTCTGCTGTGAAGTCTTGTACTGTTGGCAAGATTGACAGCTCCGAACGTACTTGGCTATGTCTCTGAACATGCCAGGCCAATAATATCGGTTAGCTATTCTGGCTGTGGTCTTGGCTATCCCGAGATGTCCAGCAGTGGGAGCATCGTGGTTCTCCTTCATGACGGTTGAACGAGCTGGTTTCGGTATGCACAACTTCCAGGGATCGGATAGCTCTGGTTCGGAGAAATCTGTCGAATCCCAGAAATGACGGTAGAGCCTGTCCTCCTTGATACAGTAATCCGGATTGGTTGCAGGATCCTTCTGGACTTCGGTTTTCTTCCAGACGTACCAGGAACAATCAGGTAGTCCTCCAACGGCAGCAATGTCTTCTTCGGCTGGGGACGGGTGTCTGGACAAAGCATCAGCTACTCGGTTCAGGACTCCTTTCCAATACTTGATCTCGAAGTCGAACTGTTGAAGGTACATACTCCATCTGGCTAGTCTTCCACTTGGACTTTTGATATTGTGCAGCCATTTCAGAGATTGGTGATCAGACAGGACGGTGAAACGGTATCCCTCCAGATAGGGGCGCATCTTCTCTATGCCCCACACAATAGCCAGGCATTCTTTTTCGGTTACTGAGTATGCCCTCTCTGGAGTGGTCAGAGTCCTGCTTGCATAGGCGATGATGTGGTCACCATCTTCCTTATTCTGGATGAGCACAGCTCCCAGTCCTTGATCACTTGCATCTGTCTGTAGAATGAAGGGTCTGTTGAAATCCGGACAGGAAAGAACAGGAGACTCCGTTAAGCATTTCTTCAGGTGACTGAACGCTTCTTCCTGTTCATTTCCCCACTGCCACCGGTATCCTTTCTTCAGCAATCGATTCAACGGCGCAGCTACATTAGAGAATCCAGGTACGAAGCGTCTGTACCATGATGCAACTCCTAGAAATCGTCGTAGCTGTCGGACGGTGGTCGGTGGCGGAAACTCCAGTATTGATTTCACCTTATCTGGGTCGGTAGAGATTCCTTCGCCTGTAACCACGTGACCCAGATACTTCAGGGATCTTCTGCCAAACTGACATTTCTCTGGGTTCAGACGGAGGTTGGCAATTCGGAGGCGACGGAATACTTCCTGTAAGATACTCAGGTGTTGCTCGAATGTCTCTCCAAGCACGATGATGTCATCCAGATATGCGAAGCAATATGGATCCAGTTCAGGTCCGATGATACGGTCCATCAGACGCTGAAATGATGCTGGTGCTGCATGCAGCCCGAAGGGCATTACTCGGAATTGAAACAGTCCACGGCCTGGTACTGTGATTGGCTTACTAGCATCGGTCAAAGCCACTTGCCAATACCCCTGCTTCAGGTCAAGGCTCGAAATGTATCGAGCTCTGCGCAACTTATCCAGAATTGCATTTATGAAGGGCAGCGGGTATGCATCCTTATGTGTTACAGCATTCACTTTCTGGAAGTCGATGCAGAACCTTGGTTTTCCATCCTTCTTCCGGACTATGACAATTGGTGAGCTCCACGGACTGTTGGACGGTTCTATTATGCCTTCTTCCAGCATCTTATCAACTTCGTCGTTGATGACCTCTTGCATTCTTGGATTCTGCGGTCTGTAACGCTGTTTGATTGGTTCCGGATTAATCAAACGTATCTCGTGTTTGAGTATCGAGGTTACTCCTTTGATGCTCTCAAATTGAGGCAGCTCCTGGTCCAGGAATGCTTGGAGTTCTCTATCCTCCATCGGGGTGAGTACAAGCTTCTCGGTACGGTCTACGGTATTAATCGGGTGAACCGGTGACGGTGTCGGGTCAGTTATCGGTTTTCCATCCATTCGTATATTTCCATCAGCAAGGTCTAGCTGGAATTTCTGCGGTTTCAGAATATCCATGCCTATGACGAAATCTGATGACAGGCCAGGCAAATGTCCGACTATGGCGGAAATAGTTGTATTCCCAATCACTAACTCCAAGTGATACTTGCTGGGAACTTGAGCTGGGAGGCCATTAGCCATTCTGGCCATGGAAGCATCCGGTGCTTCCTTAGGGACTCCCATAGCTTGACACGTTCTAGCCACTTGATCTCCCATATATGTTCGGGATGCTCCGGTATCCAACAGTGCATCAAAACGGTCACCAAGGCATTGCACAGAAACAAATGGACAGACATCTTCAGGTCGGACGGTTCGGATTGTTTCCGAGACATTGGTGGAATGGCATTGCTCAGGTCTCGGTGCAGGGCAATGCCTTCCTAGTTTCCCGACCTAGGACAAGGACAGTCACGTGACATCACTCCTTTTTTCCCGCATCTGGAGCAAAATAATCTAGGAGTATATCGGCACTGATTCCTCATATGTCCTGTCTGTCCACATCTCCAGCATATGGCAGGGGGAGATGATCTTGCTTCCGTTCTGGAGTCACCTACTGGTCGAACAGGGTTTGCTCTCGACTCCGTCATCCTGGGATTCGGCAGTCTGGCTGGAGCAGGTCGAGGAGTTGCTGGAGCTTGTGGAGCTGTTGATAGAACAATAGGAGCTGAAGAGTACCTCACTGATCTCTCGAAGGTCTGATAACTCTCCTGTAACTCCCCACGGAGGAGTTCGAACTCCTTCACAGCGCGAGAGAAAGAGACAATATCGGCAAAGTCATTTCTTTTTATGTGCTGTCGGTATTCCGGTAGCAGATTCCTGTAAAGCCACATCAGCTCTTGCTCCGGTGTCATATTTCCATGCCTTCGTACAAGCGTCTGGATGTCGGTAATATACGCTTGTACTGGCTCATTAGGTCCTTGTAAACGTCTACCGATAGCTACTTCTAAGTCTATCTGGTAGTTAGCTGGGAAGTAGAATATCTGGAACAATTCCACGAATATATCCCACGTCGTACAGGCTGTTCGGTTATTCCGGTACCAGAGGGCGGCTTCCCCTGAGAATAGGTCAGACAATACTGCTATTAACCTATAAGCAGGTATATTCTGGGACAGTCTGATCTCATCGAGCCTTTCCAGAAACGCTACTGGATCTCCTAGTCCATCAAATAACAAATTCCATTCTCTGGTGCGGATCGGTTCTGGAATTGAAGTTGTCATCATCGATGTAGATGGTGCTGTCATCGATGTGGGTACGGCCATAGTCGGTACGGTTACTGTCGGTATGGTTCCGGGTGAAGATACATTCACCGGGGGTACGGTGTTCATATTCGGGAATGTCCAGGTCGACGTCAGTGGGACATTCCCTGGAGTTGGTGTCGACGGTGCTGTTACCACCCGACCTTCCCTCAGGAACCTTATCAGGCGTTTTCTTTTGTCTTCTACGGTTCCAGTGACTTCAAGGCCGAACTTAGACAGTTCTACGTCTATATCAGCTTTCTTCAGCTGATATACCCAGCTCACCCGGACATCTATAGGCTCTTTGTTCTTCGGCGGTGAACTCTGCCCTTCTGCGGATTCTGGAGCCTTCGTATTATCTTCCTTCGTCATGTTCGGTCTACCAGCAGTTTACGATATACGATTTATCGGCTCGTCTGACTCTTTCAGTGTCTCGAGCAAGAATCCTCAATCGTTTTTGCTGATGTCCCAGTTCAAATAATTCCAGTCGGTCTTCGGTTGAACTCGGATATCCCGTGAATGAACGTTCGTGCCAGCTCGGGAATGTTTTAAACGGGTTTCTCGTCCCTTAAAACCTAAAGATTGATGTGCCACATGACTCGGAGTCTTTATCTGGACAGCTGTCAAAGTGACAGGTCTTGATTTTATTCTAAAACAATGTGGCCGTACACTCTCTACCGTGACTAAATATATGCTAGGGTAACAAGATTCGCTTGCCGTATGTCCCGAGACAGAGTGATCATAGCAACAACAAAAAATGCAACACTTGATACTCAGATTTTCGAAAACCAACTCATGAAAGTTCACTTCACGAATAGCTTAACCCTGGATCAACTCGGTTTTACTCGGTTTAACTCGGTTCGACTCCGTTTAACTCGGTTTAACTCGGTTTAACTTGGTTCAACTCGGTTTAACTCGGTCCCTGCTCGGGCGCCAAATTTGTAAGGTTATTTACTCTGAAATTGGTTATTTAGCGCCGTCACTCGGGTTTTCAACTAATATACTCGGGCGCCACCTATTTTATAGTGGTAGGTCCACTTGCACTAGGTAACTTTCAGTGGAGAAAGTTTAATCCAGGGGTCTGATGAATACATCTGTCAAAGTGACTTGAGACTTGATAGAATTTACTCCCGGATGAAGAGGTGTCCCAAAACTAATATATAGAAAGAAAAGTCAATTAATATATACAGCTTTATTTAATTAATATTTACAACAGGAAACTACTAGTGACTAAATATGTACATGTGCCTACTTGAAGCACTGACTTAAAATGCTATGATTTCCTCCTACTGAGACATACGGCTTTCGAAGTAAATACTCAACGTGGTTCAAACTTGCCATGCATAAAGCTCATTAAAACTGAAGCTCATATCAAAGCACGCAAGCAATACCCGAACCCTATTGCAAAAATCCGTGCTCAAAGCAAAACTAGCAACAAGCTCTAAATGCAACATATATACACAGCCTAAAGGTAATGATCAGGTGATACGTCACTCTTAGATCGTTTTAATACTCTAACACCCGATAAATCTAACGATCAGGTGATACGGCACTCTTAGATCGTTAGACAGTGCACGCACGTCATCTATCGTGCACTGGAAAATATCCTAACATCCGAAAAATAACGATCAGGTGATACGGCACTCTTAGATCGCTTTAATACTCTAACACCCGATAAATCTAACGATCAGGTGATACGACACTCTTAGATCGTTAGACAGTGCACGCACGTCATCTATCGTGCACTGGAAAAGAACTCCTTAGTCGGGAACAGGTGAACACACACTTAGTTCCCTTTCAGGATTCCCAGCTGTAAGAAAACAAATTAATAGGTTACAAAATTCCCTTACGCTCCTATTTAGCCTGGTTCGGCGTGACACCTCGGACGACTTCTCTAGGCGGACTGTCCCACTATTACGGTCCCGGCACGATCTTCGGTCTTGGAACAGTCTTCTGGTCGGCTGGCTTCGGGCTTCTCCTTGGTGGGGCTGGCTCGCTGGTAGCTGGTCCGGATCTTCGAGCTTAGCCGGCTGAGCGCACAAGCTAAACTGTTCTTTTTAATTTCTATCTGAAACTCGTCGCCTCGCGAGCGGAGATTCCCACTACTCTTCTCTGAGAGTGGGGAGCGCGGTCTGCTATCGCGCCCGCTGTACGAACACTCGGATGATATACTGATTTGATTAAAATGCAACGCCTAGTAGATTATCGAATCTCGTTTTACCTAATCGAAACTGCATTCGCTTAATGCAGTAATATTCCAGGTGTATTGTTGATAGTACTTATGAAAAAGAACGGAGCCGATAGCTTACTTTTCACCTGAGTTCGATTTTACTCTCATTACCTATACCGTATGTCTCATCTACAATTCTCAAATTATAGTAACTTCGTTACAGTCGAACCAAGGAACATGAGGTCATCACAGTTGATGTAACCAAAAAGTACAAGCCTGTAAGTTTGAAGCGGAAATTTCTCGAAGATCACACTTCTGTACCTTACGGTTTCAAAAAGCGGAAATCATTATAATATTTCAAATCACAGCATCGTCATTCTTTCTTATTCATCAGACAGTGGTAAACAAATCGCGATTGAAGTTTTTTATCAGCGTTCTGTGTAAAATTCGATTAAAAATATCCGGCACAAAGCTCGAGAGAGAGAGAAAGTAAAAGCAATCGTTATCACGACCGGATCTATACAATGAATTTTTTGATCAAATCAGCCGTTTTCACGGCTACTTTAAAAATTTGAGGTGAATAGTTCAATGAACGAAGAAAAAAAAAAGGCCCTAACCATGTAGCGAACTAATGAAGTGTTTTTATTAAGTTAAGAATTGATCTTCGTGCAGCTACAAATAGAACAAACAAAACTGCTCTGATTTTATATTTCAACAGTCACCTGTTCTACTGAAAAAAAAAACAATGGGCATTATCTGGCAAATTAATGAAGTGTTTCTATTGATTCAGAAATCGATCTTCGTGCAGCTAGATATAGAACAAACAAAAACTGCTCTGATTTCATATATCAACAGTCATCTGTTCTATAATGAATTATTCACCTCCAATCTTCAGAGTGTATGTGGTTTTTGTATAGGCCTAAAGGGGAATGCTTTTATCCACATTCAGAACAAAGAAAAAAAAGCAAAACGCGCCAAAAGGCTTTTACCCCGAGGGTGGTGTGGAAACAAAGCTATTCATACTATGTTTCAGGACTTATACGAACTGGTTAATATCAATGTATGACTTCAGTATTTCGGCAGCTCTCCAACAGTACAGACGTAATCAGCAATGCCAAACTGTGCCTGGGGTAGACCATGCAATTGCAGTGACTGCAAACCTAGTTTCTGCTCTTTCTGCCCCAAAGAGGGGGTTCGTCATGTGATCGAAGACTACACCACTGATAGAAAAGGGATAGGCGCCTACATTTTCACAGCATGGTGTGAAGATTGTTTCAAGAAAAAAATATGAAATGATATAGATTGTGATTATCTCATTTGTCAATAAAATATTTGATAGGTATCCACATCTTTTATTGACCCCATTACACCCATTACTTTACTAAAATATGTAGGCAGTTCACATCAAAATCAAGACATAAAATAGAAAGTTCCAAAATAAATGCATCTTTGAGAAAATCTTCACATTATGTATACTTTATAGAACTTTTTTTTATGGACTCTCTATATATTTGCCAAACCCAGACAACTGATAACATCCAGTATACTAATTTAAAAACGAAAAACATTTTCTGAATGACTATATTTTTCAAACCTAGATAACTAAAAGCACCCTGTATATACCATCAACTACATGGACATTTCGAATGAAAAATAAAATCCCAACTTATTTTATTAGCTGAAATCTAGCATAATATGAAAGAAAGAAAGACCTAATATTTTACGAAACACCCTGTATTCAAATAAAATTCAATTTCTGTTATTAGCTGAGAATCAGGCAAAATATTAAACTGAAAAATCTCAATGTTGCACGAAACACCCAGTATTTAAATAAAATTCTATTTCAGAGTTATACTTTTTTCGTAAGCTGAATTATACCGAAATATAAAACTAAAAATCCAAATGTTTTACGAAACACCATGTATTCGAATAAAATCCTAATTCAGATTTTTATACTTTTTTCGTTAGCTGAAATCTAGAAAAATATAAAAAATCCTAATATTTTATGACACACCCTGTATTTGAATAAAATTCAATTTCCGTTGTTAGCTGAAAATCTAGCAAAATATTGAACTGAACAAATCTCAATGTTTCACGAAACCCTGTATTTGAATAGAATTCTATTTCAGATTTATACTTGCTTCGTCAACTGAAATCTAACAAGATATAAAAAATCCTATAATGTTCTACGGAATACCTTGTATTTGAATAAAATTCAATTTCTGTTATTAGAAAGGAATTTTAGAGAATATAAAAAATAAATTCCAAATGTTTCACGAAAACGCCCTGTACATCAAGTTATTATTATACATAGTTTTCAAAATGTTTCGCTTATTATTGTTGATGTAAACTGTTCTCTTGTTGTCCCCAAAATTCAAGGTAAGTATTTTAAAAAAGTGCCCAACTCAGTTCAATTTGATAATTTTTCTCAGACATGTACCTAAGCACAATAATTTTTAAGAATCAAATGAAATCGTTGCTAAGAAACAATGGTTTTAAATAACTATAGTTTTTCGTGTCTATTCAAATAATACCGAACTATCCAAGACTGACGCCTTTTTCGGTTGATAAGCAGAAAACTAAGCAACTTACCAATTTCATTGAAAAACAGCTATATCCAGAAATGACCGAGTAGCATCCATCTATACAGTGAGGGCTGCTCCATTATCTAGTTTCCCATACACACACAAACACACAAACGGCACAAATTTTGGTAAAACACACTAGAACATATGTCCTACACGAATGAAATAATACTCTTATGATAGAAAGAAATATTGTTATTCGAACTTTAATCACACAGGAAATATGATGATAGCGAGAAACAGGAAATCGTAATCTCAGGCTGTTTCAGTCACCTATAATGAATTATTAAATATTCGAATTCTTTTCCTTCTGATCTTCTACGAACTGAAAATGCCAATGTTATACAGGGTGGCTCGAAAAGAAATTCCTTTTTTCAGTGGGGCACCATATGTATAATATTCCTAAGTGTTGCCCTGCCAATATTAACATGTCAACATGACATAGAGGTCTTGATCATTCAGTGGCACCATATTATTATATATGTTGTACAAGTTAAAACATACCATAGAAAGAATAAATAAATTTGCTATACCGAATGTCTGAAATGGAACATAACCTCAAAGAGCTTTGTCTAGTATTGATGTATGATAGCGTTTTTTGGTCATCTGTCATACGTCATACGTCAGGTCATGAGTGCCCTATGTGAGTTTGCATTGCTATTATTGCTGTATATCAAACGGATACTCTATCATACGTATGTTTTGCTGAGTGTACCTGTGAGACGCCCTATTTCTTATCGCTATTGCTAACTCAAACATCCAGTATATTAAATTATTAGGTAGCGGTACTTGCAGGTCATCTAGTCACGTCGTGTCATCAATCCTTTGTTAACTGTCAAATGTCTTATGTAATACGTCAGCTGTCTAATCCCGCAAAAGTGGGTGAGACGTCCAGTATATTTTTTTCTTCAATTGCTATCCAACTCAAACGCCCTGTATATATCATGTTATAGCGGGTAGCCTTTATATGTAGGTCGGAGAGGTAAAACGCCTTTTTGGGTTCACCCTATATTTTTTTTTCCCAACTATTACCCAACTCAAACACCCTGTATATAACCGTTGTAAAGTGAAAAATGGAATAAAATGCGCACCGTTATCTCTGGAACGGATCTCTCGCTTTGCTCACCGATGATGACGACCCGTTCGCTAGGCCGCGAGTAGCTAGCCGAGTTAGGCCGGCCTGTGATTGGTCGGCCGAGTCACGTGGTTTGGAGAAAAGTGGAGGGGAGGGGCTGGCCTATAATCCGGCGACTCCTACTAATAATTCTTTACCTTTTTTGATGATCAGTTCTTCGATCTGTTTTCTGAATGATGATATATCAGAGCTATCTTTGATTTTAGGTGGCAATTTATTATAAATTTTGCTTGCATTCTAAGGATGCTTTTTTTCGGCTTTCGACGCGAAGTATTCACTGAGTTTCTCAAGGTTTTGTAATATTCGTAAGATTGCTCAGTACCCATTGTTTGATATTTACTGTTAGATTCTTGTTTCAATTTAATCATGTGTTTGAGGTTATGCATCATCCAAGGTGCAGGGGCTTTGGATATCCTAATAGTTCTGAGTGGGGCATGAATATCGAACAAAAACAACAAATTATCATTCCAAAACTTTACCATGGCATCGACACTGTTCAGTGAAGAGATATAATCCCAATTCATTGTATTGTATTGTAACTGAACGTAGAAAAATCACGATAAGTTAAAACTTTTGGTTGTGATGCATTCTTCTTCAACTTTATGTCACATTTTACTAAGCAATGATCAGAGATGTTATCCATCTTGAGAACATTTGCACTTGATACTAAATATTACATTACATAATTACATTATAATTATAAATATTACTACATAATTACATCGATGAGAGTACTACTATCGCCTACAACCCGCGTCGGATGAAAACATTTCAAATGTAAAACATAATTATTTAGAAAGGTGTCGAATATTTTGGTATTTGTATTAGGCTCATTAAGCATATCCACATTCAAGTCTCCCCCAAATAATAAATGATCTTTTTCTGGTAATAGTTTAGTTATTGTATTTTTAAGACTATCCAGACAGGTAGGAAAATTCACATTTGGTGGTCTGTAAAGTGTGCCCAAACACAAACTCTTACCTGCAACTTTTATTGAAATCCATAAGCTCTCAAGTCCATTCCCCTAACCAACATCAATAACTTCATACTTGAAACAGTTATACCCTGGAATTCCAATTCCACTGCTGGGAAATGACGAGTCGAGCAAGGTTTCTGAGAGCCCTGAAACATCTAAACATTCATCAGCAACAATTTCCGAAAACAAATCAAACCCTGTGAAAACCGATCTGAAATTGAAATGTGCAAAATTCATCCATGTATTTTTTGTCATTTGAAATATTCATAATATAGAGGTTATGCTCGACGGCAACTCTCTTTTACAACAATTATTACAATGAAACATTCAAAAGCAATTCACTCTCAATTTGAAGTTTATATAAAATCCATTTCAAGTGTTTTGTATACAAAATGATGATGCAGTTGATTATAACATTCATATTATACATGGTGTCCGGAGATGAAACCGACAAAACTCATAGGGTTATAGGGACTGTCGATATGATTGCAAAATGCCATAAACGAATGTCCAAAACCGCTTCGTTACTGAGATACAGAGTGATTTGTGGATTTTGACAAAAAAATCAAATCCGCCATATCAAATACAGGGAATAACCGATTAGATTCAAATTTGGTACACGAATTACACTGAAAAGCATCAACCAGTAGCCCTTTGATCGAAACCAATATCAGGACCGGAATAATATTTTTCCCGTATGTTGAGTTATTGTTAGAATAACTCACCCTGTATAATGATTACCAGAAATTTCAACTCAGATTCGAAATCTGAGTTGAAATTTTTGGTTATCTCTCTATCCTATCATCTTACGTGGACACTATTGAAACAAACGAGTTCGCAATTACCATATGAGACGACTTCCAAGACGGTATAACGCACACAGCTTTCAGGACAAAAAACTTCGACTTCGACCATGTTTTCACTGTAACTCTGCGGTCTAGCATCTTACATGCATACAGTTGAAGCAGATATGATCGTAGTGACATGTGCCACCCTTGAAGGGTATATAGCGAGTACGATAGGCAGATGAAAATACATCGACTTCATCGGTGTGCACACTCTATCTCTCTATCCTGTCATTTCACATGGACACTATTGAAGCAGACGAATTCGCGATGCCCATATGAGACGACATACAAGCGGGTATAACGCACACATTTCGTACAACAAAAAACTTCGGCTACGACTATGTTAACACAGAAACTCTTCAGTCTAGCATCTGACATGCATACAGTTGAAGAAGATTGATCGCAGTGATCATATAATACGACTTTGGACGGTATATAGAGAGTTGCAGAACAAGAAACTCCGACTTTGACCATGTTAACAGTGTAACTCTGCAGTCTGGAATTTGACATGCATACAGTTGAAGCAGATACGATTGAAGTGACCGTATAAGACGACTCTGAAGGGTATATAACGAGAACAATAGGAAAATGAAGATTCATCGTTTTTATCGTCGTGCACACTATATCTCTCTTTCCTATCATCTCACATGGACACTATTGAAGCAGACAAGCTCGCATTGACCATGTAAGACGACTTCCAAGCAGGAATAACGCACACAGCTAGCAGACCAAGAAACATCGACTTCGACTTTGTTCACATTGTAACTCTGCAGTCTCGCATCTGACATTCATACAGTTGAAGCAGATATGATCGCAGTGACCATATAAGACGACTTTCGAGGGTATATAGCAAGTAAAAAAGGTAGGTACATCGACTTCATCGGTGTGCACACTTTATCTCTCTATCCTATCATCTCACAATGATACTATTGAAGCAGACGAGTTTGCAATTTCCATATGAGACGACTTTCAAGCGGGTATAACGCACACAACTTGCACAACAAGAAACTTCGACTTCGACTATGTTTTCACTGTAACTCTGCCGTCAAGCATCTGACATGCATACAGTTGAACCAGATACGATGGCAGTGACCGTATAAGACGACTCTGGATAGTATATAACGAGTTCAATGGGAAAATAAAGTAACATCGACTTCATCGGTGAGCACACTCTATATCTTTATTCTATCATCTCACAGGGATACTATTGAAGCAAACGAGTTCGCAATGCCTATATGAGACGACTTTCAAGCGGGTATAACGCACACAACTTGCAGGACAAGAAACTCCGACTTTGACTATGTTTACACTGTAACTCTGCAGTCTTGAATCTGACATGCATACAGTTGATGCAGATACGATTGCAGTGACCATATGGGATGACTTCCAGAAGGGTATATCGCACACAGCTCGCAGAACAAGAAACATCAACTTCGACTATGTGTTAATCGTAACTCTGCAGTCTAGCATCTGACATGCATATAGTTGAAGCAGATATGATTGCAGTGACAATATAAGGCGACTTTGAAGTGTATATATCAGGTTCAATAGGCAGATGCAGATACATCGACTCCATCGGTGTGCACACTCTATATCTCTATCCTATCATCTCACATAACAGCAGACAAGTTCGCAATGCCCATATGAGACGACTCCCAAGCGGATATAACGCACAAATTCTGCACAACAAGAAACTTCAACTTCAACTTTGTTTACACTGTGACTCTGCCTTCTAGCATCTTACATGCATACAGTTGGAGCATAAACGATTGCAGAGACCATATAAGACGTGTTCTGAGCGGGTATATGGCACACAGGTTGCAGAACGAGAAACTACGACTTCGAATATGTTCACAATGTAACTCTGCAGTCTAGCATCTGACATGCATACAGTTTAAGCAGATACCATTGCAGTGACCGTATAAGAAGACTTTGAAGGGTATATAACGAGTACAATAGGCAAACGAAGATACATCGCCTTCATCGTTTTGCACACTATATATCTTTCTCCTATCATCTTACATTGACACTATTGAAGCAGACAAGTTTGCATTGATCATATAAGACGACTTCCATGCAGGTATAACGCATACAGTTTGCAGATCAAGAAACTTCGACTTCGACTATGTTCACACTGTCCAGCATCTGACATGCATACAATTGAAGCAGATACGATTGCAGTGACCGTATAAGATGAGTTTGAAGTGAACATAACGAGTTCAATGAGCAAATGAAGATACATCGACTTTATCGTTGTGCACACTATATCTCTCTATCCTATCATCTCACATGAACACTTTTGAAGCAGACGAGCTCGCAATGTCAAACAAGACGAATACCAAGCAGGTATAACGCACACAGCTCTTAGAACGAGAAACTTCGACGTCGACTATGTTCACACTGTCACTTTGCAGCCTAGCATCTGAAATGCATTCAGTTGAAGCAGATATGATCGTAGTGACCATATAAGACGACTTTTGAGGCAAGTTAAATAGTCAGTTGAAGGTACACCGACTTCATCGGTGTGCACACTCTATCTCTCTATCCTATCATCTCACATGGCAGCAAACGAGTTCGCAATGCCCATATAAGACGAATTGTAAGCGGATATAACGCACAAATTTTGCACAACAAGAAACTTCGACTCCAACTCCGTTCACACTGTAACTCTGCCGTCAAACATCTTGGATGCATACAGTTGGAGCAGATACGATTGCAGTGACCATATAAGACGAGTTCTAAGCGGGTATATCGTACACAGGTTGCAGAACAGGAAACTTCGACTTCGACAATGTTTACACTGTAACTCTGCAATCTAGCATCTGACATGCATACAGTTGGAGCTGATACCATTGCAGTGACCGTATAAAACGACTGTGAAGGGTTTATGAGAAGTACAATAGGCAGACGAAGATACATCGACTTCTTCGTTTCGCACACTATATCTCTCTATCCTATCATCTCACATGGACACTATTGAAGCAGACAAGCTCGCATTGACCATATAAGACTACTCCTAAGCAGGTATAACGCATACAGCTTGCAGAGCAAGAAACATCGACTCCTACTTCGTTCACATTGTAACTCTGCAGTCTTGCATCTGACATTCATACAGTTGAAGCAGATATGATCGCAATGACCATATAAGACGACTTTTGAGGGTATATAGCAAGTGAAATTTCCAGTTGAAGGTACATCGACTTCATCGGTGTGCACACTCTTTCTCTTTTTCCTACCATCTCACATTGATACTATTGAAGCAGACGAGTTTGCAATTTCCATATGAGACGACTCTCAAGCGGGAATAACGCACACAACTTGCACAACAAGAAACTTCGACTATGTTTTCACTGTAACTCTGCCGTCAAGCATCTGACATGCATACAGTTGAACCAGATACGATGGCAGTGACCGTATAAGACGACTCTGGAGAGTATATAACGAGTTCAATGGGCAAATGTAGTAACATCGACTTCATTGGTTAGCACACACTATATCTTTATTATATCATCTCACAGGGATACTATTGCAGGAAACGAGTTCGCAATGCCCATATAAGACTATTTTTAAGCATGCATAACGCAAACAACTTGCAGAACAAGAAACTTCGACTTTGACTATGTTTACACTGTAACTCTGCAGTCTTGAATCTGACATGCATACAGTTGATGCAGATACGATTGCAGTGACCATATGGGATGACTTCCAGAAGGGTATATCGCACATAGCTTGCAGAACGAGAAACATCAACTTCGACTATGTGTTAATCGTAACTCTGCAGTCTAGCATCTGACATGCATACAGTTGAAGCAGATATGATCGCAGTGACAATATAAGGCGACTTTGAAGTGTATATATCAAGTTCAATAGGCAGATGCAGATACACAACTGTGTGCACACTCTATCTCTCTATCATATCATCTCACATGGCAGCAGACGAGTTCGCAATGCTCATACGAGACGACTTCCAAGCGGATATAACGCAAAAATCTTGCACAACAAGAAACTCTGACGTCAACTTTGTTAACACTGTGACATGCATACAGTTGGAGCATATACGATTGCAGTGACCATATAAGACGAGTTCTGAGCAGGTATATCGCACACAGGTTGCAGAACGAGGAACTACGACTTCGAATATGTTTACAATGTAACTCTGCAGTCTAGCATCTGACATGCATACAGTTGAAGCAGATACCATTGCAGTGACCGTATAAGGAGACTTTGAAGGGTATATAACGAGTACAATAGGCAAACGAAGATACATCGACTTCATCGTTTTGCATACTATATATCTATATCCTATCATCTTACATTGACACAATCGAAGCAGACAAGTTTGCATTGACCATATAAGACGACTCTAAAGCAGGTATAACGCATACAGTAGGCTGTAACAATCTTATTTGGAGATTGACAAATATATCTGTCCTTTGCTGACAGAGGATATGGGCTTGCGACTGAACTTCAGTGGAGACGGAGTGGGTTCAGATCTACTTCAAAATAATGGATGTTATTAAGCGCGCCAGGTGAATGTGGACTGCATACCCTCACATGGACTCAATATCAACCCCACTTACCATGGTTAATATTTTATTCCAACAGCTATCGTTATCAAATTAAAAGACAAACATTTTCCCAATACTCTATACCATTTGATAATTATATTCTTGAAACACCTGACACAATAATACTGATCTGAGATTGAAGTGCTATATACCTGAATATTACTAGCAAAGATGTTCCTCAATACTGAATACTTAAATGTTCAAATCAAAACCTGATGGTATATCACCCAAGTATTACATAATATTTAAATCCCAGTTTCTATTTCATACCCTTAAAATCCACATAAAAACCCACCCAAAAAATAAATGTTTATGAATTCATAGCAATACCTATGCTATATTCTATAAGTGATGCACATAACATATGACCTACCCAGTTCATATACCTAAATCCGTAGAACGCAAGGTTGCAACCGTGCCTGTAACGTTAACAGGGGTATATTATAAAAATCATCATAGAAATCATCATAAAAATCATCATAATAATATCATGGAAGTAGACAAAAAGAATACTATGAAAAGTAATCATAATGTTATGAAAAACTTGCGTGACAGCCATGGCCCAATCACAGGCTTGATTTTAGCTACCGCTATTGCTTCAGGTACAGCTACAGCTTCAGAGGCAACTCCAGAAACAGCTCCAGATACAGATTATCAGATCCAGCTCCAGATACCAGCTATTCTAGCATGAGCAGGAAATGCACAAGCTGCTATACTTCAAATTTGCAGACCCTGAGACAGGTCACCACAAAAATGTCAGAAGACAACTGTAGCACATAAAAAAAAAACCCTGAAACATGAGAGAAACTCTTACTCACTGACTCCAAAGTTCTGGAGGTTCATACCTTTTCTAAGGACACACTATCACCCAAGACTCAACAATATGTCTACAACGTCATTCCACCTGAGGGGGCCCATCAGGCATCAATCTCCAAATCTATCGATTCGATCAACGATTCAACTATGTACCGCTCTTTTACCTTTAGAAAAGGGTTTTCGGTTCATGTGCCTCCAACCTCACTTCTTTTTGCCAAGGCTTCAAAATCCCATAATGATGGACAGTTTCCGAAAATATATACCTCAAAATTTCCTACATGGAAACTGGGAATTGAGAGTAAAATTTAATCCCTCATTTCGAGGATGAATGGAGAATTCAATATTATTGGCTTACAGCCATTTCACTTGCTCATTGCCCAGGACATAAAAGTGACAGCCTTCATTGATCATCTCGGATCCACAAAACCATGAAAGTACATGACATACCCGAACAAGGAAAGGAATCTCAGAACACACAGAACATGACAGGAACCGTTATTGCCTAACCACTATCTGGGTACCCAGTTGACCAAAACATGCCGCAGCTTTATCCCTGCTGCATTTCAAATGTTCCATGTTTCATCACAGAGATGTTCCCATCAGATTTACAGGGTGTAAATTTGAAAACTTTCAATGCTAATATCTCGCGAAAGAAAAAAGTTAGAAAAACGCTGTTTGGCAAAAATGCTAAAGAGTTAAGGGGAACTAGCTCCACCATATTTCGGTCAAGGGATGAGTTACCCCGTCGGCGCGACACACCCCAACTTTGAAATGTCAAATGACACTACCTTTTTTGTAATGCCTCAAATGAACCGTCTCAGTCAGTAGTATTCAGCTGTACAAGACTTTTTTCCACCCACACAGGGTGTACGAAAAATATAAAGTCGAATAAAATAAAATGAATTGTGTTAAAAGGATATTTTATTTGATCAGATGTTCAAAATGCATTCCATTCTGTTGTAAGCAATAGTATAATCGATGTTCAAATGTCGTTTTAACATTTTGGAACACATCTCTTGGAATATATCGGCATTCTGCATTTTATTTTATTCGACTCTATGTTTTCCGTTCACCCTGTAGGGGGTGGAAAATGAGTCCTGTACAGGTGAATACTACTGACTGAGACCGTTCATTTGAGGTATCACAAAAGAGGTAGTGCCATTTGACATTTCAAAGATGGAGTGTGTCGCGCCGACGGGGTGACTCATCCCTTTACTGAAGTATGGTGGTTCTAGTTCCCCCTAACTCTGTGCCAAACGGCGTTTTCCTGACTGTTTTATTTAGCGAGATATTCGCATTGAAAGTTTTCAAATTTAGACCCTCGAATTAATGTTTTTCGTACACCCTGTAGTGGGTGGAAAAAATGTCTTGTACAGGTGAATACTACTGACTGAGACCGTTCATTTGAGGTATCACAAGAGAGGTAGAGCCATTTGACATTTCAAAGTTGGGGTGTGTTGCGCTGACAGGGTGACTCATCCCTTCACTGAAATATGGTGGTTCTAGTTCCCCTTAACTCTTCAGCATTTTTGCCAAGCGGCGTTTTTCTAACTTCTTTATTTCGCGAGATATTCGCATTGAAAGTTTTCAAATTTACACCCTGTGTAGCATAGATGAATGTCCGCCTCAAATGAAATCACAGACTTATATCAGTGATGCAACATCAGACTCGAATCAGATATGCTCCTGTGAGATCACAGTGATGACTATGTATCTACATAGCTCTCTCCATGAGCATGCCAGAGACGTTTCTGATAAATCTGTGCTCTGCATTAGCTCCATCTCAAATCATCCATAAATTTATACTGGTTCCACCAGTATTTGAATCAGTTCCAAATGCAACACCATAATGTTCAGGATATATTCTTGGATTTTCAGATGTTGAAATCAAAAAGTCCATGAATATACCCCTAAACACATGGAGTGGCATTCAAAACAGTGAAACAAAAGGAGTAAAAATGTAAACTTCATTCCAATCCATTGACAAATTACTAAACAAACCTCAAAATATATGTTAAATAAAAATATGGAATAGAATATACAGGGCGTTCCCAGTTATCATGATGATCACAGCATGGTTTTCTTCCATAACTCCTTCATTTATTTCCTTTTTACCTGCAGATTCCATCTCTTGGAAGTGATGCATAGAAAAGTTATCATTGTTTTGTCTTTATTGTTCTCTCCAACCATTTTCCCATCAAAATCGAAATCAAAATCTTCAGTTGAGCCAGGTTGAGCTGACTACAACTAAAATAAATAATATTTCAGTGCAAATAAAAGTATGCCAAACAAGTGTTCACCTGTCATTATTGCGAATACTCTCAGATTGGCCTAACCAGCTGGTCTCCGCTACACGGGGATCAAAACCTGGTCTCTTCAGTATATTTTTGTGCCTAGTATGCTTTCTGAAATCAAAATTGATGATTTTCCTCTCTTGAAGTCCAGCTGGAATAAAAATTTAATTTCAAACTACAAACTAGTAGCATACCTATATTGATAATGAAAAAATCTCACACAAAACACAAGATACATTCACGAATATTGTCACTAAAATTGCAGAGTTGAATTTCCTTGTTGGATACAAAGAATCACAAGTACTTTGAAACTGAAAAATAGCCTCAAACCTAGCTAGAATGAAGAACCAAAACATTATCATCTATTTGCAGATATCTATTTCATGTGGTCAATGATTTATGAATGATTATTCAATGATTATAAATTCAATTGGTATACAATTGAAATGAATTCCACCTAGACATGAAGCTGTGCAAACTGCAAAGGTAGGCAAATCATATCTAAAACTTACTTACCTTAGTAGGTACTGACACCGTATAGAAGTATACGGTAATACTGATGACTACATCAGCAGAGGGCTTCGAATTACACAAGTGGCTTACTTGGAATGAAATTCATTTCAATGTCCCAATTAGTCCCAATGAAACAATAAGAGTCATCTTGGTGATTTTGGTGAATGGCAGATCATTGTTGTTCTGGTCATTTAGTGAAATAACAAATACATTAGTTTTGTTTTGTAAACAACGAGGTATCCTTTTGTGCTTCTAATTTCGTTTCGTTACCGAATTTCTTGAAAATCCACGAAAAAGTGGGGTTAGGAAAACCCAGTAAACACAAAGCACATTCTTCGTCTTCGTGATTGTTAAACCACATTAACCACAACCACAGTGAATTTCACGTACTCAAATGATCACTATTAAACCTACAATACAATCAAGAATTATATTTTGGATGCAATTTGCATCAGTTCAATTTCAGAACGTTGTGGAATGTGATGCCATAAATTCCTTTAATTGATTGTGATGACGCCTGGGATGCCTCACTTTTATGACGTTGATAGAACGTGTGATGAAACAAAGTTTTTTTGATTGATCTCCTTTGTGATGACGCCTGAGATGCCTAAATTTTATCACGTTGATAGAACGTGTGATGAAACAAAGTTCTTCAATTGATCTGCTTTGTGATGACGCCTGGGATGCCTTGATTTTATCACGTTAATGAAACGCGTGATGAAACAAAGTTCTTCAATTGATCTGCTTTGTGATGACGCCTGGGATGCCTCAATTTTATCACGTTGATAGAACGTGTGATGAAACAAAGTTCTTTAATTGATCTCCTTTGTGATGACGCCTGGGATGCCTCAATTTTATCACGTTGATAGAACGTGTGATGAAACAAAGTTCTTTAATTGATCTGCTTTGTGATGACGCCTGGGATGCCTCAATTTTCTCACGTTGATAGAACGTGTGATGAAACAAAGTTCTCCGATTGATCTCTTGTGTGATGACGCCTAGGGTGTCTCAAATTTATCACATTGATAGAACGTGTGATGAAACACTGATTTGTAGCAGTGGCATGTTATATTTTAGATGCAAGTTGCATATGTTTCAGAACGGTGTGATGAAACAAAGTTCTTTGACTGATCTCTCTTGTGATAGAGCTGAGACATGTGTGGTTAACTGGGTATATATCCATTCTTAGTTGGAATGATCTTCAGATTTAGAAGAGTAGTGAAAGGATATTTATCAGTGAATAATCCAGGAGGTACTATACCCATGATGACGTCATCAGAACAGGGTACTGAGCAGTCGAAACTCGAATGCAGCGCAACGGGTACCAGAACATGGAATCTATCCCCCAGTTTTACTATAACTCACTGTACAAAAAAAACTGACATCCAGTGTAACCAAGTTGATAAATTTCCCTTAGCTCTTCTACCAGGTACATCACTCAATTGCACCAAACGTGCACTATCTAGGTACTAAGTTCCACCACTATCACCAGTAGAAACCCGTTCATTCGGTTATTCAAATCACCCTGAGTTTGGTCCAGCGCGCGCACAACGGAACGGTCCTGTTCTGTCGAGGGTAGTGTCTGATATTCCGAACACAGCATTTCAACGACCAAACAGTGGAAAAGCTGATGACAGCCTAAACAAAAATAAATCTTAAATCCAAAATATGATTCCCTAAAATGAATCGTTTGTAATAACAGTAAGTACAGAGTGTTAATTAATTATACCATACGTATACCTTATGGTTGAGTTCTCTTCTTTCAGGAGACTGAATACAGATGGTGGTGACTGCTAATTTACGGTTAAGGATAGCAGCAGATATGGAAATAAACAGACTCGAGTACTAGGAATCAAATTATGGTACCGAGGTCTAGGCAGGTATCTATGTATTATGTACAACAAGAGGATGATATGATACAGCTGTGCAGAAGTTGACTTGGTTTATCGAGAGACTCGATGGTAGAATTTTACCAAGTAATAGGCAATAGATGTTGAAGTTTTAAATCTTCGCAGAATCAGTGAATTAATCCATCAAAAAGGTACGATAGCTGAAAATGAACGTTACAAATTCCCCTCTCACTTTAAAAAAAAATTGCCTGCAAAATTTTCTTCTTTTGGAGAAATACGCAAAAAAAAAGATTTAAACTTGTTCCTGACTACCCTAGCCGGTAACAAGATATGTCGCCATGACATCTTAGGTTTCCAGTCATCCCACAGACGGGTGAACCGACCGATCGTCCGAACATCGACGCCTCAGGAGGGCCTCGAAGATGGCCTCGCGAAAGATGGAAAAACGCGTCGTGGTTTGCTCTACGGGACTAGCCACTCCTGACGCATCGACACCCAGACGAACCATCAGGCCCCCACACCTGTGTGATCCTGGTCGCCCGAGTGGAGGATTCCAAAAAAGTTAAATTTAAAATTTGGATTTAGGGTGTACCCAAGGACTGCCACGTCAACCCTAGTCGACTTGAGGGCCGACCAACCTGAAACGGCGCTGATGCCGGGAGGGATATACCAAACAAAACATTCGAGATTGTTCCTTCATCTCAATACGATGGACAAATGGCGATACCTCGGCCTAGAGAGAGCTCGACCGAATGCAGGAGAATGACCCGGCCATGTGACAGGCGCCCGTAGGCAACTCGCGATTCTGTCGACGGGGCCCCTTCTACATTCGTTCTCCTTCTCCCGGCACGCATAATCGAAAACTCGGTTCCGCCACCTGCTTATTCCCATTGGGATTGGGTCCCTACCAAACAGAATTATCTCTAGCAAAATGTGACGAATCAACGGTTAAAGTGACAAAAAAATTAGGTTCCTACCAAAATTCATTGGCTCTTGAAAGAATGATAAAGTGCCATACATGAGGCAAAAATGTTTATACCAAACCCCATAACCTTTAGCAAAAATGACGACAACCAACAATAACTCCAACAATGGGACCGCAAAATACTGCATTGAACTATAAACCAAAGAAGAACCAGAAACGTCATAAAGGAGCGGGACATAATGTTATTCATGATAAAATTTGCCTTAAGTGGCCAGTTGTGGGACTTCTACCCACCAGCTGGTAATTCCCTGACAGGAGTATTCTCAAGCCCCTCACTGCAGAGCTTCGTCGGCCGAATACAACAAAAAACATCCACATTATATTAGCAATCCAAGACGTTACTCATTATCATCCGGAGGATGAGCATTCAAGTCCTTCGCATGCCAAACTCCAAGATACCGTTTCTGGTCGTCCTTTAGCTCATAAATCCACGGGGACCATCGCTTAGATATCATTACTTGACCAATATATTTTGGAGCCAATTTGGCCGTGAAATACTTTGAGGCATCAGACAAAACGTAGTTACGGCGCCAGACTAACTGATTGGGCAGATATTGTTCATACCTTCTACGCAGATCATAGATCATCATTTATTCTGGGAATAGGACTTGAATAATCGTTCTTTGATATTCGAGAACAATTTTTCTTGTGCTTGTTGGCGCTGAAGGGTTACAGTTGACCGATCAAAGTCAATAGGTTCCGAAATGGCTTTCTCCCCTTTCGAATAAACTTCTCTACTGAACACCATGAAGTTTGGGGTGAAACCAGTGACCTCATGCTGAGTGGAACGAATAGCAAACCCGAATTCATCTAAATTCTGATCCCAAGTTCTATGATCGTCTGAAACATACGACCGTAACATAGTTTTGATAACTCTAATTATTCTCTCACATGGATTTGCCTGGGGATGATAAAGAGCGGTATACTGAATATTCACATTATATGATTCCATTAATTTCTGAAATTCCTAAGACTCAAACTGGACTCCATTATCTACAATGATTAAGTTTTGACATCCAAACATTAAAAATACATTATTTTCCAAAATTTTTACAATTGTTGATGCGACAGCTTTACGCGAGGCAAACAACAGGGAAAACTTACTGAAACAATCAGCTACAACAAAAATATATTGATATCTAGAACGGGACCGGGGTAAAATACCAATCAAGTCTGCACACAGTAACTCACATGATCGAGATATGGATGTTTGCTTACTCAGCATCAATCCAGGTGGGCGTCTCTGCTCGGGTTTGAAAGCATGGCACGTATGGCATTTGCGAACAAAACATGCCACATCAGACCGCATCTCCGGCCAATAATATTGCTGTGCGAGCTTGTGGAAGGTTTTATACACGCCTGCATGACGAATTGACTCGTGTACAGACTGAATGAGAGGCTTGCGTTATTTACGTGACACTACAATCTTCCAACACTCTGAAGGAGATATTAGATCGGGATATCGGAGCTTGATATTTTCATACAAAGTGTTGGCAACGACTTGCCACGCCGAAAACTTTTGGGGACACTGAAGTACTTTATTCTTCATAGTCTCATACCATTCATCGGTAACACCTACAACTATATTCGAAAAATCAGCTTGCAGAACAAGAAACATCGACTTCGACTTTATTTACATTGTAACTCTGTAGTCTTGCATCTGACATTCATACAGTTGAAGCAGATATGATCGCAGTGACCATATAAGACGACTTCTGAGGGTATATAGCAAGTAAAATAGGCAGTTGAAGGTACATCGACTTTATCGGTGTGCATACTCTATATCTCTATCCTATCATCTCACATTGATACTATTGAAGCAGACGAGTTTGCAATTCCCATATTAGACGACTTTCGAACGGGTATAACGCACACAACTTGCACAACAAGAAACTCCGACTTCGACTATGTTTCCACTGTAACTCTGCCGTCGAGCATCTGACATGCATACAGTTGAACCAGATACGATGGCAGTGACCGTATGAGACGACTCTGGAGAGTTTATAACGATTTCAATCGGCAAATAAAGTAACATCGACTTCATCGGTGAGCACACTGTATATCTTTTTTTTATCATCTCACAGGGATACTATTGAAGCAAACGAGTTCGCAATGCCCATATGAGACGATTTCTAAGCGAATATAACGCACACACTTTGCAGAACAATAAACTACGACTTCGAATATGTTAACAATGTATCTTTGCAGTCTAGCGTCTGACATGCATACAGTTGAAGCAGATACCATTACAGTGACCGTATAAGAATACTTTGAAGGGTATATAACGAGTACAATAGGCAAACTGAGATACATCGACTTCATCGTTTTGCACACTATATATCTTTATCCTATCATCTCACATTGACACCATTGAAGCAGACAAGTTTGCATTGACCATATAAGACGACTTCCAAGCAGGTATAACGCATACAGTTTGCAGAACAAGAAACTTCGACTTCGACTATGTTCACACTGTCCAGCATCTGACATACATACAATTGAAGCAGATACGATTGCAGTGACCGTATAAGATGTCTTTGAAGGGAACATAACGAGTTCAATGAGCAAATGAAGATACATCGTTTTCATCGTTGTGCACACTATATCTCTCTGTCCTTTCATCTCACATGAACACTATTGAAGCAGACAAGTTCGCAATGTCAAACGAGACGACTTCCAAGCAGGTATAACGCACACAGCTTACAGAACAAAAAACTTCGACGTCGACTATGTTAACAATGTCACTCTGCAGTCTAGCATCTGACATGCATACAGTTGAAGCAGATATGATCGTAGCAACCATATGAGACGACTTTGAAGGGTATATATCAGGTACAATAGGCAGATGTAGATACATCGACTTCATCGGTGTGCACACTCTATATCTCCATTCTATCAACCCACATTGATACTATCGAAGCAGACAAGTTCCCGATGCCCAAATGAGACGACTTCCAAGCGGGTATAACGCACACAACTTGCACAACAAGAAACTTCGACTTCGACTATGTTTACACTGTAATTCTGCCATCAAGCATCTGACATGCATACAGTTGAACCAGATACGATGGCAGTGACCGTATAAGACGACTCTCGAGAGTTTATAACTATTTCAATGGGCAAATAAAGTAACATCGACTTCATCGGTGAGCACACTGTATATCTTTTTTCTATCATCTCACAGGGATACTATTGAAGCAAACGAGTTCGCAATGCCCATATGAGACGATTTCTAAGCGAATATAACGCACACACTTTGCAGAACAAGAAACTACGACTTCGAAAATGTTAACAATGTATCTTTGCAGTCTAGCGTCTGACATGCATACAGTTGAAGCAGATACCATGACAGTGACCGTATAAGAATACTTTGAAGGGTATATAACGAGTACAATAGGCAAACTGAGATACATCGACTTCATCGTTTTGCACACTATATATCTTTATCCTATCATCTCACATTGACACCATTGAAGCAGACAAGTTTGCATTGACCATATAAGACGACTTCCATGCAGGTATAACGCATACAGTTTGCAGAACAAGAAACTTCGACTTCGACTATGTTCACACTGTCCAGCATCTGACATACATACAATTGAAGCAGATACGATTGCAGTGACCGTATAAGATGTGCAGTGACCGTATAAGATGTCTTTGAAGGGAACATAACGAGTTCAATGAGCAAATGAAGATACATCGTTTTCATCGTTGTGCACACTATATCTCTCTGTCGTATCATCTCACATGAACACTATTGAAGCAGAAAAGTTCGCAATGTCAAACGAGACGACTTCCAAGCAGGTATAACGCACACAGCTTACAGAACAAAAAACTTCGACGTCGACTATGTTAACACTGTCACTCTGCAGTCTAGCATCTGACATGCATACAGTTGAAGCAGATATGATCGTAGCAACCATATGAGACGACTTTGAAGGGTATATATCAGGTACAATAGGCAGATGTAGATACATCGGCTTCATCGGTGTGCACACTCTATATCTCCATTCTATCAACCCACATTGATACTATCGAAGCAGACAAGTTCCTGATGCCCAAATGAGACGACTTTCAAGCGGGTATAACGCACACAACTTGCACAACAAGAAACTTCGACTTCGACTATGTTTACACTGTAATTCTGCCGTCAAGCATCTGACATGCATACAGTTGAAGCAGATACGATGGCAATAACCGTATGAGACGACTCTGAAGAGTATATAACGAGTTCAATGGGCAAATGAAGTAACATCGACTCCATCGGTGAGCACACTCTATAACTCTATCTCATCATCTCACATGGATACCATCGAAGCAAACGAGTTCGCAATGCCCATATGAGACGACTTCCAAGAGGGTATAACGCACACAGCTTGCAGAACAGGAAACATCGACTTCGACTTTGTTTACATTGTAACTCTGCAGTCTAGCATCTGACATGCATACAGTTGAAGCAGATATGATCGCAGTGACCATATATGACGACTTTTGAGGGTATATAGCGTGTAAAATAGGCAGTCGAAGGTACATCGACATCATCGGTGTGCACACTTCATCTCTCTATCCTATCATCTCACATTGATACTATCGAAGCAGACTAGTCCGCAATGCCCATATGAGACGTTTTCCCAGCGGGTATATCGCACACAAATTGCACAACAAGGAACTTTGGCTCCGACTTTGTTCACACTGTTATTCTGCCGTCTAGCATCTAACATGCATACAGTTGAAGCAGATACGATATCAGTGACCATATAAGACGAGTTCTAAGCATGTATAACGCACACAGCTTGCAGAACAAGAAACTTCGACTTTGACTATGTTCACACTGTAACTCTGCAGTCTCGAATCTGACATGCATACAGTTGAAGCAGGTATGATCGTAGTGACCATATAAGACGACTCTGAAGGGTATATATCAGGTACAATAGGCAGATGTAGATACATCGACTTCATCGGTGTGCACACTCTATATCTCTATTCTATCAACCCACACTGATACTATCGAAGCAGACGAGTTCCCGATGTCCATATGAGACGACTTCCAAGCAGGTATAACGCACACAGCTTGCAGAACAAGGAACATCGACTTCGACGTTGTTCACATTGTTACTCTGCAGTCTAGCATCTGACATGCATACAGTTGAAGCAGATATGATCGTAGTTACCATATAAGACGACTCTTGAGTGTATATAGCAAGTAAAATAGGCAATTGAAGGTGCATCGACTTCATCGGTGTGCACACTTTATCTCTCTATCCTATCATCTCACATTGATACTATTTAAGCAGACGAGTTCGCAATGCCCATATAAGACGAGTTCTAAGCGGGTACATCGCACACAAGTTGCAAAACAAGAAACTTCGACTTCGACTTTGTTCACACTCTTACTGAGCCGTCTAGCATCTAACATGCATACAGTTGGAGCAGAAATGATTGCAGTGTCCATATGAAACGAGTTCTAAGCATGTATATCGCACACAGTTTGCAGAACAAGAAACTTCGACTTCAATCATGTTCACACTGTAACTCTGCGGTCTAGAATCTGACATGCATACAGTTGAAGCAGATACCATTGCAGTGACCGTATGGAACGATTCTGAAGGGAATATAACGAGTACAATGAGCAAACGAAGATACATCGACTTCATCGTTGTGCACACTTTACCCCTCTATCCTATCATCTCACATGGACACTATTGGAACAAACGAGTTCGCAATGACCATATTAGACGACTTCCAAGACGGTTTAACGCACACCGCTCCCAGGACAAGAAACTTCGACTTCGACTATGTTAACACTGTAACTCTGCGGTCAAGCATCTGAGATGCATACAGTTGAAGCAGATATGATCGTAGTGACATGTGCCACCCTCAGAGGGTATATAGCAAGTACAATAGGCAGATGAAGATACATCGACTTCATCGGTGTGCACACTTTATCTCTCTATCCTATCATTTCACATGGACACTATTGAAGCAGACGAGTTCGCGATGCCCATATGAGACGACATCCAAGCGGGTATAACGCACACATTTCGCACAACAAAAAACTTCGGCTACGACTATGTTTACACAGAAACTCTGCAGTCTAGCATCTGACATGCATACAGTTGAAGCAGATATGATCGCAGTGACCATATAAGACGAATTTGGAGGGAATATAGAAAGTGGCAGAACTAGAAACTTCGATTTTGACTATGTTTACACTGTTACTCTGCAGTCTGGAATCTGACATGCATACAATTGAAGCAGATACGATGAAAGTGACCGTATGAGACGACTCTGAAGGGTATATAACGAAAACAACAGGCAAATATAGATTCATCGTTTTTATCGTCGTGCACACTATATCTCTCTTTCCTATCATCTCACATGGACACAATTGAAGCAGACAAGCTCGCATTGACCATATATGAAGACTTCCTAGCAGGTATAACGCACACAGCTTGCAGATCAAGCAACATCGACTTCGACTTTGTTTACATTGTAACTCTGCAGTCTAGCATCTGACATGCATACAGTTGAAACAGATATGATCGCACTGACCATATAAGACGACTTTTGAGGGTATATTGCAAGTAAAATAGGCAGTTGAAGGTACATCGACTTCATCGGTGTGCACACTCTATCTCTCTATCCTATCATCTCACATTGATACTATTGAAGCAGACGAGTTTGCGATGCTTATATGAGACGACTTTCAAGCGGGTATAACGCACACAACTTGCAGAACAAGAAACATCGACTTCGACTATGTTTACATTGTAACTCTGCAGTCTAGCATCTGACATGCATACAGTTGAAGCAGGTATGATCGTAGTGACCATATAAGACGACTTTGAAGGGTATATATCAGGTACAATAGGCAGATGAAGATACATCGACTTCATCGGTGTGCACACTCTATATCTCTATTCTATCAACCCACACTGATACTATCGAAGCAGACGAGTTCTCGATGCCCATATGAGACGACTTCCAAGCGGGTATAACGCACACAACTTGCACGACAAGGAACTTCGACGTCGACTATGTTTACACTGTAACTCTGCCGTCATGCATCTGACATGCATACAGTTGAAGCAGATACGATGGCAGTAACCGTATAAGATGACTCTAAAGAGTATATAACGAGTTCAATGGACAAATGAAGTAACATCGACTCCATCGGTGAGCACACTCTATATCTCTATTCTATCATCTCACATGGATACTTTTGAAGCAAACGAGTTCGCAATGCCCATATGAGACTACTTCCAAGAGGGTATAACGCACACAGCTTGCAGAACAGGAAACATTGACTTTGACTAAGTTTACACTGTAACTCTGCAGTTTCGAATCTGACATGCATACAGTTGAAGCAGATACGATGGCAGTGACCGTACAAGACGACTCTGAAGGGTATATAACGAGAACAAAAGGATGAAGATACATCGTTTTCATCGTCGTGCATACTATATCTCTCTTTCCTATCATCTCACATGAACACTATTGAAGCAGACAAGTTTGCATTGACCATATGAGATGACTTTCAAGCCGGTATATCGCACACAGCTTGCAGAACAAGAAACTCCGTTTTCGACTATGTTTACACTTCAACTCTGCAATCTAGCATCTGACATGCATACAGTTGGAGCAGATACCATTGCAGTGACCGTATAAAACGACTTCGAAGGGCATATAACGAGTACAATAGGCAAACGAAGATACATCGACTTCATCGTTTCGCAAACTATATCTCTCTTTTCTTAATATCTTACATTGACACTATTGAAGCAGACAAGTTTGCATTGACCATATAAGACGACTTCTAAGCGGGTATAACGCATACAATCCGAAGAACAAGAAATTACGACTTCGACTATGTTTCCACTGTAACTATGCAGTCTAGCATCTGACATGCATACAGTTGAAGCAGATACGATGGCAGTGACCGTATAAGACGACTCTGGCGGGTATATAACGTGTTCAATAGGCGAATGAAGTTACATCGACTTCATCGGTGTGCACACTCTATCTCTATCCTATCATCTCACATGCATACTATTGAAGCAAACGAGTTCGCAATGCCCATATGAGACAACTTCTTAGCGGGTATAACGCACACAATTTGCAGAACAAGAAACTTTGACAACGACTATGTTCACACATAAGCTCTGCAGTTTAGCTTTTGATATGCATACAGTTGAAGCAGATATGATCGCAGTGACCATGGACGACTTTGGAGGGTATGTAGCAAGTGAAATAAGCAGATGAAGATACATTGACTTCATCGGTGTGCACACTCTATCTCTCTATCATTTAATCTCACATGGAGACTTTTGAAGCAGACGAGTTCGCAATGCCCATATGAGACAGTTTCCAAGCGGGTACCCAACTAGCATTTTCAGTCACAGGCACCATGGTTCAAGAAACTATTACCTATATTTAGTGATAATAACGTATTTATCACTTATTTCAGAACTTCATAGTATAAATGTCAGTGAGAGTTATTTAGTGAGTGAAAATTACGTAGTTTTTACACTAGATAATAACTTCAAAGTGAGAAATTCTCATGGCTTATTACGAAGTAACTATTTCGAAACTGTCACTCCTCAAAACTACTCTCAAGGTTTCGGAACTTTGGATATATTATTACGGTAACGCTTACCACCCCAAGAAGGCTTCACAGTTGCAATTACTCTATGGTCACCAATTAGGTTTCTACGACGTTGTCGTTACTTGATCGATCACCTAATAATTTAGTCAATTCTTGGTGATATTTCAAGTAACATATTGGTTATTCCTACTCAAACAATTCCTTTATAGTTGAAACAACTTTTCGGTAATTATATTCAGTTAAAGTTACCAATACATAGGTTATCATAACTGACGAGTTCCAAAAGTAACTTTCTGATTCATTTTCGATTGGAAGCCATATTGATTGATGTGATAACCATTTGAACAGGAAATAATTTTGGTTTTTCTTGTTGATAAACATCATTTTATGAAGAATAATAGCATTCGTTCGATCACAAATTGCATAATAATGGAAATTAACATGATTTACGATGATTTTTGAAAAATAGCCGAATGAAATAAAACCATATTTTTGGTGAAATGAGCCGTATTTTGTGGGCGCATCTTGAATTTCGAGGCAAAATCATCACATTTATCGAAAAACTGAATGTTGTTCGAATTTTTCAAGTTCGAGTATCAATTATTTCGCGTGTTTGTCCTTGTATTATTTATTGAATGGTTAGGCATATTGGACTTGTTCATTTTTCGTGAATGTGAACTTCATGGATGAAATGAAGAATAATAAAGAGAGAAAATAATATTTTTATGAAGTGGAAAAGAAATAGAAAGTCAGGTAGAAAAATTTACTACATCTTTACGTAATTTCGACGTCGACGGGTCGTAAGCATTACGTAATTGTGTGAGTTTTCGCTACGTCGGCAAACCGTAATAATTACTCGTGATTTGTTCCCCATTTTGGTCGTAAATACGTAGTAACGACGTAATTATAACGTAACCGCAACTAGTAAATATTACTTAATAGTCGACCCAATAGTCGTAATTACGTAATCGCGACTATAAATGCTAGTTGGGTATAACGCACACAACTTGCATAACAAAAAACTTCGACTCTGTTTACACTATAATTCTGCCGTCTAGCATCTAACATGCATACAGTTGGAGCAGATACGATTGCAGTGACCATATAAGACGAGTTCAAAGACAGTATAACGCACACAGCTTGCAGAACAAAAAACTTCGATTTTGACTATGTTTACACTGTAACTTCGCAGTCTAGAATCTGACATGCATTCAGTTGAAGCAGATACGATGGCAGTGACCGTATTAGACGACTCCGAAGGGCATATAAAGAGTACAATAGGCAAACGAAGATACATCAACTTCATCGTTTTGATCACTATATCTCTCTATCCTATCATCTTACATAGACACTATTGAAACAGACAAGTTTGCATTGACTATATAAGACGTCTTTCTAGCGGATATAACACACACAACTTGCAGAACAAGAAACTCCGACTACGACTATGTTAACACATTAACTCCGCAGTCTAGCTTCTGACATGCATACAGTTGAAGCAGATATGATCGCAGTGACCATATGAGACAAATCTGGAGGGTATATAGAAAGTTCAATAGGCAGATGAAGATACATCGACTTCATCGGAGTGCACACTCTATCTCTCCATCCTATCATCTCACATGGATACTCTTGAAGCAGACGAGTTCGCAATGCCTATATGAGACGAATTCTGAGCGGGTATAACGCACACAACTTGCAGAACAAGAAACTTCGACTTCGACTATGTTCACACTGTAACTCTGCAGTCTTGAATCTGGCATGCATACAGTTGAAGCAGATACGACTGCAGTGACCATATGAGACCATTTCGGAGGGTATATAGCGAGTACAACAGGCAAATGGAGATATATCGACTTTATCGTTGTGCACACTATATCTCTCTATTCTATCATACCACATGGATACTATTGAAGGCAGACGGGTTTGCAATGCCCATATGAGACGACTTCCAAGCGGATATAACGCACACAACTTGCACAACAAGAAACTTCGACTTCGACTTTGTTCACACTGTAACTCTGCCGTCTAGCATCTAACATGCATACAGTTGGAGCAGAAACGATTGCAGTGTCCATATAAGACGAGTTCTAAGCGGGTATATCGCACACAGTTCGCAGAACAAAATACTTCGACTTCGACCATGTTTACACTGTAACTCTGCGGTCTAGAATCTGACATGCCTATAGTTGAAGCAGATACAATATCAGTGACCGTATTAGACGATTTTGAAGGGAATATAACGAGTACAATGGGCGAACGAAGATACATCGACTTCATCGTTATGCACACTATATCTCTCTATCCTATCATCTCACATTGACACTATTGAAGCAGACAAGTTTGCATTAACCATATCAGACGACTTCCAAGCGTGTATAACGCATACAGTTTGCAGAACAGGAAACTTCGACTTCGACTATGTTTACACTGTAACTCTGCAGTCTAGCATCTGACATGCATACAGTTGAAGCAGATACCATTGCAGTGACCGTATAGGACGATTTTGAAGGAAATATAACGAGTACAATGAGCGAACGAAGATACATCGACTTCATCGTTGTGCACACACTTACTCTCTATCCTATCATCTCACATGGACACTATTGAAGCAGACGAGTTCGCATTGACCATATAAACCGACTCTCAAGCAGGTATGACGCACACAGCTAGCAAAGCAAGAAACTTCGACTCTGACCATGTTTACACTGTAACTTTCAGTCTTGAATTTGATATGCATACAATTGATGCAGATACGATTGCAGTGCCCATATGAAACGACTTTCAAGCGGATATAACGCAAACAACTTGCACAACATGGAACTTCGACTTCGACTTTGTTCACACTGTAACCCTGCCGTCTAGCATCCAACATGCATACAGTTGAAGCAGATACGATTGCAGTGACCATATAAGGCGAGTTCTAAGCAGGTATATCGCACACAGCTTGCAGAACAAGAAACTTCGACTTCGACTCTCCCTCTGTTGTTCTTGTCGGTATTGTCAACTCAAGGTCGTCATCACCTATGATGATTAGAACTAGCAGGACTTGAGCTCAGCAGTTACGCTGTCGCCCTCTCACGGCGCTCACTTGAAAGGTATCTTCAGAAGTGCTGACAAAATCATGTCAATGTCAAGGTCGACGTCATATTTCCTTCAATTCTTTTCCCGGGAGAGACATCTTCCAGAAAGCGATCATCATGATCATTTGGCCATTTTGTCAAGACGAGGATGCATCACTTGGTTCATGCGGTGAGTTGGTTATAAAAAAAAGGGAACATGATAACATTTTCATATAGCCAAATTTTCTCAATTTCAAGTGGGATGTATGGATGTCTACCACCCCGAGTATTCTTTCGATTTTTATACTGGACGAATTATGCTGATCGACTCGAAGGTTCATGGCCACGTGTTGGAGACAGAACCTGCCAATTGGGATACGTATATGGTTTTTCTGAAACCCTCTAATTATCAGAGGTGAGTCATGTTCTCGAATATCCCTCCTGCTTTTCTTTTCTGTTCTGTTCTGACACAGAATAAAATATTCTAGGGTTTCATGTATGGATTTAACCAAGAGGCTGTTATACACTGCAACTAATGCTGCTAGAAAAATGCCCTTCATGGTGCCTATTTCATCCGACAAGCCGGTGTGTCTCTCACTGGACAACGATCCAGCCTCTCTATCAATGAGGCCTTATTGTACCTTTCCCAGGAAGCAGTAGTCCATTCACTGCCCGCAGTCTTCTAGTTTTGAAGTTGGCAGCTTGGAATCTCAGCAGTCACCAGGATAACCCAGGTTTTTTCGTGCTCATATTTTTTTTATTACATGGGAATATTAGCTAAGTGCTAGTGCTGATTATTAGATATTTAATTTTTTTTTACTAACTTTTGAGATCAAAGAAATCTCAACCAGGTATGTTCAACCCTACTTGAAACATAGAAAAATTTCAACACCAATCAATGGCCTGAATTGGCAAACCCATAAATTCATGAATTTCAGGGAGATCTTTTTTTTTTATTCACAGACATAATTTAACAGCTGTTTGAATTCAAAGTGGGTTCATAGGCTCTCAACTATATTTTAATGCTCATGGACATATCATTCTGGAAATCTTCACAAAATAAGTATCTTTAAATATTTTATATATACCCATTGTAGATACATTGAAAAGTCAAGTACTCTATCATATTTCATACTATTTAACTGTGTACATATCATCACATTTTCTGTGTTCTTTACTGATCTCTCTCTCTCTCTCAAACAACTATTCAGGTTTCTGATTCTCCCTAGACAACAATAATCTAAAAGAACCAGTGGCGTCCATTTATTTTTACAATCATTTGAGATATTGAGTACCTATATCAATACCATGCTATTATAAATATATTCACTTGAGTGATAAGCTACTTCAACAACCCACACCTAGTTGCCACCGATGAAGAGCTGCCGTTTGCTGTGAAACAGTTGAAATAATACGTTACACACGTTCGCATTGACCTTGACCATATAAGATGACTCTCAAGCAGGTTTAACGCACACAGCTTGCAGAACAAGAAACATCGACTTCGACGATGTTTACATTGTAACTCTGCAGTCTAGCATCTGACATGCATACAGTTGAAGCAGATATGATCGCAGTGAACATATGAGACGACTTTGGAGGGTATATAGCGAGAACAATTGACAGATAAAGATACATCGACTCAATCGGTGTGCACACTCTCTATCCTATCATCTCTCATGGATTCTATTGAAGCAGACGAGTCTGCAGTGCCCATATGAGACGACTTCCAAACGGATATGACGCACACAACTTGCACAACAAGGAACTTCGACTTTGACTTTGTTTAGACTGTTACCCTGCCGTCTAGCATCTAACATGCATACAGTTGGAGCAGATACGATTGCAGTGACCATATAAGGCGAGTTCTAAGCAGGTATATCGCACACAGCTTGCAGAACAAGAAACTTCGACTTCGACTATGTTTACACTGTGACTCTGCAGTCTCGAATCTGACATGCATACAGTTGATGCAAATACGATTGCAGTGACCATATAAGACGACTCTGGAGGGTATATAGCGAGTACAACAGGCAAATGGGCAAACATCGACTTCATCGTCGTACACATTATATCTCTCTATCCCATCATCTCACATGGACACTATTGAAGCAGACGAGTTCGCATTGACCATATAAGATGACTATCAAGCAGGTATAACGCACACAGCTTGCAGAACAAGAGACATCGACTTCGACTATGTTTACATTGTAACTCTGCAGTCTAGCATCTGACATGCATACAGTTGAAGCAGATATGATCGCAGTGACCGTATAAGATGACTCTGAAGAGTATATAACGAGTTCAATATGCAAATGAAGATACATCGACTCCATCGTTGTGCACCCTATATCTCTCTATCTTATCATCTCACATGGATACTATTGAAGCAGACGAGTTCGCAATGCCCATATGGGACGACTTCCAAGCGAGTATAACGCACACAACTTGCACAACAAGAAACTTCGACTTCGAGTTTGTTTACACTGTAACTCTGATGTCTTGCATCTAACATGCATACAGTTAGAGCAGATACGATTGCAGTGACCATATAGGATTAGTTCTAAGCAGGTATATCGCACGAAGCTTGCAAAACAAGAAACTTCGACTTCGACTATGTTTACACTGTAACTTTGCAGTCTAGCATCTGACATGCATACAGTTGAAGCAGATACCATTGCATCGACCGTATAAGACGACTTTGAAGGATATATAACGAGTACAATAGGCGAACGAAGATACATCGACTTCATCGTTTTGCACACTATATCTCTCTATCCTATCATCTCACATTGACACTATTGAAGCAGACAAGTTTGCATCCACTATATAAATTAGTCTGAAATTGTTCTATCCGTCATTCGGTTGCCCCCTTACGAGCAACCCTCGAAAGTCTTCGAGAGTCTTGTGCGAATAAGGAATGACGGGGGCCTTACCTTTTAACGTGTGATCCCAAACACTTTCTTGGGCCATCAGAAAAATTTCTGCAGTCGACGGGACTCGAACCCACGACCGGCAAGCGAATGCGGATCAGAATATGGACACTCTGTCCGCACGGCTACCTGGTTACCCATATAAGACGACTTTTAAGCGGGTATGGAGCATACAGTTTGCAGAACAAGAAACTCCGACTTCGACTATGTTTACACTGTAACTCTGCAGTCTAGCATCTGACATGCATACAGTTGAAGCAGATACGATTGCAATGTTCGTATAAGATGAATCTGAAGGGTTTATAACGAGTTCAATAGGTGAATAAAGATGCATCGACTTCATCGTTGTGCACACTATATCTCTCTATCCTATCACCTCACATGGACACTATCAAAGCAGACAAGTTTGCATTGACTATATAAGACGACTTCCAAGCGAGTATATAGCACACAACTTTCACAACAGGAAACATCGACTTCGACAATGTTAACATTGTAACTCTGCAGTCTACCATCTGACATGCATACAGTTGTAGCAGATATGATCGCAGTGACCATATGAGACGATTTTGGGATGTATATAGCAAGTTCAATAGGCAGATGAAGATACATCGACCTCATCGGTGTGCACACTCTATCTCTCTATATTATCATCTCACATGGATGCTATTGAAACAGACGAGTTCGCAATGCCCATATGAGACGACTTCCAAGCCGGTATAATGCACAGAACTTGCACAACAAGAAACTTCGACTTCCACTTTGTTCACACTGTAACTCTGCCGCCTAGCATCTAACATGCATACAGTTGAAGCAGATACGATCGTAGTGATAATATGAGACGAGTTCGAAGCAAGTATAACGAACACGGCTTGCAGAACAAGAAACTCCGACTACGACAATGTTCACACTGTAACTCTGCTGTCTTGAAACTGACATGCATACAGTTGAAGCAGATACGATGGCAGTGACCGTATGTGACGACTCTCAAGGGTATATAACGAGAACAATAGGCAAATGAAGATACATCGCTTTCATCGTTGTGCACATTTTATCTCTCTTTCCCATCATCTCACATAAACACTATTGAAGCAGACGAGTTCGCATTGACTATATAAGACGACTTCCAAGCGAGAATAATGCACACAGCTTACAGAACAGAAAACATCGATTTCGACTTTGTTTACATTGTAACTCTGCCGTCTAGTATCTGACATGCATACAGTTGGAGCAGATACGATATCAGTGACCATATAAGGCAAGTCCTGAGCCGGTATAAAGCACACAGCTCGCAGAATAAGAAACATCGATTTCGACTATGTTTACATTGTTACTCTGCAGATGATTCTGAAGAGTATATAACGACTTCAATATGCAAATGAAGATACATCGACTTCATCGTTGTGCACACTATATCTCTCTATCCTATCACCTCACATGGACACTATCAAAGCAGACAAGTTTGCATTGACTATATAAGACGACTTCGAAGCGAGTATATAGCACACAACTTTCACAACAAGAAACATCGACTTCGACAATGTTAACATTGTAACTCTGCAGTCTACCATCTGACATGCATACTGTTGTAGCAGATATGATCGCAGTGACCATATGAGACGATTTTGGGATGTATATAGCAAGTTCAATAGGCAGATGAAGATACATCGACCTCATCGGTGTGCACACTCTATCTCTCTATCCTATCATCTCACATGGATGCTATTGAAACAGACGAGTTCGCAATGCCCATATGAGACGACTTCCAAGCCGGTATAATGTTCAGAACTTGCACAACAAGAAACTTCGACTTCCACTTTGTTCACACGTTAACTCTGCCGCCTAGCATCTAACATGCATACAGTTGAAGCAGATACGATCGCAGTGATAATATGAGACGAGTTCGAAGCAAGTATAACGAACACGGCTTGCAGAACAAGAAACTCCGACTACGACTATGTTCACACTGTAACTCTGCTGTCTTGAATCTGACATGCATACAGTTGAAGCAGAT
The DNA here is from genome assembly GCA_918026855.4 of Phaedon cochleariae. Taxonomy (NCBI): domain Eukaryota; kingdom Metazoa; phylum Arthropoda; class Insecta; order Coleoptera; family Chrysomelidae; genus Phaedon; species Phaedon cochleariae. Next base: position 13,556,440 of record OU896721.1, on the reverse strand, counting down.
ACGATGGCAGTGACCGTATGTGACGACTCTCAAGGGTAAATAACGAGAACAATAGGCAAATGAAGATACATCGCTTTCATCGTTGTGCACATTTTATCTATCTTTCCCATCATCTCACATAAACACTATTGAAGCAGACGAGTTCGCATTGACTATATAAGACGACTTCCAAGCGAGAATAATGCACACAGCTCACAGAACAGAAAACATCGATTTCGACTTTGTTTACATTGTAACTCTGCCGTCTAGCATCTGACATGCATACAGTTGGAGCAGATACGATATCAGTGACCATATAAGGCGAGTCCTGAGTCGGTATAAAGCACACAGCTCGCAGAATAAGGAACATCGATTTCGACTATGTTTACATTGTTACTCTGCAGATGATTCTGAAGAGTATATAACGACTTCAATATGCAAATGAAGATACATCGACTTCATCGTTGTGCACACTATATCTCTCTATCCTATCATCTCACATGGATACTATTGAAGCAGACGAGTTCGCAATGCCCATATGAGACGACTTCCAAGCGAGTATAACGCACACAACTTGCACAACAAGAAACTTCGACTTCGAGTTTGTTTACACTGTAACTCTGATGTCTTGCATCTAACATGCATACAGTTAGAGCAGATACGATTGCAGTGACCATATAGGATTAGTTCTAAGCAGGTATATCGCACGAAGCTTGCAGAACAAGAAACTTCGACTTCGACTATGTTTACACTGTAACTCTGCAGTCTAGAATCTGACATGCATACAGTTGAAGCAGATACGATGGTAGTGACCGTATGAGACGACTCTGAACGGTTCATTACGAGAACAATAGGCAAATGAAGATACATCGTTATCATCGTCGTGCACACTATATCTCTCTTTCCTATCAACTCACATGGACTTTTCTGGAGCAGACAAGTTAGCATTGACCATATGGGACGACTTCCAAGCGGGTTCAACGCACACAGCTTGTAGAACAAAAAACATCGACTTCGACTATGTTTACATTGAACCTCTGCAGTCTAGCATCTGACAGGCATACAGTTGGAGCAGATATGATCGCAGTGACCATATAAGACGACTATGGAGTGTATATTGCAAGTACAATAGGCAGATAAAGATTCGTCGACTTCATCGGTGTGTACACTCTCTATCCTATCATCTCACATGGATTCTATTGAAGCAGATGAGTTTGCAATGCCCATATGAGACGATTTCCAAGCGGATATAATGCACACAACTTGCACAACAAGGAACTTCGACTTCGACTTTGTCAACACTGTAACTCTGCCTTCTAGCATCTAACATGCATATAGTTGGAACAGATACGATTGCAGTGACCATATAAGACGAGTTCTAAGCAGGTATATCGCACACAGCTTGCAGAACAAGAAACTTCGACTTCGATTATGTTCACACTGTAACTCTGCAGTCTAGCATCTGACATGCATACAGTTGAAGCAGATACTATTGCAGTGACCGTATAAGACGACTTTGAAGGGTATATAACGAGTACAATTGGCGAACCAAGATACATCGACTTCATCTTTTTGCACACTATATCTCTCTATCCTATTATCTTACATTGACACTATTGGAGCAGACAAGTTTGCATTTATCATATAAGACGACTTTCAAGCAGGTATAACGCATACAGTTTGCAGAACAAGAAACTTCGACTTCGACTATGTTTACACTGTAACTCTGCAGTCTAGGATCTGATATGCATACAGTTGAAGCAGATACGATTGCAATGACCGTTCAAGATGACTTTGGAGGTATTATTACGAGTTCAATAGGCAAATGAAGATACATCGACTTCATAGTTGTGCACACTATATCTCTCTATCCTATCATCTCACATGGTTATTATCGAAGCAGACGAGTTCGCAATGCCCATATGAGACGACTTCCAAGCGAGTTTAACACTCACAACTTGCACAACAAGAATCTTCGACTTCGACTATGTTTACACTGTAACTTTGCAGTCCAGCATCTGACAAGCATACAGTTGAAGCAGAAACGATTGCAATGACCGTATAAGATGACTTTGGAGGGTATATAACGAGTTTAAGAGGCAGATGAAGATACATCGACTTCATCGGTGTGCACACTCTATCTATCTATCCTATCATCTCACATGGATACTATTGAAGCAGACGAGTTCGCAATGTCCATATGAGACGATTTCCAAGCGGGTATAACGCACACAACTTGCACAACAAGAAACTTCAACTTTGACTTTGTTTACACTGTAACTCGGCCATCTAGCATCCAACATGCATACAGTTGCAGCAGATTCGATTACAGTGACCATATAAGACGAGTTCTGAGCAAGTATAACAAACACGGCTTGCAGAATAAGAAACTTCGACTACGACTATGTTAACACATTAACTCTGCAGTCTACCTTCTGACATGCATAGAGTTGAAGCAGATATGATTGCAGTGTCCATATAAGATGACTTTGGAGGGTAAATATTGAGTACAAAAGACAAATGAAGATACATCGACTTCATCGGTGTGCATACTCTTCATCTCTATCCTATCAACTCACATTGATACTATTGGAGCAGACGAGTTCCCGATGCCCATATGAGACGACTTCCAAGAGGGTATAACCCACACAACTTGCACAACAAAAATCTTCGACTTCGACTAGGATCACACTGTTACTCTGCAGTCTACCATCTGACATGCATACAGTTGTAGCAGATATAATCGCAGCGACCATATGAGACGACTTTGGGGGGTATATAGCAAGTTCAATAGGCAGATGAAGATACATCGACTTCATCGGTGTGCACACTCTATCTCTCTATCCTATCATCTCACATTGATACTATTGGAGCAGACGAGTTCTTGATGCTTATATGAAACGACTTCCAAGCGGGTATAACGCACACAACTTGCACAACAAGAAACTTCGACTTCGACTATGTTTACACTGTAACTCTGCAGTCTCAAATCTCACATGCATACAGTTGATGCAGATACGATTGCAGTGACCATATAAGACGACTTCCGAGAGGGTATAACGCACACAGCTTGCAGAACAAGAAACTTCGACGTTGACTTAATTTACACTGTAACTCTGCAGTCTTGAATTTGACATGCATACAGTTGATGCAGATACGATTGCAGTGACCATATAAGACGACTATGTAAGGTATATAGCGAGTACAACAGGCAAATAGGGATACATCGACTCCATCGTCGTACACACTATATCTCTCTATATATCCATCTCACATGGACACAATTGAAGCAGACAAGCGGGTATAACGCACACATCTTGCAGAACAAGGTACATCGACTTCGACTTTGTTGACACTGTAACTCTGCGGTCAAGCATCTGACTTGCATACAGTTGAAGCAGATATGATCGTCGTGACTATATGAGACGACTTTCGAGTGTATATAGCAAGTGAAACAGGCAGTTGAAGATACATCGACTTCATCGGTGTGCACACTCTATCTCTCTAACCTATCATCTCACATTGATACTATTGAAGCAGACGAGTTCCCAATGCCCATATGAGACGACTTACAAGCGGGTATGACGCACACAACATGCACAACAAGAAACTTCGACTTCGACTTCAATAACACTGTAACTCTGCCGTCTAGCATCTAACATGCAAACAGTTGAAGCAGATACGATATCAGTGACCATATAAGACAAGTTCTAAAAGGGTATAACGCACACAGCTTGCAGAACAAGAAACTCCGACTTTGACTTTGTTTACACTGTAACTCTGCAGTCTAGAATCTGACATGCATACAGTTGAAGCAGATACGATGGTAGTGACCGTATGAGACGACTCTGAATCGTTTATTACGAGAACAATAGGCAAATGGAGATACATCGTTATCATCGTCGTGCACACTATATCTCTCTTTCCTATCGACTCACATGGACTTTTCTGGAGCAGACAAGTTAGCATTGACCATATGAGACGACTTCCAAGCGGGTTCAACGCACACAGCTTGCAGAACAAAAAACATCGACTTCGACTATGTTTACATTGAACCTCTGCAGTCTAGCATCTGACAGGCATACAGTTGGAGCAGATATGATCGCAGTGACCATATAAGACGACTTTGGAGTGTATATTGCAAGTACAATAGGCAGATAAAGATTCGTCGACTTCATCGGTGTGTACACTCTCTATCCTATCATCTCACATGGATTCTATTGAAGCAGATGAGTTTGCAATGCCCATATGAGACGATTTCCAAGCGGATATAATGCACACAACTTGCACAACAAGGAACTTCGACTTCGACTTTGTCAACACTGTAACTCTGCCTTCTAGCATCTAACATGCATATAGTTGGAACAGATACGATTGCAGTGACCATATAAGACGAGTTCTAAGCAGGTATATCGCACACAGCTTGCAGAACAAGAAACTTCGACTTCGATTATGTTCACACTGTAACTCTGCAGTCTAGCATCTGACATGCATACAGTTGAAGCAGATACTATTGCAGTGACCGTATAAGACGACTTTGAAGGGTATATAACGAGTACAATTGGCGAACCAAGATACATCGACTTCATCTTTTTGCACACTATATCTCTCTATCCTATCATCTTACATTGACACTAATGGAGCAGACAAGTTTGCATTGATCATATAAGACGACTTTCAAGCGGGTATAACGCATACAGTTTGCAGAACAAGAAACTTCGACTTCGACTATGTTCACACTGTAACTCTGCAGTCTAGGATCTGATATGCATACAGTTGAAGCAGATACGATTGCAATGACCGTTCAAGATGACTTTGGAGGTATTATTACGAGTTCAATAGGCAAATGAAGATACATCGACTTCATAGTTGTGCACACTATATCTCTCTATCCTATCATCTCACATGGATACTATTGAAGCAGACGAGTTCGCAATGTCCATATGAGACGATTTCCAAGCGGGTATAACGCACACAACTTGCACAACAAGAAACTTCAACTTTGACTTCGTTTACACTGTAACTCGGCCATCTAGCATCCAACATGCATACAGTTGCAGCAGATTCGATTACAGTGACCATATGAGACGAGTTCTGAGCAAGTATAACAAACACGGCCTGCAGAATAAGAAACTTCGACTACGACTATGTTAACACATTAACTCTGCAGTCTACCTTCTGACATGCATAGAGTTGAAGCAGATATGATTGCAGTGTCCATATAAGACGACTTTGGAGGGTAAATATTGAGTACAAAAGACAAATGAAGATACATCGACTTCATCGGTGTGCATACTCTTCATCTCTATCCTATCAACTCACATTGATACTATTGGAGCAGACGAGTTCCCGATGCCCATATGAGACGACTTCCAAGAGGGTATAACCCACACAACTTGCACAACAAAAATCTTCGACTTCGACTAGGATCACACTGTTACTCTGCCGTCAAGCATCTAACATGCATACAGTTGAAGCAGATACAATGACAGTGACCGTATAAGACGACTCTGAAGGGTATATAATGGGTTCAATAGGCAAATGAAGTAACATCGACTTCAGCCAGGGTATAGATATTGCTCTAAAATGCAAACGTAATACGTTGGGTCAGCGGCTTGAGTGGAGTTCGATAGCAAATAAGCATGTACAGGGTGATTCACCATAATTGTCCCCCCTCTAGCTCACTTATTTTTGACCTGATTTAAAATTTGAAGGATGATCTGAAATGATTTCTCAGAATTTTTTTCCCGTTGCATCAGGAAATACAGGGTGCTCGGAACAAATGATCTACAGAGTACTACTCGATTTTTCCAAATGGAACACCCTGTATGTCATTGTATTTTCAGATTCTTCCTGAAGAGCTGATTTCATCAATGCATCACACTTGGGGTCTAGCGGGAATGATAACAGAGATATAGGGTGTTCAAAATCGAGATTTTTCAAGTTTAGGATTTTTTTGTCTCGAAACTATTCATTATTGGTCGAAACGGCTCCTATGTTTCCATCTTAATTTTTGATTAACAGTCTATTGAGATTTGATTGGAACATTTACAGGGTGGTTCAAGATTCAGAATTGTGATCACCCTGTATCTGTTCCAATTATTGAATGTCAGTAGATAGTGAATCAAAAGTTGAGATATGAACATGAAGGCCGTTTTGACCGATTATGAATAGTTTCGTCTCAAAAAAATCCTAAAGTTGAAAAATCTCGATTTTGAACACCCTATATCTCTGTAATCATTCCCGATAGACCCCGAGTGTGATGCATTGAGCAAATCAGCTTTGCAGGGAGAATCTAAAAATACAATGGAAAATAGGGTGTTCCATATAAAAAAATCAAATGGTACCCTGTAGATCGTTTGTTCTGAGCACCCTGTATTTTCTGATGAAGCGGAAGAAAACTCAATCAAAAATCATTCGAGATGATATTTCAAATTTTGAAATCGGTTTAAAAATAACTGAGCTAGAGGGGGGGGGACATTTATGGTGAATCACCCTGTACACATAACCAAAAAATTAAAATGTCCAGCAAGAACCACGAGGTTAGAGCATTCTCGCCAGGGGAAATGGGGAAAGGAAAAGGAGGTGGATAAGGGTTAGTTGGTATAAAAAAATAATAACAAGAAAGTCGAAAAAATAAAATGAAAGAAAATAAAAATAAAATAACTCGTGAACAAAAAATATTTATATTCTGTTGAAAACGTAACGTAAACTCGAAAAAATCAACAAAACCGACAACAACCCACCTAACGCGAGAAGCACAACAATGACTAAATCGGTCTACGTCTACGCCGTTCGCCGTTCCTGTAACAAGCCACCCCACTCCTTCGTAGTCGGCTGGCCGAGCCCGCCGTTGCAGACTAGCGTCTAGCGCAAGGAGGTATTAGTATAAACAACGTAGTGGGAGAACCCCGCCAAGCGAGACGAGGACGCGGGCAAACATCAACTGTGCCCATCACCTATAGCGACGCGCGGCTGACAACACATGTTATCAAAAGTCTAATAACACAAAACTAACACTTTGAATACTGATATGAGGATTTGGAGATTGAGGCCATAAAATGAAAAAATAAAATTGGGATACCTATACCTATTATAGGTATTCATAAAATACAATATTATTCTTTAAGCAGCATTTAAGTTTACATCATGAATAATGAAACTGAATATCTGAATACATTTTTTCTTAATTAATCACTAATAATAAGACTAGTGATAATGGCAAGTAAGTTGATATATTGTCAGTATATTTGTGGTATCGTTATGGTATAACCCATAATCAGTGATAGAATAATGTACAGAATGTATTATTCCATTTGAAAATCCAAAATTGGTAGATGGTCAGAATGACGTGGTCATCGAAAAGGGTAAAAAAATATACAGAATAGCTACATGTACATATATTATGTATATTTGAAATATAAAAACACGAAAATATAATCAAAAATAGTTGCAAAATATACAAGGTGTTCGATTCACCGACGTATATCTGGAAGGAGGCGGTGGATAATGTGATTTTGAACATATTCAAATATGCAGGATCATTCACCTGAAAAATTATGAGATGTTTATAGAGAACTGAAAGAGGTTTTTTCAATAGGACACCCCTGTACATTATCGCATTTTTAGATTATCCCTAAAGAGCTGATTCCATCGATACATTACACTTGAAGACCTTGGGGTCTAGCGGACATGATTACAGATAAATAGGGTGTTCAAAATCGGGATTTCTCAACTTTGTTTTTTTTTGTCGAAACTATTTATTATTGGTCAAAAGGGCTTACATGTCCTTATTTCAACTTTTGATTTTTTATCTACTAACATTTAATTGCAACAAATACAGTTGGTTCGAGATTCGGATCATACCATGATGTATCTCTTTCAATTTAATGTCAGTATAGATAGATATAGTAAAGCGAGAGTTGAGATAGGAACATGTAAGCCGTTTTAACCAATAATGAATATTTTCGACCTAAAAAAATCATAAAATTAAAAAATCTCGTTTTTGAACACCCCTATTCATATATCTGTGATCATTCCCTTTTAATCTATGCCGCTAGTCTCCAAGTGTGATGCATTGATGAAATCGGCTCTCCAGGGAGAACCTAAAAATGCAATAATATACAGGGTGTCCCATTAAAAAAAACATCATCAGCCAATATCTTGAAATTCGAACACCCTATACCGCGTGACACAGATACATGGTATACCAACCGAATATGAAATGAAATACAGGGTATTCCATTTGAAAATCGAAAGTTGATCTCATTTCCAGGAGAATTGAAAAATGAAAAAAATTTCCTTAAATGTGAGATAAAGCCCTCTAGTGAGCATATTCGATGTTCCAAATTTCAGAAATATATTAGAAAACAAAAGGAGAAAAAGGTGGTATACCATGAGTCCTTGTTACCCTGTAAAGATATGGAAATATTTCAAGATGAAAGTTATCATGAAACACTATTACTATTCTGTATTCGAATTTTTTGAAATATGTATATATCTGACGGTTTGGCTAATATCGAAGGAGAACGCACTATATTGACTCATCCCTGTAGATTACATGTTAGTTAAGAACTCCGTTTTCAAATATTCAATTCCATAATCTGAACTGAACCATATGATGTACCGGGTGATTCACCATAAATGTTCCCCCTCATTAGCTCATTTATTTTCGAATCGATTTCGAAATTTCAAAAATCATCTGAAATGATTTTTTCAGATTTTTTTCTGACACAGGGTACTTGTTGATTTCTTCAAACGGAACACCCTGTATTTCATTGCATTTTTAGATTCTCTCTGAAGAGCTGATTTCATCAATGTATCACACTTGGGGTCTTACGTTCATAATTACGGAGATATAGGGTGTTCAAAATCGAGATTTATCAAAATTTTAGGATTTTTTTGTGTGTAAACTATTCATTATTGGTCAAAACGACTCACATGTCCCTATCCCAACTTTTGATTTACTATCTACTGACATCAAATTGGAACAATACAGGGTGGTTCAAGATTCAGAATTCTGATCACCCTGTATTTGTTCCAATCATTAAATGTCAGTAGATAGTAAATCATTAGTTAACATAGGAACATGGAAGCCGTTTTGACCGATAAGTAATAGTTTCGACAGAAGTGTGATACATTGATGAAATCAGCTATTCAGGGATAATCTGAGAATGCAATGAAATATAGGGTGTTCCTTTTAAAAAAATCAACTTGTACCCTGTCGATCGTTTGTTCCGAGCTCCCTGTATTTTCTGATATAGCGGAAAAAAACTGAGTCAAATGATTCTTCAAATTTTGCGATCGGTTCAAAAATAACCGAGCTAGAGGGGGGGACATTATTGTGAATCACCCTGTACATGGAATATGATGTTAATTCATTTGATTTTGATACCTACCTACCTATCTATAGAGATAGTTTGCTAGATCTTGTAGAAACTATCCGAACATACCTATACCTAACGAATGAAGGTGTTACAATAAGCACCTATATATACCCGATTCACCCTGTATTCATATTTCTAATATTATTCCGTGTCCACTTACCTCATCCAAGATGTCACTAAAGGGAATTTTCTGGGCAATTTCAGCAGCTAAAGCTTGACGTTGCTTCTCGCTTATGTCCAATATGCGTTTTCACGTAAACAATGTTGCATGTACCAGTACCAGTAATGATATCCATAGCCACTTTAATGAAAGCAGGACAATTTGAATTTATTTTGCTGCTGCCCTGTATTTTGACTTGCCTCTTCCCAGTGCTCTTTGAGTGAAAATATCCAGAGCGATGACAATAAAAATATTGAATCTCCAATTTTGACGATCTTTTCGTTCCAGAATACTTAACGAAACGAGTTTTATCATTCTGTTCTCTCACTTTTCCATTCGATGAATTGTTCATGAGATGGAATTTCAAAATTTTCTTTAACCCAACGTTAAGTCATGCGAATTCTTCAAATGATTTTCGAATTGATCACTCATAATTTTTCCATTGCATAATGGGCAATCAGATGATTTCACCGCACTATTTGAAGGTAAATCGCAACATTTTTTTCATGGGCCGTGAAATTTTTCTCAACATTGAACTTCGAACTGCATCTATCACAAATAAACTTGTACACTTTCCCACTCATTTTTGATGGGGCTATCTAAGTTGGAGAAGACTTCAAACAATGCCTCCTGAGTTTCTTCTGAGACATTGAAAACAGCTGAACGTTTTTGTACATTCTGCACAACAGTTTGATGATTCCATTTTTATAGGTACTTAGTTACGTGTGAAACGCACGTTGATCAAGCTATAACATAAATGAGTAGGTATTCTGAAAATAGTTGTATGTCAACCGACTATACACTCCTTGCCTTGATACATAATTCGGCGCCAATTAAGGGTATTGGCATTTTACCTACCAATAATAATATAACATTACTGTTTCGCTCCTTCGCTCCAACGTTCGACGGGCTCGGGCATGTCGATAGGTGAAGGTGATGTTTGCCCGCGTCCGCGTCTCGCTTGCCGCGGTTCTCCCGCTACGTTGTTTATGTTAATCCTTCCTTGCGGCAGACGCTAGTTGCAGCCGTAGGTATAATCAGGAGTGTATAATGTATAATCTCTGGTATAATGTTTCCCGCGATGGATGCATTTACGAGCTTTTTTACGATGTTTCAATACCTACTCAGCTCTTGGACTGCTGACATTTTTCTTGCCATATTACCTACATAGGCAGAGGCACAGTAGGTTACATTACAATATTCAGATTGAATTATAACTTATTGACGCTCAGAGGCACTGAAGGAAAATTCTGATACCAATATTAGATGGATATGTTGAATTATGAATCACTGAAAAATTGCAAATTCACAAATCACCAGTGATTTTTACTGCAACTACTGCAAGCGTGAACAAAAACATCGATTTTTTTTTTCAGTTTGTACATTTCAAATTTCAACATCAACCTACAAATGAGTATAGGAATAAAAATTATAAATACCTACAATGTAAAATGAAAATAGAATGTCAATCATGCCAATCCGTATATTAAAAATTAGGTCGGAATGGTCGGATACGGTGCACAGCGAGCGCACAGCAAACTACTGATTAAGTGATTACGTACGTACGGACGGCCAGCAGAGCTTGGCCGCACCCAAGGTATGCCGCGTGTCGTTTGCGTATACTAGAGAATTCAAACTTGAAGCGGGGAATATGTAGGCGATGCGTCGAGACAAGAAACCACCGATCGGCCGGGCGTCTGCATCAGTGTAATGAGCTACGCGAGCGTTTCAACTTAAAGCGGCGTTTTGACGATGGAATTACCAGATGTCGTAGGTCCTGAATTAGTTCGTGATTTTCGGAGTATATGCGGATGGCATACTCAAAGGTTCCAGTGAATGAAATTGAAATAATAGTGGCATAACAGTAGGATAATGAACGATGAATTATGAAAACAGTTTCGGAAAATAATTGTATTCATCAAATAGTTCAGTAATTTTCCCCAGATTATTTGGTACGGCCCGGCCGACCCTGCCGTCCCTGACGAGCCGTCACTGATTGAAGCAAACGAGTTAGCAATGCCCATATAAGACGATTCCTAAGCGAGTAAAACGCACACAACTTGCAGAACAAGAAACTCCGACTACAACAATGTTTACACATGAACTCTGCAGTCTTGATTCTGACATGCATACAGTTGAGGCAGATATGATCGCAGTGACCATATAAGACGACTCTGGAGGGTATATGGCGAGTACAACAGGCAAATATGGATACATCGACTTCATCGTCGAACTCACTATATCTCAATATCCTATCATCTCACATGGACACTATTGACGCAGACAAGTTCGCATTGACCATATAAGACGACTCCCAAGCGGATATAACGCACACAACTTGCAGAACAAGAAACATGGATTTCGACTATGTTAACATCGTAACTCTGCAGTCTAGCATCTGACATGCATACAGTTGAAGCAGATATGATCGCAGTGACCAAATATGATGACTCTGGAGTTCAATAGGCAGAAGAAGATACATCGACTTCATCGGTGTGCAGACTCAATCTGTCTATCCTACCATCTCACATGGACACTATTGAAGCAGACAAGTTCGCATTGACCATATAAGACGACTTCCAAGCGGGTAGAATTCACACAGCTTGGAGAACAAGAAACATCGATTTCGACTATGTTTACATTGTTACTCTGCAGTCTAGCATCTGACGTGCATACTGTTGAAGCAGATATGATCGCAGTGACCATATAAGACGACTCTGAAGGGTATATAGCAAGTACAATAGGCAGATGAAGATACATCAACTCAATCGGTGTGCACACTCTATCTCTCTATCCTATCATCTCATATGGACACTATTAAAGCAGACAAGTTCGCATTGACCATATAAGCGGGTATATCGCACACAGCTTGCAAAACAAGAAATTCCGACTTCGACTATGTTAACACTGTAACTCTGCTGTCTTGAATCTGACATGCATACAGTTGGAGCAGATACGATGGCAGTGACCGTATGTGACGACTCTCAAGAGTATATAACGAGTTCTATAAGCAAATGAAGATACATCGACTTCATCGTTGTGCACACAATATCTCTCTATCCTATCATCTCACATGGATACTATCGAAGCAGACGAGTTCGCAATGCCCATATGAGACGACTCCCAAGCGGGTATAACGCACACAACTTGCTTAACAAGAAACTTCGACTTCGAGTTTGTTTACACTGTGACTCTGATGTCTAGCATCTAACATGCATACAGTTAGTGCAGATACGATTGCAGTGACCATATAAGACTAGTTCTAAGCAGGTATATCGCTAACAGCTTGCAGAACGAGAAACTTCGTTTTCGACTATGTTTACACTGTAACTCTGCAGTCTAGCATCTGACATGCATTCAGTTGAAGCAGATACCATTGCAGTGACCGTATAAGTTGACTTTGAAGGGAATATAACGAGTACAATAGGCGAACGAAGATACATCGACTTCATCGTTTTGCACACTATATCTCTCTATCCTATCATCTGACATTGGCACTATTGAAGCAGACAAGTCTGCATTGATCATATAAGACGACTTTCAAGCGGGTATAACGCATACAGTTTGCAGAACAAGAAACTTCGAATTCGACTATGTTTACACTGTAACTCTGCAGTCTAGAATCTGACATGCATACAGTTGAAGCAGATACGATTGCAGTGACCATATAAGACGACTCTGGAGGGTACATAGTTAGTACAACAGGCAATTGGCCACACATCGACTTCATCGTCGTACACATTAAATCTCTCTAACCTATCATCTCACATGGAAACTATTGAAGCAGACAAGTTCACATCGACCATATAAGATGACTCCCAAGCAGGTTTAACGCACACAGCTTGCAGAACGAGAAACATCGACTTCGACCATGTTCACATCGTAACTCCGCAGTCTAGCATCTGACATGCTACAGTTGAAACATTTATGATCGCAGTGACCATATAAGACAACTTTGGAGGGTATATAGCTAGAACAATCTACAGATAAAGATACATCGACTCAATCGGAGTGCACACTCTCTATCCTATCATCTCACATGGATTCTATTGAAAAGACGAGTCTGCAGTGCCCATATGAGACGACTTCCAAGCGGATATGACGCACACAACTTGCACAACAAGGAACTTTGACTTCGACTTTGTTTACACTGTAACCCTGCCGTCTAGCATCTAACATGCATACAGTTGGAGCAGATACGATTGCAGTGACCATATAGGGCGAGTTATAAGCAGGTATATCGCACAAAGCTTGCAGAACAAGAAACTTCGACTTCGACTATGTTTACACTGTCACTCTGTAGTCTCGCATCTGACATGCATACAGTTGATACAGATACGATTGCAGTGACCATATGAGACGACTCTAGAGGGTATATAGCGAGTACAACAGGCAAATGGGCACACATAGACTTCATCGTCGTACACATTATATCTTTCTATCCTATCATCTCACATGGACACTATTGAAGCAGACAAGTTCGCATTGACCATATAAGATGACTCTGAAGCAGTGATAACGCACGAAGCTTGCAGAACAAGAAACATCGACTTCGACTATGTTTACATTGTAACTCCGCAGTCTAGCATCTAACATGCATACAGTTGAAGCGGATATGATCACAGTGACCATATGAGACGACTTTTGAGGGTATATAGCAAGAACAATTGACAGATAAAGATCCATCGACTTCATCGGTGTACACACTCTCTATCCTATCATCTCACATGGATTCTATAGAAGCAGACGAGTTTGCAGTGCCCATATGAGACGACTTCCAAGCGGATATAACGCACACAACTTGTACAACAAGAAACTTCGACTTCGACTTTGTTCACACTGTAACCCTGCCGTCTAGCATCTAACATGCATACAGTTGGAACAGATACAATTGCAGTGGCGATTGTTGAGGCGAGTTCTGAGCAGGTATATCCCACACAGCTTGCAGAACAAGAAACTTCGACTTCGACTATGTTTACACTGTAACTCTGCAGTCTAGCATCTGACATGCATACAGTTGAAGCAGATACCATTGCAGTGACCGTATAAGACGTCTTTGAAGGGTTTATGACGAGTACAATAGGCGAACGAAGATACATCGACTTCATCGTTTTGCACACTATTTCTCTCTATCCTATCAACTCACATTGACACTATTGAAGCAGACAAAATTGCATTGACCATATAAGACGACTTCCAAGCGGATATAAAGCATACAGTTTGCAGAACAAGACTTCATCGTTGTGCACACTATATCTCTCTATCCTATCATCTTACATGGATACTATTGAAGCAGACGAGTTTGCAATGCCCATATGAGACGACTTCCAAGCGGTTATAACGCACACAACTTGCATAACAAGAAACTTCGACTTCGAGTTTGTTTTCACTGTAACTCTGACGTCTTGCATCTGACATGCATACAGTTAGATCAGACACGATTACAGTGACCATAAAAGACTAGTTCTAAGCAGGTATATCGCACGAAGCTTGCAGAACAAGAAACTTCGACTTCGACTATGTTTACACTGTAACTCTGCAGTCTAGCATCTGACATGCATACAGTTGAAGCAGATACCATTGCAGTGACCGTATAAGACGACTTTGAAGGGAATATAACGAGTAGAATAGGCGAACAAAGATACATCGACTTCATCGTTTTGCACACTATATCTCTCTATCCTATCATCTCACATTGACACTATTGAAGCAGACAAGTTTGCATTGACCATATAAGAACCCTTCCAAGCGGGTATGATGCATACAGTTTGCAGAACAAGAAACATCGACTTCGACTATGTTCACACTGTTACTCTGCAGTCTAGCATCTGACATGCATACAGTTGAAGCAGATACGATTGCAATGATCGTATAAGATGACTCTGAAGGGTATATATCGAGTTCAATAAGCAAATAAAGATACATCGACTTCATCGTTGTGCACACTATATCTCTCTATCCTATCATCTCACAAGGATACTATTGAAGCAGACGAGTTCGCAATGCCCTTATGAGACGACTTCCAAGCGGGTATAACGCACACAACTTGCACAACAAGAAACATCGACTTCGACAATGTTAACATTGTAACTCTGCAGTCTAGCATCTGATATGCATATAATTGTAGAAGATATGATCGCAGTGACCATATGAGACGACATCGGGGGGTATATAGCAAGTTCAATAAGCAGATGAAGATACATCGACTTCATCGTTGTGCACACTCTATCTCTCTATCCTATCATCTCACATGGATACTATTGAAGCAGACGAGTTCGCAATTCCCATATGAGACGACTTTCAAGCGGCTACTATGCACACAACTTACACAACAAGAAACTTCGACTTCGACTTTGTTTACACTGTAAATCTGCCGCCTAGCATCTAACATGCATACAGTTGAAGCAGATACGATCGCAGTGACAATATAAGACGAGTTCAAAGCAAGTATAACGAACATGGCTTGCAGAACAAGAAACTTTAACTACGACTATGTTCACACATGAACTCTGCAGTCTAGCTCCTGACATGCATAGAAATGAAGCAGATATGATTGCAGTAACCATATAAGACGACTTTGGAGGGTATATATCGAGTACAATAAGCAAATGGAGATACATCGGCTTCATCGGTGTGCACACTTTTTATCTCTATCCTATCAACTCACATTGATACTATTGGAGCAGACGACTTCTTGATGCCCATATGAGTCGACTTCCAAACGGGTATAACGCACACAACTTGCACAACAAGAAACATCGACTTCGACAATGTTAACATTGTAACTCTGCAGTCTAGCATCTGACATGCATATAGTTGTAGCAGATATGATCGCAGTGACCACTTTGGAGGGAATATAGCAGGAACAATTGACAGATAAAGATACATCGACTTCATCGGTGTGCACACTCTCTATTCAATAATCGCATATGGATTCTATTGAAGCAAACGAGTCTGCAGTGCCCATATGAGACGACTTCCAAGCGGATATAACGCACACAACTTGCACAACAAATAACTTCGACATCTACTTTGTTTACACTGTAACTCTGCCGTCTAGCATCTAACATGCATTCAGTTGGAGCAGATACGATTGCAGTGACCATATAAGGCGAGTTCTAAGCAGGTATATCGCACACAGCTTGCAGAACAGGAAACTTCGACTTCGACTATGTTTACACTGTAACTCTGCAGTCTTGGATCTGACATGCATATAGTTGATGCAGATACGATTGCAGTGACCATATAAGACTACTCTAGAGGGTATATAGCGGGTACAACAGGCAAATGGGCACGCATCGACTTCATCGTCGTACACATTATATCTCTCTATCCTATCATCTCATATGGACACTATTGAAGCAGACAAGTTCGCATTGACCATATAAGATGACTCTCAAGCAGGTATAAAGCACACAGTTTGCAGAACAAGTAACATCGACTTCGACTATGTTTACATTGTAACTCTGCAGTCTAGCATCTGACATAATATTTTAATAATATTTTATTAACTCATCATCATACATGGGTAGATATGTACAATATGCGAAAAAATAATCAATTTATAAATAATAAATCTACTGTGAGTGGCTGTATGTAAAAAAAATATACGGTTGACATATAATATGTACTATTATTGGAGCAATAAATCTGAATCGCAAAAGTCGAGACTTGTCTGCGAGATACAATATAAGAGGCTTTTTTTGCAGCTCAAGCTATTTCCATAGCAAAATTAAATCTTTTAAATCAAAACTTCTATCAAAGATAAAGGTTACAATGTGAATATTTCAATAATTTAAAATTATACAATATTGATTTGAAAAAAAAAGGATGAAAAATGAATGAGAGTTCAAAATGAAGCAGAGAAAAACCAGATAAAAAAAAAGAGAAAAAAATTGTTTTATTTCTTATTATACAGACAATTTCAGGTCGATAAATTTGTGTGCAACACATCTTGGTAAGTCTAATAGCCATTTTTTCACGTATTTCTTGAACATGTTTAGTGAATTAAGTTTTTTAATTTCATCTGGCAATTTGTTATATGTCCGAGATCCGAGGTATGTAAAACATCTAAGTGCCAGTGTTTTAGTTACTTTTGGTATGGAATAGTTATGTTTCGTTCGAGTATCATGATTATGTACAATTGTTCTATAGTTTGTTGACTTCTTCTGTTCCAGAACAATAATGAAACAAAAAATTTGTCGAATATCCAGGACTCCAGCAGTCTTATATAATTGTTCTGAGGAGTGAGTAATTTTTTTCCTGAATATTATTTTGAGAATCCATTTTTGGATAATTTCCAAATACTTTATTTGATTATCATAGGCCCCACCCCACGCAATGATCCCATATCTCAACTGTGATTCAACCAAGGCATAATACATCATGAGGAGTTGGTTTATATCAAGAAAATTTCTGAGATATTTAAATTTAGATAAAAGACTTCTTATTTTCTGCGTGAGTTTTTTCACATGTATATCCCACTTCAGGTTACCATCAATCATAATACCCAGATACTTTATATTTTGTGTTGGTTGGATTTGAATGTCTGTTCTTGGTATTTTGAGAGTTGGTTGGTCCTGTGGCGTTTTAAAAGCGAATGTGACGTATTTAGTATTTTCGAAGTTTATTGTCAGAAGACGCGAATCAAACCAAGTTTTAATCCTTCCGAAATCTTCTTCAGCTTTTCGGTATAAACGTTCCCATGAACTATCACTATAAAGAATTGCCGTATCGTCGGCGAAGCTAACTATCCTGCCTGTGCTCCTCTGAGAAAACAGATTATTCAAGTATATGTTGAAGAGAATTGGACCCAGTACAGTACCTTGCGGAACACCATACTCAACCCCCCTCATTTCACTCATATTCCTTTCCATCATAACACATTGTTTTCTACCTGACAGATAGCTTTGTAACAACTGCAAAGTATTTCCTCTGATACCTATGTCTTCCATGCAATTCAATAGATCTGGATGACTAACAGTATCAAATGCTTTGGCGAGATCTACGAAGATGCAAAGTGCTGGTTTTGACTGATCTAGTGATTCAGAGATATTTGAGGTTAGATAAGCAATTTCGTCTTGCGTAGACCTACCATCCCTGAAGCCAAACTGTAACTCACTTAAGATATTATACTTATTCAGGAAGTTTGATATCTTTTCCTTTATAATCATTTCAAAAATTTTCGATACATTAGATATTATTGAAATAGGTCGATAATTTGAACATTTGTTTTTATCCCCTCCCTTATAAAGCGGTTTGATTATTGCAGTTTTCAGTATAACAGGATATCTTCCTGTTTGAATAATATTATTCATTATGAAACACAAGGGTTGTTTAATAAATCCTGCAATCTCTTTTAATCTCTTAATTAACAATCTTTGACGTTTACCACGGTTCCTTCGTGGCATAGTGAAAAATAATTGAAGATAATAATGATAATACCTGAATGAATTATGCTGTGGATGTTGCTAACCAGCCTGATAGCAGTTTTATCCGCACAAGCACATGGTTCACAGCATCAGCGCATAATACAAAATATGTTTTCGAAAAGAATATTATGTTATGGTAGTTTCCACCAGCCTGATGGCAGTTTTACCCGCACAAGCACATGGTTTTCACCGCCATTGCATAATATAAAAATGAGTTTGTGTTTGATATATAATGTATAATATTTTATCACTCTTTCGCAGTTCCTCAATTCCCTACTTTCCCAAAAAAAAAAAAAAAAAATTTTATGTTTTATTCACTATTATATAAATTGAGCATCTACTATTCTACGTTATTGAGCAGGAAAAAAAATGAATAATAATAAAAGAACTGATATTTTTCTATGCTATTTTACTTAGGTCCATTATGAAGAATGGAGCCTCAGGAGCCTGAGATAACAGAGGATGAAATTTTATCGAACATCAAAAAATTAAAAGCCAAAAAAGCCCCAGGTGTTGATGAACTTCAATCAGAAACATTAAACAGTCCCAAAAATCGAAAATTGTGAAGAATTTAATTGTGAAAATACCCTTGTCGTTATTAACCACTTCTATTGTAAAAAAATTTGGCTTTCAGACAGAGGATACAGCAGAAATTTAGAGAACTTTTTGGGGATGAGTAATAATTTTTCTTTTTTTGCATTTTTTTCTTATATTTATTGAGCAAAACAGAAAGAAACTGAAATACAGCATAATAATTTCAAGAAATCGCTTACACTCTGGATCATAACTAGAATATTTACAATTGTTTTATATATATATATATATATGGCCTAGCTGGCCACAGTTATAAAGGTATAACCAACCCTGAACAGATATTACCCAATTCACCCCCCTGCTAAACTACCCAATAATGCATCATAGTCAGGTATGTCAGGCAGAAAACCATTTACAAGAAGCGATAAACTTATTTTAAAATTGAATCAAGCACCCCCTTTTAACCCACCCCATCGTTGTACTGAGGTATTTGAGGCGACAAGTAGCCCACAAAACCCATTTGAAAGGTCCAGCAGAATAACACGCTCACCAACCAACCCCCCGAGCCCGATTCCTGACACCTCAACAACCTGCCCACGGAACCTAGAAGACGAATTCGGTGAACCACCAGTCGTCCCAGACGAAAACGCCAGTAGTGAAGAAGATTCTCTGTCATCATCATTTACAGAAGAAACCATCCAAGAAGCTGCAGATATCACCCCGAGAGACTACCACCCCGAGCAAGAAATTAGAGTTCAGATAATAGGGCCTAGAGTCGATAGACTCATATCTCTAGACGAACAGCCCTACGAACATCCCTCCAAACACCCCTTGATAGAACCCCATCATACCGGTCATTCGCAGACACAAAACATGGCCGATACCACCCTTAACGAAGCTTTGGCGGCAGCAAAGATAGCGGCGATACCAAATTTCATCTCACCCCAAACTTTCAACCCATCGAAAGGGAATGCAAATACCTTCATAACAAGCTATGACAGGACTGCTATAGCAAACGGATGGGACGATAAACTCAAAATGTATTACTTTGGAACATTCCTTGAAGGGGCAGCGAACATTTGGTACAAAATATATACGGAGGTCGCAGCAAATAACCAAAAAACATGGGAAAACATCAAAACTGATTTTATCGCCGAATTTGGGGATGGGGATTTGAGAAGGAACCTGGAAATCCGCCTGCTACACCGGAAACAGGGAGACGACGAGTCAATTAAGGCATACTTCTATGACTTGAAAACTCTTTTTTACGAATATGACCCCACCTTAAACCCAGAGAAATTTCGTAAATTCTTTGAAAACGGGATAAGACCTAACGTATATGGTGCGTACCGCCTTATCCGTACAGACAGGATGACCATGGATGATTTCAAAGGTATTGTCAATAAATTGGATGATGTCATGACTAACTCTTCGTTGAATTATATTCCTCTGGCAACTGCTACGGATCCAATGGGATTCAATCAACAGAACCTTCAAATACAACAAAATAACTTCCAACCGAGCTACCATCCAAACTCCCAACCAAGAGCGAACTTCAGACCAAGAAATAACTATAATCGTTTTCAACAGGGTAATAACTATCAATTCCAACCTGCAAACAATTTTCAGCACAGAAGCAACCCCCCGAGTTTTAATAACTTTCAGCAGAGACAACAATTTTCCCCCCAGCGGCAACACCAAAACTTCATACAAAATAACAGGTATCGACAAAATCAACCGCAAAATAACCATCAACAAAGATATGGTCTAGAAAATCAGTCCAGTAACAATAGAGCTGTTGGAAATCATCATCAAAACAACTTCACCCAAATACCTCACTACAGTCAAGGAGCCACCAACCCCCAGTATATTCCAAACACCAGGACAACTAACGGCCGACCTAGATGCTACTCTTGTGGGAAAATCGGCCACCACGCATCTGTTTGCATGAGTACCCCTAGACACCCAAATGGGGGTGGACGCTCCAACTAGACCCCGGTGTCGTCCTATCCATTAATGGGGCACTTATCCGAAACTCTCGCAATTACAATATATTGACAATAACTGCTCTAATCAATAATAAGGAATCTAGAATAATACTGGACACGGGGGCAGAACAAAATATTGTTTGCAGGGACTACATTGAATCATATGACGCCTCATTCAAGCAATTCTTAATAGCAGTGGGAAATAGAAGAGTGCCCACCCTGGGATCAGCAATGGTGAATATAAAAATGGGAAAATTTTAAACTAGTTGTAGGGCTACCGTTATTGATAAACTACCATATCCATTGATCCTTGGGATGGAATTTCTGAGGCAGCACAAATCAATCATTAACCTGGATAGTGATACTCTAACTTTGTCAAAAGATGACCAAACGCACGTATTGGATTTGCACCCCGGCATCTCAAGAAATAGTACAGCATCAACAAACTTCAATGTAAAATATTATTGTAGAAGGCCACCACAGCAAATGGCATATAAGGATATGTACAGAGAAGAATGTCTGAATAATGTCAAATATATATTTCATTCACAGACCAGGGAACAAGTAAGCAGAACTACCACTCAAACTACCCCGTACGCCAGAACTCCCTCACCACTTCTCGTAAATATTCAAAATAATAGCAATCGTCAACGAAATTTTTTTTCATACAAAAATTTGTATAAAGACGAGTGTCTTGTAAACTTGAAAAATGCCTTGTCTCAAATTGAAGATTCATGGAAATCGCTACCAGGCAAAAATAGTCAAATGTCATTGACCACTCCGTATGTTGAAGACCTGATCTCTTTCGAAGATGACGGGTTGCCCGTCATCTCGTCCAATGAAGAAGACCTCATCACTTTCGATGACGATGAGTTGCTTCCACCACAATCGGAGTACAGGGACGAAAAAACCAATGAGGAAAATGAATTGGATTCGGCCTCAAACTGTCTTCCGGAGAAATCCAAAGGAATCAAGACACAACATGATCCAAACCTGGTTTTAACGTCCACACAAGGCACCGCGGTTGGAATAAGTCCTCGAAAGTTGGGTGTGTTCAACACAGGGGATGAGGTAAAGGTGGTGTATTTGAAGGGTCAAGGGCAAACAAGTGTGAGGTGGTTTGGACCGTACTATATTTCGAGGAAAATCGACGACGAAGATTACGAGGTGAATCTGGGACCCATGGCAAAAAATAAAACTGACGTGGTACATTATAGTAGGATACTACCCTACAACCACTCATGGGCTCCAACCTTTTTGTATTCGGATGAGGAGGAAGATGAAGAAGTATGAATGTATTTGTCTCAGCTTCTCCTCACCATATCATGATCACCCTGTATAAATAATTCAACCTCTTGTATTGAAATACTGCTCAAATGACCAATAGATTCCCAGATTGGCAAAATAATATTCCTAATTATTCAAGATTACTTCAAATTAAGTATAGAATATAGTTCAAAATCAAATGTTTATTTCGAAGAAATTTATTTTTCAGTTCACATTTTCAAGTAAAGATATAGTAATTTTCACAACAATCAGCATTTGCCAATACTATCTCTCTTCCATTA
Source organism: Phaedon cochleariae (assembly GCA_918026855.4). Lineage (NCBI taxonomy): Eukaryota > Metazoa > Arthropoda > Insecta > Coleoptera > Chrysomelidae > Phaedon > Phaedon cochleariae. The sequence continues at coordinate 13,533,394 of OU896721.1, read as the reverse complement.
AGTATTTATTTCTGAATTCAGCAACGAAAATATGATATGTTCAGTTTCTAGAATCCAAAACATGCCCAGTAGGCTAATAAAATTAAATCGAAAAAAACCGTTTTGAGGAATTAATTTCCAGCAAACTGGAAATCGTTTTAATACCTCTATTTGGTCCTAAATGCATGTAATCTGAGTTTGCACCATGTCAGGTGATGAGCTTAACTTTTGATAGCCAAAAAACCGCCACATTTTTGCACTTTTTTTTATTTTTTTGCTTATAGCTGCAAAACGGTGCGTCGGACGGAAAATGTTATTCCATTCAATAATACAGAGGACAAAATTCTGCGTCGAATGACATCTGAAAACATCAAATTCCGTTCAGAGGTATTGCCGAAATCGAATGTTAAAAAAAAGAAAATTTCGTAGTTCGGTGCAAACTTACATTTGTTTCTGAATGTTTAGGTAACAATAATTAAGGCTTTTAAACTCTTTTCAAATTGTGACAAAATTTCACACTACCTAATTTTATTTATTATTTACAATGAATTTGGTTCGGCGTTTGTAAAAAAAAATTTGTTTGTAACTCGTGCGCGAAATACTTTGGTGATTTCGACTATTTTTTAACTTGGCTGCGCCTCGTTGAAAAAATCAGCTCTCGATCACCAAAGTAGCATTTTGCGCACTAGATGAAAAATAATTATAAATTGATGCAAAATTTGGGACCGAAGCTGAACCGGGCATTCAGATATCCGGATAATTAGACAAATCAAGAAAACTTAAACATTTGGACATCTATCTATATAACGTAAAATTTTATCCTCTACAACTTTTATTTCATGGGTTTTTTCAATAGGAGTATCTGTTTTCACGATATGTCGTCTTGGAAAGCCGCAAAATGTAAGCTTGCACCGAACTACGAAATTTTCTTCTTTTTTAACATCCGATTTCGGCTATACTACTAAACGGAATTTGATGTTTTCAGATGTCATTCGACGCAGAATTTTGCCTTCTATATTATTGAATAGAATGACATGTTTCGACCGATGAACCATTTTGCAGCTATAAGCAAAAAAATTTAAAAAGTGCAAAAATGTGGCGGTTTTTTGGCTATCAAAAGTTAAGCTCAACTCCTGGAATGGTGCAAACTTAGATTACACGCATTTGGGACCAAATGAAGGTAATTGAATGATTTCCAGCTTGCTGGAAATTAATTCCTCAAAATATAATTATTTGATTGGCCTACAGCGTGACCTACATTTTGATTCATTTTGCTGGAGATGGAAACGAGATAGGTAACACAGATATCACTGCATTGTTGTTGTTAGATATCATATTTCATGAAGGTCACATCTTGTCGAACCATAAAAACAATGCGCTGATATTTCGTGAATAATATACTGTACCTTGCACAGCTGACTGCTGAATGTTTCATATCCAATCTGGAAAAAGCAACATCTGAACTTACTTTTTGAAACACAGAGTGATTTAAAATCTTCGGTTTTGATTGTTTTCGTGTTATGATGTCATAAAAAATATTTTCCAGATGATTTTTTTTTTTTGGGAAAGTTAATAATTTTTTATAACGAATTTCGAATTGTGGCGATCAATTCTGAAACCCCACTCTTCTACGATTTTAGTTCCGTTTGAATTCATTGTTGAATATTTTGAAAAGAAATCTGGTATTTTCAATTGATAATGATGTATTTTTCATATTTCGGAGTAATTTGATTATAGGTATACAGGAGGTTACGTATAAGTATGATAATTTTTGCTAATTTTGAAATTTAAAAGATATTATTTTTGTTGTTAACACAGACTAGAGTCAATCTTCAGAAGTTTATTTTTTTATGAGAAATTGGTACCTTGATATAAAATATTGAAGCAAGTTGTTGAATTTGAATTGAATGATGAGAGAATGAAATTGAAAATATGATATAGAGAGAAATAATTGAATTGATGATATATTAAAGATGAATTACGAGATATTGAAGATAAATGGTACATTGAAGATGAATAATGATGAATTGAAGATAAATAATGATATATTGAGGATTATAAAGGATATTGATATGAGATGTATCTTGTTGCGAGTTCACTAATGAGTTTAGTAAAGATTACTGAACAGTTCGGCTAGGGACGTTTGGCAGATGCTTTGTCAAGTACAATAGTGAAAACTCACCCTTCGGCCAAGACATAACACAAGAGTTATGTACTATGTATAAAAAAGAAGATATTATTTTGAGAGTTATAGATGGATTCGAGTTATAAGACGTCATGAAATATATTTTACTATGAGTTTAGTAAGGTCTACTAAACAATTCGGCTAGGGAAGTTTGGCAGATGCTTTGTCAAGTACAATAGTGAAAACTCACCCTTCGGCCAAGACATAACACGTGAGTTATGTACTATATGTTATGAAAAGAAGATATTATTTTGAGAGAATTATAGATAGATTTGAGTTATGAGATGAATTGAGATATTTTTTACTGAGTTTAGTGATGGTTACTGAACAGTTCGGCTTTAGGGAGGTATGGAGGAAACTTGAAATATTAGTGAATACTCACCCTTAAGGCCAAGGCAGGACAAAAAGTTGTCATGCAAGGTTTAAAGATGTGTTGCAATCAAGTTATTGCAGACGAATGCAATGAAATCAGTACGTACAAAGAGTGAATGTGGAAGTAATCAAATTGTTGTAAATATCTAGAGGATGTAAGTTGTTTTCTTATAGATACCTTCACAATTTGATTCGAATGAAAGCAAGGTACTGATTTGGAACTTCGAGTTATATGTACATTATATATGTGGATGTGTTGAAAGCAAGATAATAAGTTTGAAATGAAGCTTTCAGTATATTATTGTTGTTGATAACCTCACTGCATACCTATACCTAACTGGAGAATGTTTTTACTGGAGTCTAGATATCCAAGTACGTTCCTCCTATCGAATTAAGACATTTGGATAGAGAATAATATAATGGAAGAAATGTCAAAAGATGAAGAGTTGAAGATGAGTTAGCGGGAGAACCCTTTTCATTAGATTTTGGAGAATTATTAAAACATAAATGAATGAGATAGAAAACATATCACGATAATAGAGAGTAGGGACAGTTCTCAAATAACAAAAGATAACAGGGCAGTAATTCAAGTACTAGGTGGTCATATGAAGAACTATAGGTAAAATCTATTTAGGTATGTCACTATGGGTAGGTATTTTGTGAAGAAAAATGTAAATGTAGATTCAATATGGGTATATAGTATATTCAAAAATGGGTATTGTTTATATTAAAATGAAAGTACACTTAATGCTGTAAATTTTTCTCTTGTTCCATGTGAGCCACAAACCGCACGTCAGACCGGAGCACGAGCAGCCCTGTCCAATAAACACCATCCATCCAGTAGCACCACCTATTGAGTTGTTCGACACAGGAGACTGAAAGCTCTGAAGGGCGATGACTGCGACATACTGGGAAACCTACAAATAAAGGACATGAAATGTGAGAATAAGGAAACACAGGACACAGGAGAGAACAATAAATGAATTGAAAACGTGATAAGTATAAACTTACAACAATGTATCAGCTCCCAAACCATCCTACAGAGGGGTACAAGAAGGCAAGGGGGGCCAAAAAGTCAACTATGATCTAGCCAGACGTCTGCAGCACAAAGTCAGCCAGAGAAAGTCCTGAATATCCAAACCTAGGAGAAACAAAAGGACACTTTTTTGAAAGAAGCCATCATGGAGGAAGAAATGCGCTTACCAAGCAGAATATCCTGAGATGTAGTAGCAGACCAGTTATAATCACATGAATGCACTAGTGTTCATCATCACTGTCATATTATTGAATCACTAACCGAAATAAGCAACTAGGTACTCTCAAAATCCACCAGGAATCAAAAATAGATTCAAACAAACCGAAAAACCGTACCGAACACGCAAACGGAATCTGAGGTTAGGGCGTTGTTTTGCGGACCGAGATAAAACCGAAAAATGCTGATTCAGAGATGCAAGATTCTGCAAGAAAAAATCTGTCGATGCAGATGTTTTTCTCTCAACGGAAGCAACAGATCTTGAGGTACGAGATGATCTGTGGTTATGTTTGGCTGTGTCACAGAGCACGGAACATAAGGAATGACAGATGCGATGAGCAACCGATCGAGACCACAAAAATGGATTTTGTTGTGTCAGTCTGTCAGGTATCTTCTGATCCGGAAGAGGAGTTAAAATATTTTCTTGTTTCCTATCAAGTTCCTAACAAATCGAAACAAAGAACAATAGTGAAAATGTGTCAATTGTTATGTCAATTTTTTTTTTCTTTTTTCAACTCGCTGGAACATTTTCATGAATTTCCACATTTCACTTCCGAATTGGCGCCGTAGTCTTCTCACAACAGTATGAAACTGTCTTCAGAAGCAGCAAATAGTAGCCCTACCACAGTACCACAATACTAACTAACCCTGATAGCAGTGATAGCCCATAGCCAACAGCCAACCATCTGCCCACTAGATACAAAAGGAAGAACAGTATGTCGAAATTGTCAAGTTATAATCCCGAACAGAGCACAGACTCCTCAGAACACTCAATACAAAAGTCGACCAGGCAGCTGGGGAATAAGCAGCGCCAGCGGCAGCAAGAGACGGTCGAGGATTCCGCCGAAGCGGACAATGTGTAGGTCCGTTTAACTTACCGACCCGCCATGGGATAGCAGCTATGAAAATTGGACAGTGCCGGACTCAGTGCGGAACTGATAAGTGCTCAGTGTAGAAACTGGTTTTGTGGAACATTAGCATAAACTCACATTTTCTCTGATTATTATGATTTTTTTTTTCGTTTCAATAAGTATAGACAACTAATTCAGAGTTTTATATATGATTTTTTCTTTTTGTGTCAATCAACTGAACTTTATTCATCTATATTTCAATTTTGGTATGATTTTTCTGTTCTATTTTTATATACTTGTATATTTATATTCTTTTTGTTTTGTTTTTCACACATAAATAGGCAGTCAGGCAATTCATTATTAGAAGCTGGGGCAGCTTCTTCGGAGGGGAGGAGACGTGTCACACCTGGTATACCAAAGGAACCAATCAATCAATTTATTAAGAAATATCCATAAGAAAATCAAAGTCCTCAGTAGATAATATCCAAAGTCATTCACATAACATAAGTAATTCAAACCCGATTCAAATTTCACAGACAGGAACCTAGTAAGCTTTTTCGGCAGAATTCATCTGACTTGAAAGTTCACCTATGAGGTAATGAACTCGATAGGTACGATTATTGCTGATTCTACTCGGCAAGTATCGCCTATAAAACAATTGAAGTATAGATTTTCCGGGATAATCACAATCGGTCAATCGAACAATCAGAGAATCAGAGTCGGTACCGTTGATTACGAGTACAGTTTTTTCCGGGTAACCACCCTAGTGAGTGAGTAGACGTCAACGCCATGACACACATCTCTTCCCCTGCCGGAGCAGCGATTATTGTATGGACAATGTAAGTACATTTTTCAATCAAAAACTGTTTCATTACCTTGTACAGCCCCTGTAATTGTCTTCAACCACGTTGGTAGTTAGATCCAGAGATGTATAGGATTTCACTAGAAGGTGTAGCCATAGGGTCACTTTAATTTATTCACTTCACTTAACCTTTTTTTGTCTCACTAAACCTTTTTTATGTTGCTCACTTGTTCACTGGTTTTTGATCGTTCAATAAAACTTAAATTTATGTTAAACACAACATGCACTCTCTCCTTGCCACAATCAAGTTACGAGAGTGTGGTAGTTAGGACACCCTCTTGCTGCCTAGCATAACCCCCTAAGATCACGCAGCCGGGGAGGGAGGCCCCCCTGGTCGTGACAATTTGAACATTTGTTTTTATCCCCTCCCTTATAAAGCGGTTTGATTATTGCAGTTTTCAGTATAACAGGATATCTTCCTGTTTGAATAATATTATTCATTATGAAACACGAGGGTTGTTTAATAAATCCTGCAATCTCTTTTAATGTTTCTGATTGAAGTTCATCAACACCTGGGGCTTTTTTGGCTTTTAATTTTTTGATGTTCGATAAGATTTCATCCTCTGTTATCTCAGGGAAGTACAAAGAATTTTCTAAAAAATTTTTTGTCTCTTTATAGTCGTTAGGTCTTTTTATACTCTGAGCTAACTTTCGCCCGACCCCTGAATAAAAATCAACAAACTCATTTGCAATATCTTGGCTGTGAGAAACTATTCTACCATCTTCACAAACGATTTCATTGATCAATTCTGGAGCTTTTTTCTTACCTGGACATATTTCTTCAACTACATTCCACAGTTGTTTCGAGTCTTGTTTATTATTTACAATTTTGACTTTAAAGTACTCAGACTTTGTATCTTAATTCAAATTGTTTAGTTTATTTCGATATGTCTTGAAGTCAGCTAATCGTTTTGGGTCGTTTTTATTTCCCTTCCATTTTCTGTATAGTTCATCCCGTTTTTTTATAGAGGTCATCAGTCCCGAAGTTATCCAACTTTTTTTCTTATGATATCGAATTTTGTTACTTTTTGTGCAATTCTGTACCTCATTTCTCGAGATATCAATGAATGTGTTAGTCATGGTATCTGAATTTGTGAGATGGTATATTTCACTCCAATTTATTTTGGACATTCATGCATACAGTTGAAGCAGATATGATCGCAATGACCATATGAGACGACTTTGGAGGGTATATAGCGAGAACAATTGACAGATGAAAATCCATCGACTTCATCGGTGTGCATACTCTCTATCCTATCATCTCACATGGATTCTATTGAAGCAGACGAGTTTGCAGTGCTCATATGAGACGAATTCCAAGCGGATATAACGCACTCAACTTGCACAACAATAAACTTCGACTTCGACTATGTTCACACAGTAACTCTGCAGTGTAGCATCTGACATGCATACAGTTGAAACAGATACCATCGCAGTGACCGTATAAGACCACTTTGAAGGGTATATAACGAGTACAATAGACGAACGAAGATACATCGACTTCATCGTTCTGCACACTATATCTCTTTATCCTATCAACTTACATTGACACTATTGAAGCAGACAAATTTGCGTTGACCATATGAGACGACTTCCAAGAGGGTAAAACGCATACAGTTTGCAGAACAAGGAACTTTGACTTCGACTATGTCTACACTGTTACTCTGCAGTCTAGCATCTGACATGTATACAGTTGAATCAGATACGATCGCAATGACCATATAAGATGACTCTGAAGGGCATATGACGAGTTCAATAGGCAAATGAAGACACATCGACTTCATCGTTGTTCACACTATATCTCTCTATCGTATCATCTCACATGGATACTATTGAAGCAGACGAGTTCGCAATGCCCATATGAGACGACTTCCAAACGGGTATAACGCACACAACTTGCACAACAAGAAACTTCGACTTCGAGTTTGTTTACACTGTAACTCTGATGTCTAGCATCTAACATGCATACAGTTTGAGCAGATACGATCGCGGTGACTATATAAGACTAGTTCTAAGCAGGTATATCGCACAAAGCTTGCAGAACAAGAAACTTCGACTTCGACTATGTTTACACTGTAACTCTGCAGTCTAGCATCTGACATGCATACTGTTGAAGCAGATACCATTGCAGTGACCGTATAAGACGACTTTGAAGGGGATATAACGAGTACAATAGGCGAACGAAGATACATCGACTTCATCGTTTTGCACACTATATCTCTCTATCCTATCATCTTACATCGACACTATTGAAGCAGACAAGTTTGCATTGACCATATAAGACGACTCCCAAGCGGATATGAAGCATACAGTTCGCAGAACAAGAAACTTCGACTTCGACTATGTTTACACTGTAACTGTGCAGTCTAGCATCTGACATGCATACAGTTGGAGCAGACAGGTTGCAATGACCATATAACATGACTCTGAAGGGTATATAACGAGTTCAATAGGCGAATGAAGATACATCGACTTCATCGTTGTGCACACTATACCTCTCTATCTTATCATCTCACATGGATACTGTTGAAGCAAACGAGTTCGCTATGCCCATATGAGACGACTTCCAAGCGGGTATAACGCACACAACTTGCACAACAAGAAACATCGACTTCGACTATGTTTACGCTGTAACTCTGCAGTCTCGCATCTGACATGCATACAGTTGATACAGATACAATTGCAGTGACAGTTTAAGACGACTCTGAAGGGTATATACTGGGTTCAATAGGCAAATGAAGTAACATCGACTTCATCGGTGTGCACACTCTATATATCCATCCTATCATCTCACATGGATACGATTGAAGCAAACGAGTTTGCAATGCTTATATCAGACGATTTTTAAGCGGGTATAACGCACACGAATTGCAGAACAGGAAACTCCGACTACGACTATGTTTACACATGAACTCTGCAGTCTTGCTTCTGACATGCATACAGTTGAAGCAGATATGATCGCAGTGACCATATCAGAGCGACATATGGCGAGTACAACAGGCAAATATAGATACATCGACTCCATCGTCGTAGTCACAATATCTCTCCATCCTATCATCTCACATGGACACTATTGAAGCAGACAAGTTCGCATTGACCATATAAGCGGGTATATCGCACACAGCTTGCAGAACAAGAAACTCCGACTTCGACTATGTTTGCACTGTAACTCTGCTGTCTAGAATCTAACATGCATACAGTCGATGCAGGAACGATTGCAGTGAACGTATGAGACGACTTTGGGGGGATATTAACAAGTACAATAGGCGAATGGAGATACATCGACTTTATCGTTGTGCACACACTATCTCTCTATCCTATCATCTCACATGGACACAATTGAAGCAGACGGGTCCGCATTGACCATATAAGTTGACATTTAAGCGGGTATGACGCACACAGCTTGCAAAACAAGAAACTTCGACTTTGACCATGTTCACACTGTAACTCTGCAGTCTTGAATCTGACATGCATACAGTAGATGCAGATACGATTGCAGTGACCATATAAGACGACTCTGGAGGGTATATAGCAAGTACAACAGGCAAATGGGCACACATCGACTTCATCGTCGTACACATTATATCTATCTATCCTATCATCTCACATGGACACTATCGGAGCAAACGAGTTCGCATTGATCATATAAGATGACTCTCAGGCAGGTATAACGCACACAGCTTGCAGAACAAGAAACATCATCTTCGACTATGTTTACATTGTAACTCTACAGTCTAGCATCTGACATGCATACAGTTGAAGCAGATATGATCGCAGTGACCATATGAGACGATTTTGGAGGGTATATAGCAAGAACAATTGACAGATAAAGATACATCGACTTCATCGGTGTGCACACTCTCTATCCTATCATCTCACATGGATTCTATTGAAGCAGACGAGTTTGCAGTGCCCATATGAGACGACTTTAAAGCGGATATAACGCAAACAACTTGAACAACAAGTCACTTTCACTTCGACTTCGTTCACACTGTAACCCTGCTGTCTAGCATCTAACATGCATACAGTTGGAGCAGATACGAATGCAGTAACCATATAAGGCGAGTTCTAAGCGAGAATATCGCACACAGCTTGCAGAACAGGAAACTTCGACTTCGACTATGTTTACACTGTAACTCTGCAGTCTTGAATCTGACATGCATACAGTTTATGCAGATACGATTGCAGTGACAATATATGACGACTCTGGAAGGTATATAGCGGGTACAACAGGCAAATGGGCACACATCGACTTCATCGTCGTACACATTATATCTCTCTATCCTATCTCTCACATGGACACTATTGAAGCAGACAAGTTTGCATTGACCATATAAGATGACTCTCAAGCAGGTATAACGCACACAGCTTGCAGAACAAGAAACATCGACTTTGACTTTGTTTACATTGTAACTCTGCAGTCTAGCATCTGACATGCATACAGTTGTAGCAGATATGATCGCCGTGACCATATGAGACGACTATTGAGTGTATATAGCAAGTAAAACAGGCAGTTGAAGGTACATCGACTTCATCGGTGTGCACACCCTATCTCTCTTACCTATCATCTCACATTAATACTATTGAAGCAGACGGGTTCGCAATGCCCATATGAGACACTCGCGGGTATGACGCACAAAACATGCACAACAAGAAAGTTCGACTTCGACTTTAATCACACTGTAACTCTGCAGTCTAGAATCTGACATGAATAGAGTTGAAGCAGATACGATGGAAGTGACCGTATGAGACGACTCTGAACGGTATATTACGAGAACAATAGGCAAATGAAGATACATCGGTATCATCGTCGTGCACACTATATCTCTCTTTCCTCTCATCTCACATGGACTTTGTCGAAGCAGACAAGTTAGCATCGACCATATAAGACGACTTTCAAGCGGGTTCAACGCACACAGCTTGCAGAACAAGAAACATCGACTTCGACTTTGTTTACATTGAAGCTCTGCAGTCTAGCATCTGACATGCATACAGTTGAAGCAGATATGATCGCAGTGACTATATGAGACGACTTTTGAGTGTATATAGCAAGTACAATAGGCAGATGGAGATACATCGACTTTATCGGTGTGCACACTCTCTATTCAATCATCTCACATTGATTCTATTGAAGCAGACAAGTAGGCAATGCCCATATGAGACGACTTCCAAGCGGATATAACGCACACAACTTGCACAACGAGAACTTCGACTTCGACTTTGACACTGTAACCCTGCCGTCTATCATCTAACATGCATACAGTTTGAGCAGATACGATTGCAGTGACCATATAAGACGAGTTCCAAGCAGGTATATCGCACACAGCTTGCAGAACAAGAAACTTTGACTTCGATTATGTTCACACTGTAACTCTGCAGTCTTGCATCTGACATGCATACAGTTGAAGCAGATACCATTGCATTGACCGTATAAGACAACTTTGAAGGGTATATAACGAGTACAAAAGGCGAACCAAGAAACATCGACTTCATCGTTTTGCACACTATATCTCTCTATCCTATCATCTCACATGGTTACTATCGAAGCAGACGAGTTCGCAATGCCCATATGAGACGTCTTCCAGGCGGGTATAACACTTACAACTTGCACAACAAGTAACTCCGACTTCGACTATGTTCACACTGTAACTCTGCAGTCTAGCATCTGACATGCATACAGTTGAAGCAGATACGATTGCAATGACCGAATAAGATGACTTTGGAGGGTATATAACGAGTTCAATAGGCAGATGAAGATACATCGACTTCGTCGGTGAGCACACTCTATATCTCTATCCTACCATCTCACATAGATACTATTGGAGCAAAAGAGTTCGCAATGCCCATATGGGACGATTCCTAAGCGGGTATAACGCACACAACTTGCAGAATTAGACACTCCGACTTTGACTATGTTTACACTGTAACTCTGCATTCTCGAATCTGACATGCATAAAGTTGATGTAGATACGATTGCAGTGACCTTATAAGACGACTTCCAAGAGGGGAAAACGCACACAGCTTGCAGAACAAGAAGCTTCGACTTTGACTCTGTTCACACTGTAACTCTGCAGTCTCGAATTTGACATGCATACAGTTTATGCAGATACGATTGCAGTGACCATATGAGACGACTCTGGATGGTATATAGCGAGTTCAACAGGCAAATGAGGATACATCGACTCCATCGTCGTACACACTATTACTCTCTATATTTTCATCTCACATGGACACAATTGAAGCAGACAAGCTGGCAATGACCATATAAGACGACTTCCAAGCGGGTATAACGCACACATCTTGCAGAACAAGAAACATCGACTTTGACTTTGTTTACATTGTGACTCTGCAGTCTAGCATTCGACATGCATACAGTTGAAGCAGATATGATCGCAGTGACCATATGAGATTACTTTTGAGTGTATACAGCAAGTGAAACAGGCAGTTGATGGTACATCGACTTCATCGGTGTGCACACTCTATCTCTCTAACCTATCATCTCACATTGATACTATTGAAGCAGACGAGTTTGCAATGCCCATATGAGACGACTTACAAGCGGGTATGACGCACAAAACATGCACAACAAGAAACTTCGACTTCGACTTTAATTACACTGTAACTCTGCAGTCTAGAATCTGACATGCATAGAGTTGAAGCAGACACGATGGAAGTGACCGTATAAGACGACTCTGAAGGGTATATAACGAGAACAATAGGCAAATGAGGATTCATCGTTTTTATCGTCGTGCACACTATATCTCTCTTTCCTATTATCTCACATGAGCACTATTGGAGCAGACAAGTTCGCATTGACCATATAAGATGACTTCCAAGCGGGTGAATAGCACACAGCTTGCAGAACAAGAAACTCCGACTCCGACTATGTTCACACTGTGACTCTGCAGTCTAGAATCTGACATGCATACAGATGAAACAGATACGATGGTAGTGACCGTATGAGACGAATCTGAACGGTATATTACGAGAAAAATAGGCAATGAAGATACATCGTTATCATCGTCGTGCACACTATATCTCTCTTTCCTATCAAATCACATGGACTTTGTCGAAGCAGACAAGTAAGCATTGACCATAAAAGACGACTTCCAAGCGGGTTTAACGCATACAGCTTGCAGAACAATAAACATCGACTTCGACTATGTTTACATTGAACCTCTGCAGTCTAGCATCTGACATGCATACAGTTGAAGCAGATATGATCGCAGTAACCATATAAGACGACTTTGGAGGGTATATAGCAAGAACAATTGACAGATAAAGATACATCGACTTCATCGGTGTGCACACTCTCTATCCTATCATCTCACATGGATTCTATTGAAGCAGACGAGTTTGCAGTGCCCATATGAGACGACTTCAAAGCGGATATAACGCACACAACTTGCACAACAAGTCACTTTGACTTCGACTTCGTTCACACTGTAACCCTGCTGTCTAGCATCTAACATGCATACAGTTGGAGCAGATACGATTGCAGTGACCATATATGGCGAGTTCTAAGCAAGTATATCGCACACAGCTTGCAGAACAGGAAACTTCGACTTCGACTATGTTTACACTGTAACTCTGCAGTCTTGAATCTGACATGCATACAGTTGATGCAGATACGATTGCAGTGACAATATATGACGACTCTGGAAGGTATATAGCGGGTACAACAGGCAAATGGGCACACATCGACTTCATCGTCGTACACATTATATCTCTCTATCCTATCTCTCACATGGACACTATTGAAGCAGACAAGTTCGCATTGACCATATAAGATGACTCTCAAGCAGGTATAACGCACACAGCTTGCAGAACAAGAAACATCGACTTCGACTTTGTTTACATTGTAACTCTGCAGTCTAGCATCTGACATGCATACAGTTGTAGCAGATATGATCGCCGTGACCATATGAGACGACTATTGAGTGTATATAGCAAGGTAAACAGGCAGTTGAAGGTACATCGACTTCATCGGTGTGCACACCCTATCGCTCTAACCTATCATCTCACATCAATACTATTGAAGCAGACGAGTTCGCAATGCCCATATGAGACACTCGCGGGTATGACGCACAAAACATGCACAACAAGAAAGTTCGGCTTCGACTTTAATCACACTGTAACTCTGCAGTCTAGAATCTGACATGAATAGAGTTGAAGCAGATACGATGGAAGTGACCGTGTGAGACGACTCTGAACGGTATATTACGAGAACAATAGGCAATGAAGATACATCGTTATCATCGTCGTGCACACTATATCTCTCTTTCCTCTCATCTCACATGGACTTTGTCGAAGCAGACAAGTTAGCATCGACCATATAAGACGACTTCCAAGCGGGTTCAACGCACACAGCTTGCAGAACAAGAAACATCGACTTCGACTTTGTTTACATTGAAGCTCTGCAGTCTAGCATCTGACATGCATACAGTTGAAGCAGATATGATCGCAGTGACCATATGAGACGACTTTTGAGTGTATATAGCGAGTACAATAGGCAGATGAGATACATCGACTTTATCGGTGTGCACACTCTCTATTCAATCATCTCACATTGATTCTATTGAAGCAGACGAGTAGGCAATGCCCATATGAGACGACTTCCAAGCGGATATAACGCACACAACTTGCACAACGAGGAACACCGACTTCGACTTTGTTAACACTGTAACTCTGCCGTCTATCATCTAACATGCATACAGTTTGAAAAGATACGATTGCAGTGACCATATAAGACGAGTTCCAAGCAGGTATATCGCACACAGCTTGCAGAACAAGAAACTTTGACTTCGATTATGTTCACACTGTAACTCTGCAGTCTAGCATCTGACATGCATACAGTTGAAGCAGATACCATTGCATTGACCTTATAAGACAACTTTGAAATGTATATAACGAGTACAAAAGGCGAACCAAGATACATCGACTTCATCGTTTTGCACACTATATCTCTCTATCCTATCATCTTACATTGATACTATCGAAGCAGACGAGTTTGCATTGACCATAAAAGACGACTTTCAAGCGGGTATAACACTTACAACTTGCAGAACAAGAAACTTCGTATTCGACTATGTTAACACTGTAACTCTGCAGTCTAGCATCTGACATGCATACAGTTGAAGCAGATACGATTGCAATGACCGAATAAGATGACTTTGGAGGGTATATAACGAGTTCAATAGGCAGATGAAGATACATCGACTCCGTCGGTGAGCACACTCTATATCTCTATCCTACCATCTCACATAGATACTATTGGAGCAGACGAGTTCGCAATGCCCATATGGGACGATTCCAAAGCGGGTATAACGCACACAACTTGCAGAACAAGAAACTTCGACTTTGACTATGTTTACACTGTAACTCTGCATTCTCGAATCTGACATGCATAGAGTTGATGCAGATACGATTGCAGTGACCATATAAGACGACTTCCAAGAGGATATAACGCACAGAGCTTGCAGAACAAGAAGCTTCGACTTTGATTCTGTTCAGACTGTAACTCTGCAGTCTTGAATTTGACATGCATACAGTTCATGCAGATACGATTGCAGTGACCATATAAGACGACTCTGGAGGGTATATAGCGAGTTCAACAGGCAAATGGGGATACATCGACTCCATCGTCGTACACACTATATCTTTCTATATTTTCATCTCACATGGACACAATTGAAGCAGACAAGCTGGCAATGACCATATAAGACGACTTCCAAGCGGGTATAACGTACACATCTTGCAGAACAACAAACATCGACTTTGACTTTGTTTACATTGTGACTCTGCAGTCTAGCATCTGACATGCATACAGTTGAAGCAGATATGATCGCAGTGACCATATGAGACGACTTTTGAGTTTATATAGCAAGTGAAACAGGCAGTTGATGGTACATCGACTCCATCGGTGTGCACACTCTATCTCTCTAACCTATCATCTCACATTGATACTATTGAAGCAGACGAGTTTGCAATGCCCATATGAGACGACTTACAAGCGGGTATGACGCACAAAACATGCACAAAAAGAAACTTCGACTTCGACTTTAATGACACTGTAACTCTACAGTCTAGAATCTGACATGCATAGAGTTGAAGCAGATACGATGGAAGTGACCGTATAAGACGACTCTGAAGGGTATATAACGAGAACAATAGGCAAATGAGGATTCATCGTTTTCATCGTCGTGCACACTATGTCTCTCTTTCCTATTATTCCACATGGGCACTATTGGAGCAGACAAGTTCGCATTGACCAAATAAGATGACTTCCAAGCAGGTTAATCGCACACAGCTTGCAAAACAAGAAACTCGGACTTCGACTATGTTCACACTGTGACTCTGCAGTCTAGAATCTGAAATGCATACAGATGAAACAGATACGATGGTAGTGACCGTATGAGACGACTCTGAACGGTATATCATGAGAACAATAGGCAAATGAAGATACATCGTTATCATCGTCGTGCACACTATATCTCTCTTTCCTCTCATCCTACATGGACTTTGTCGAAGCAGACAAGTTAGCATTGACCATATAAGACGACTTCCAAGCGGGTTCTACGCATACAGCTTGCAGAAAAAGAAACATCGACTTCGACTATGTTTACATTGAACCTCTGCAGTCTAGCATCTGACATGCATACAGTTGAAGCAGATATGATCGCAGTGACCATATAAGACGACTTTGAAGTGTATATAGCAAGAACAATAGGCAGATGAAGATACATCGACTTTATCGGTGTGCACACTCTCTATTTAATCATCTCACATGGATTCTATTGAAGCAGACGAGTAGGCAATGCCCATATGAGACGACTTCCAAGCGGATATAACGCACACAACTTGCACAACGAGGAACTTCGACTTCGACTTTGTTAACACTGTAACTCTGCCGTCTATCATCTAACATGCATACAGTTGAAGCAGATACGATTGCAGTGACCATATAGGACGAGTTCCAAGCAGGTATATCGCACACAGCTTGCAGAACAAGGAACTTTTACTTCGATTATGTTCACACTGTAACTCTGCAGTCTAGCATCTGGCATGCATACAGTTGAAGCAGATACCATTGCATTGACCGTTAAGGACAACTTTGAAGGGTATATAACGCGAACAAAAGGCGAACCAAGATACATCGACTTCATCGTTTTGCACACTGTATGCCTCTATCCGATTATCTTACATTGACACTATTGATGCAGACGAGTTTGCATTGACCATATAAGACGACTTTCGAGCGGGTATAACGCATACAGTTCGCAGAACAAGAAATTTCGACTTCGACTATGTTAACACTGTAACTCTGCAGTCTAGCATCTGACATGCATACAGTTGGAGCAGATACGATTGCAATAATCTTATAAGATGACTTTGAAGGGTATATAACGAGTTCAATAGGTAAATGGAGATACATCGACGTCATAGTTGTGCACACTATATCTCTCTATCCTATCATCTCACATGGTTACTATCGAAGCAGACGAGTTCGCATTGCCCATATGAGACGTCTCCCAGGCGGGTATAACACTTACAACTTGCACAACAAGAAACTTCGACTTCGACTATGTTTACACTGTAACTCTGCAGTCTAGCATCTGACATGCATACAGTTGAAGCAGATACGATTGCAATGACCGTATAAGATGACTTTGAAGGGTATATAACGAGTTCAATAGGCAGATGAAGATACATCGACTTCGTCGGTGAGCACACTCTATATCTCTATCCTACCATCTCACATAGATACTATTGGAGCAAACGAGTTCGCAATTCCCATATGGGACGATTCCTAAGCGGGTATAACGCACACAACTTGCAGAACAAGAAACTACGACTTTGACTATGTTTACACTGTAACTCTGCATTCTCGAATCTGACATGCATACAGTTGATGCAGATACGATTGCAGTGACCATATAAGACGACTTCCAAGAGGGTATAACGCACACAGCTTGCAGAACAAGAAGCTTCGACTTTGACTCTGTTCACACTGTAACTCTGCAGTGTTGAATTTGACATGCATACAGTTTATGCAGATACGATTGCAGTGACCATATAAGACGACTCTGGAGGGTATATAGCGAGTACAACAGGCAAATGGGGATACATCGACTTCATCGTCGTACACACTATATCTCTCTATATTTTCATCTCACATGGACACAATTGAAGCAGACAAGCTCGCAATGACCATATAAGACGAATTCCAAGCGGGTATAACGCACACATCTTGCAGAACAAGAAACCTCGACTTTGACTTTGTTCACATTGTAACTCTGCAGTCTAGCATCTGACATGCACACAGTTGAAGCAGATATGATCGCAGTGACCATATGAGACGACTTTTGAGTGTATATAGCAAGTGAAACAGGCAGTTGAAGGTACATCGACTTCATCGGTGTGCACACTCTATCTCTCTAACCTATCATCTCACATTGATACTATTGAAGCAGACGAGTTCGCAATGCCCATATGAGACGACTTACAAGCGGGTATGACGCACAAAACATGCACAACAAAAAACTTCGACTTCGACTTTTATCACACTGTAACTCTGCAGTCTAGCATCCGACATGCATACAGTTGAATCAGATACGATTGCAATGACCATATAAGATGACACTGAAGGGTATATAACGAGTTCAATAGGCAAATGAAGATACATCGACTTCATCGTTGTGAACACTATATCTCTCTATCGTATCATCTCACATGGATACTATTGAAGCAGACGAGTTCGCAATGCCCATATGAGACGACTTCCAAGCGGATATAACGCACACAACTTGCACAACAAGAAACTTCGACTTCGAGTTTGTTTACACTGTAACTCTGATGTCTAGCATCTAACATGCATACAGTTAGAGTAGATACGATCGAAGTGACCATATAAGACTAGTTCTTAGCAGGTTTATCGCACAAATCTTGCAGAACAAGAAACTTCGACATCGACTGTTCACACTGTAACTCTGCAGTCTAGCATCTGACATGCATACAGTTGAAGCAGATACCATTGCAGTGACCGTATGAAACGACTTTGAAGGGAATATAACGAGTACAATAGGCGAACGAAGATACATCGACTTCATTACTTCGCACACTATATGTCTCTATCCTATCATCTAACATTGACACTATTGAAGCAGACAAGTTTGCATTGACCATATAAGACGACTTCCAAGCGGGTATAAAGCATACAGTTTGCCGAACAAGAAACTTCGACTTCGACTATGTATACACTGTAACTCGGCAGTCTAGCATCTGACATGCATACAGTTGAAGCAGACAGGTTGCAATAACCGTATAACATGACTCTGAAGGGTATATAACAAGTTCAATAAGCAAATAAAGATACATCGACTTCATCGTTGTGCTCACTATATCTCTCTATCCTATCATCTCACATGGATACTATTGAAGCAAACGAGTTAGCGATGCCCATATGAGACGACTTCCAAGCGGGTATAACGCACACAACTTGCACAACAAGAAACATCGACTTCGACAATGTTTACATTGTAACTCTGCAGTCTAGCATCTGACATGCATACAGTTGTAGCAGATATGATCGCAGTGACCATATGAGACGAATTTAGGGAGTTTATAGCAAGTTCAATAGGCAGATGAAGATACATCGACTTCATCGTTGTGCACACTATATCTCTCTATCCTATCATCTCACATGGATACTATTGAAGCAAACGAGTTCGCAATGCCCATATGAGACGACTTCCAAGCGGGTATAACGCACACAACTTGCACAACAAGAAACATCGACTTCGACAATGTTTACATTGTAACTCTGCAGTCTAGCATCTGACATGGATACAGTTGTAGCAGATATGATCGCAGTGACCATATGAGACGACTTTAGGGAGTATATAGCAAGTTCAATAGGCAGATGAAGATACATCGACTTCATTGGTGTGCACACTCTATCTCTCTATCCTATCATCTCACATGGATACTATCGAAACAGACGAGTTCGCAATGCCCATATGAGACGACTTTCAAGCGGATATAATGCACACAACTTGCACAACAAGAAACTTCGACTTCGACATTGTTTACACTGTAACTCTGCAGTCTAGCATATGACATGCATACAGTTGAAGCAGATACGATTGCAGTGACAATATGAGACGAGTTCAAAGCAAGTATAACGAACACGGCTTGCAGAACAAGAAACTTCGACTACGACTATGTTTACACATAAACTCTGCAGTCTACCTTTTGACATGCATAGAAATGAAGCAGATATGATTGCAGTGTCCATATAAGACGACTTTGGGAAGTACATATCGAGTACAATAAGCAAATGAAGATACATCGACATCATCGGTGTGCACACTCTTTATCTCCATCCTATCAACTCACATTGATACTTTTGGAGCAGACGAGATCTTGATGCCCATATGAGACGACTTCCAAGGGGGTATAACGCACACAACTTTCACAACAAGAAACTTCGACTTCGACTATGTTCACACTGTAACTCTGCCGTCAGGCATCTGACATGCAAATAGTTGGAACAGATACGATAGCAGTGACCGTATAAGACGACTCTGAAGAGTATATAACGAGTTCAATGGGCAAATGAAGTAACATCGACTTCGTCGGTGAGCACACTCTATATCTCTATCCTACCATCTCACATAGATACTATTGGAGCAAACGAGTTCGCAATGCCCATATGGGACGATTCCTAAGCTAGTATAACGCACACAACTTGCAGAACAAGAAACTTCGACCTTGACTATGTTCACACTGTAACTCTGCAGTCTCGAATCTGGCATGCATACAGTTGATGCAGATACGATTGCAGTGACCATATGAGACGACTTCCGAGAGGGAATAACGCACACAACTTGCAGAACAAGAAACTTCGACTTTGACTATGTTCACACTGTAACTCTGCAGTCTTGAATTTGACATGCATACAGTTTATGCAGATACGATTGCAGTGACCATATAAGACGACTCTGAAGGGTATATAGCGAGTACAACAGCCAAATGGGGATACATCGACTCCATCGTCGTACAAACTATATCTCTCTATATTTCCATCTCACATGGACACAATTGAAGCAGACAAGCTCGCATTGACTATTTGAGACGACTTTCAAGCGGGTATAACGCACACATCTTGCAGAACAAGGAACATCGACTTTGAATTTGTTTACATTGTAACTCTGCAGTCTTGCATCTGACATGCATACAGGTGAAGCAGATATGATCGCCGTGACGACTTTCGAGTGTATATAGCAAGTAAAACAGGCAGTTGAAGGTACATCGACTTCATCGGTGGGCACACTCTATCTCTCTAACCTATCATCTCAAATTGATACTATTGAAGCAGATGAGTTCGCAATGCCCAAATGAAACGACTTACAAGCGGGTATGACGCACAAAACATGAACAACAAGAATTTTCGACTTCGACATTGATTACACTGTAACTCTGCCGTCTAGCATCTAATATGCATACAGTTGAAGCAGATACGATATCAGTGACCATATAAGACAAGTTCTAAGCGGGTATAACGTACATAGCTTGCAGAACAAAAAACTTCGACTTTGACTATGTATACACTGTAACTATCTGCAGTCTAGAATCTGTCATGAATAGGGTTGAAGCAGATACGATGGAAGTGACCGTATAAGACGACTCTGAAGGGTATATAACGAGAACAATAGGCAAATGAAGATTCATAGTTTTTATCGTCTTGCACACTATATCTCTCTTTCCTATTATCTCACATGGACACTATTGAAGCAGACAAGTTCGCATTGACCATATAAGATGACTTCCAAGCGGGTAAATCGCACACAGCTCGCAGAACAAGAAACTCCGACTCCGACTATGTTCACACTGTGACTCTGCAGTCTAGAATCTGACATGCACACAGTTGAAGCAGATACGATGGTAGTGACCGTATGAGACGACTCTGAACGGTATATTACGAGAACAATAGGCAAATGGAGATACATCGTTATCATCGTCATGCACACTATATCTCTGTCTCCTATCATCTCACATGGACTTTTGTGAAGCAGACAAGTTAGCATCGACCATATAAGACGACTTCCAAGCGGGTATAAAGCATACAGTTTGCCGAACAAGAAACTTCGACTTCGACTATGTATACACTTTAACTCTGCGGTCTAGCATCTGACATGCATACAGTTGAAGCAGACAGGTTGCAATGACCGTATAACATGACTCTGAAGGATATATAACGAGTTCAATAGGCAAATGAAGATACATCGACTTCATCGTTGTGCACACTATATCTCTCTATCCTATCATCTAACATTGACACTATTGAAGCAGACGAGTTTGCATTGACCATATGAGACGACTTTCAAGCGGGTATAACGCATACAGTTTACAGAACAAGAAACTTCGATTTCGACTATGTTAACACTGTAACTCTGCAGTCTAGCATCTGACATGCATACAGTTGAAGCAGATACGATTGCAATGACCGTATAAGATGACTTTGAAGGGTATATAACGAGTTTAATAGGCAAATGAAGATACATCGACTTCATCGTTGTGCACACTATATCTCTCTATCCTATCATCTAACATTGACACTATTGAAGCAGACGAGTTTGCATTGACCATATGAGACGACATTCAAGCGGGTATAACGCATATTGTTTACAGAACAAGAAACTTCGACTTCGACTTTGTTAACACTGTTACTCTGCCGTCTATCATCTAACATGCATACAGTTGGAGCAGATACGATTGCAGTGACCATATAAGACGAGTTCCAAGCAGGTATATCGCACACAGCTTGCAGAACAAGAAACTTCGACTTCGATTATGTTCACACTGTAACTCTGCAGTCTAGTATCAGACATGCATACAGTTGAAGCAGATACCATTGCATTGACCGTATAAGACAACTTTGAAGGGTATATAACGAGTACAAAAGGCGACTGAAGATACATCGACTTCATCGTTTTGCACACTATATCTCTCTATCCTATCATCTTACATTGACACTATTGAAGCGAACGAGTTTGCATTGACCATATAAGACGACTTTCAAGCTGGTATAACGCATACAGTTTGCAGAAAAAGAAACTTCTACTTCGACTATCTTAATACTGTAACTCTGCAGTCTAGCATCTGACATGCATACAGTTGAAGCAGATACGATTGCAATGACCGTATAAGATGACTTTGAAGGGTATATAACGAGTTCAATAGGCAAATGAAGATACATCGACTCCATAGTTGTGCACACTATATCTCTCTATCCTATCATCTCACATGGTTACTATCGAAGCAGACGATTTCGCAATGCCCATATGAGACGTCTTCCAGGCATGTATAACACTTACAACTTGCACAACAAGAAACTTCGACTTCGACTATGTTTACACTGTAACTCTGCAGTCTAGCATTTGACATGCATACAGTTGAAGCAGATACGATTGCAATAACCGTATAAGATGACTTTGGTGGGTATATAACGAGTTCAATAGGCAGATGGAGATACATCGACTTCGTCGGTGAGCACACTCTATATCTCTATCCTTCCATCTCACATAGATACAATTGGAGCAAACGAGTTCGCAATGCCCATATAGGACGATTCCTAAGCGGGTATAACGCACACAACTTGCAGAACAAGAAACTTCGACTTTGACTATGTTTACACTGTAACTTTGCATTCTCGAATCTGACATGCATAGAGTTGATGCAGATACGATCGCAGTAATCATATAAGACGACTTTCAAGAGGGTATAACGCACAGAGCTTGCAGAACAAGAAGCTTCGACTTTGACTCTGTTCACACTGTAACTCTGCAGTCTTGAATTTGACATGCATACAGTTTATGCAGGTACGATTGCAGTGACCATATAAGACGACTCTGAAGGGTATATAGCGAGTTCAACAGGCAAATGGGGATACATCGACTTTATCGTCGTACACACTATATCTCTCTATATTTTCATCTCACATGGACACATTTGAAGCAGACAAGCTCGCAATGACCATATGAGACGACTTCCAAGCGGGTATAACGCACACATCTTGCAGAACAAGAAATATCGACTTTGACTTTGTTTACATTGTAACTCTGCAGTCTAGCATCTGACATGCATACAGTTGAAGCAGATATGATCGCAGTGACCATATGAGACGACTTTTGAGTGTATATAGCAAGTAAAGCAGGCAGTTGAAGGTACATCGACTTCATCGGTGTGCACACTCTATCCCTCTAACCTATCATCTCACATTGATACTATTGAAGCAGACGAGTTCGCAATGCCCATATGAGACGACTTACAAGCGGGTATGACGCACAAAACATGCACAACAAGAAACTTTGACCTCGACTTTGATTACACTGTAACTCTGCAGTCTAGAATCTGGCATGCATAGAGTTGAAGCAGATACGATGAAAGTGACCGTATAAGACGACTCTGAAGGGTATATAACGAGAACAATAGGCAATAAAGATTCATCGTTTTTATCGTCGTGCACACTATATCTCTCTTTCCTATTATCTCACATGGGCACTATTGGAGCAGACAAGTTCGCATTGACCATATAAGATGACTTCCAAGCGGGTAAATCGCACACAGCTTACAGAACAAGAAACTCCGACTTCGACTATGTTCACTTTGTGACTCTGCAGTCAAGAATCTGACATGCATACAGATGAAACAGATACGATGGTAGTGACCGTATGAGACGACTCTGAACGGTATATTACGAGAACAATAGGCAAATGAAGATACATCGTTATCATCGTCGTGCACACTATATTATCTCTCTTTCCTATCATCTCAGATGGACTTTGTCGAAGCAGACAAGTTAGCATTGACCATATAAGACGACTTCCAAGCGGGTTTAACGCATACAGCTTACAGAACAAGAAACATCGACTTCGACTATGTTTACATTGAACCTCTGCAGTCTAGCATCTGACATGCATACAGTTGAAGCAGATATGATCGCAGTGACCATATAAGACGACTTTGGAGTGTATATAGCAAGTACATTAGGCAGATGAAGATACATCGACTTTATCGGTGTGCACACTCTCTATTCAATCATCTCACATGGATTCTATTGAAGCAGACGAGTAGGCAATGCCCATATGAGACGACTTCCAAGCGGATATAACGCACACAACTTGCACAACGAGGAACTTCGACTTCGACTTTGTCAACACTGTAACTCTGCCGTCTATCATCCAACATGCATACAGTTGGAGCAGATACGATTGCAGTGACCATATGGGACGAGTTCCAAGCAGGTATATCGCACACAGCTCGCAGAACAAGAAACTTTGACTTCGATTATGTTCACACTGTAACTCTGCAGTCAAGATTCTGACATGCATACAGTTGAGGCAGATATCATTGCATTGACCGTGAAGGACAACTTTGAAGGGTATATAACGAGTACAAAAAGCGAACCAAGATACATCGACATCATCGTTTTGCACACTATATCCCTCTATCCTATCATCTTACATTGACACTATTGAAGCAGACGAGTTTGCATTGACCATATAAGACGACTTTCAAGCGGGTATAACGCATACATTCTGCAGAACAAGAAATTTCGACTTCGACTATGTTAACACTGTAACTCTGCAGTCTAGCATCTGACATGCATACAGTTGGAGCAGATACGATTGCAATGATCGTATAAGATGACTTTGAAGGGTATATAACGAGTTCAATAGGTAAATGGAGATACATCGACTTCATAGTTGTGCACACTATATCTCTCTATTCTATCATCTCACATGGTTACTATCGAAGCAGACGAGTTCGCAATGCCCATATGAGACGTCTTCCAGGCAAGTATAACACTTACAACTTGCACAACAAGAAACTTCGACTTCGACTATGTTCACACTGTAACTCTGCAGTCTAGCATCTGACATGCATACAGTTGAAGCAGATACGATTGCAATGACCGTATAAGATGACTTTGAAGGGTATATAACGAGTTCAATAGGCAGATGAAGATACATCGACTTCGTCAGTGAGCACACTCTATATCTCTATCCTACCATCTCACATAGATACTATTGGAGCAAACGAGTTCGCAATTCCCATATGGGACGATTTCTAAGCGGGTATAACGAACATAACTTGCAGAACAAGAAACCACGACTTTGACTATGTTTACACTGTAACTCTGCATTCTCGAATCTGACATGCATACGGTTGATGCAGATACGATTGCAGTGACCATATAAGACGACTTCCAAGAGGGTATAACGCACACAGCTTGCAGAACAAGAAGCTTCGACTTTGAATCTGTTCACACTGTAACTCTGCAGTCTTGAATTTGACATGCATACAGTTTATGCAGATACGATTGCAGTGACCATATAAGACGACTCTGGAGGGTATATAGCGAGTACAACAGGCGAATGGGGATACATCGACTCCATCGTCGTACACACTATATCTCTCTATATTTTCATCTCACATGGACACAATTGAAGCATACAAGCTCGCAATGACCATATAAGACGACTTCCAAGCGGGTATAACGCACACATCTTGCAGAACAAGAAACCTCGACTTTGACTTTGTTCACATTGTAACTCTGCAGTCTAGCATCTGACATGCATACAGTTGAAGCAGATATGATCGCAGTGACCATATGAGAAGACTTTCGAGTGTATATAGCAAGTAAAACAGGCAGTTGAAGGTACATCGACTTCATCGGTGTGCACACTCTATCTGTCTAACCTATCATCTCACATTGATACTATTGAAGCAGACGAGATCGCAATGCCCATATGAGACGACTTACAAGCGGGTATGACGCACAAAACATGCACAACAAAAAACTTCGACTTCGACTTTTATTACACTGTTCTCTGCAGTCTAGCATCCGACATGCATACAGTTGAATCAGATACGATTGCAATGACCATATAAGATGACACTGAAGGGTATATAACGAGTTCAATAGGCAAATGAAGATACATCGACTAAATCGTTGTGAACACTATATCCCTCTATCGTATCATCTCACATGGATACTATTGAAGCAGACGAGTTCGCAATGCCCATATGAGACGACTTCCAAGCGGATATAATGCACACAACTTGCACAACAATAAACTTCGACTTCTAGTTTGTTTACACTGTAACTCTGATGTCTAGCGTCTAACATGCATACAGTTAGAGTAGATACGATCGCAGTGACCATATAAGACTAGTTCTAAGCAGGTTTATCGCACAAATCTTGCAGAACAAGAAACTTCGACATCGACTGTTTACACTGTAACTCTGCAGTCTAGCATCTGACATGCATACAGTTGAAGCAGATACCATTGCAGTGACCGTATGAGACGACTTTGAAGGGAATATAACGAGTACAATAGGCGAACGAAGATACATCGACTTCATCACTTTGCACACTATATGTCTCTATCCTATCATCTTACATTGACAGTATTGAAGCAGACAAGTTCGCATTGACCATATAAGACGACTTCCAAGCGGGTATAAAGCATACAGTTTGCCGAACAAGAAACTTCGACTTCGACTATGTATACACTGTAACTCTGCAGTCTAGCATCTGACATGCATGCAGTTGAAGCAGACAGGTTGCAATAACTGTATAACATGACTCTGAAGGGTATATAACGAGTTCAATAGGCAAATAAAGATACATCGACTTCATCGTTGTGCACACTATATTTCTCTACCCTATCATCTCACATGGATACTATTGAAGCAAACGAGTTCGCAATGCCCATATGAGACGAGTTCCAAGCGGGTATTACGCACACAACTTGCACAACAAGAAACATCGACTTCGACAATGTTCACATTGTAACTCTGCAGTCAAGCATCTGACATGCATACAGTTGTAGCAGATATGATCGCAGTGACCATATGAGACGACTTTAGGGAGTATATAGCAAGTTCAATAGGCAGATGAAGATACATCGACTCCATCGGTGTGCACACTCTTTCTCTCTATCCTATCATCTCACATGGATACTATCGAAGCAGACGAGTTCGCAATGCCCATATGAGACGACTTTCAAGCGGGTATAATGCACACAACTTGCACAACAAGAAACTTCGACTTCGACATTGTTTACACTGTAACTCTGCAGTCTAGCATATGACATGCATACAGTTGAAGCAGATACGATTGCAGTGACAATATGAGACGAGTTAAAAGCAAGTATAACGAACACGGCTTGCAGAACAAGAAACTTCGACTACGACTATGTTTACACATAAACTCTGCAGTCTAGCTTTTGACATGCATAGAAATGAAGCAGATATGATTGCAGTGTCCATATGAGACGACTTTGGGAAGTACATATCGAGTACAATAAGCAAATGAAGATACATCGACATCATCGGTGTGCACACTCTTCATCTCCATCCTATCAACTCACATTGATACTATTGGAGCAGACGAGATCTTGATGCCCATATGAGACGACTTCCAAGGGGGTATAACGCACACAACTTTCACAACAAGAAACTCCGACTTCGACTATGTTTACACTGTAACTCTGCCGTCAGGCATCTGACATGCAAATTGTTGAAACAGATACGATAGCAGTGACCGTATAAGACGACTCTGAAGAGTATATAACGAGTTCAATGGGCAAATGAAGTAACATCGACTTCGTCGGTGAGCACACTCTATATCTCTATCCTACCATCTCACATAGATACTATTGGGGCAAAAGAGTTCGCAATGCCCATATGGGACGATTCCTAAGCGGGTATAACGCACACAACTTGCAGAACAAGAAACTTCGACTTTGACTATGTTCACACTGTAACTCTGCAGTCTCGAATCTGGCATGCATACAGTTGATGCAGATACGATGGCAGTGGCCATATAAGACGACTCTGAAGAGAATAACGAGTTCAATGGGCAAATGAAGTAACATCGACTTCGTCGGTGAGCACACTTTATATCTCTATCCTACCATCTCACATAGATACTATTGGAGCAAACGAGTTCGCAATGCCCATATGGGACGATTCCTAAGCCGGTATAACGCACACAACTTGCAGAACAAGAAACTTCGACTTTGACTATGTTCACACTGTAACTCTGCAGTCTTGGATTTGACATGCATACAGTTTATGCAGATACGATTGCAGTGACCATATAAGACGACTCTGGAGGGTATATAGCGAGTACAACAGCCAAATGGGGATACATCGACTCCATCGTCGTACAAACTATATCTCTCTATATTTCCATCTCACATGGAAGCAGATAAGCTCGCATTGACTATTTGAGACGACTTTCAAGCGGGTATAACGCACACATCTTGCAGAACAATGAACATCGACTTCAAATTTGTTTACATTGTAACTCTGCAGTCTAGCATCTGACATGCATACAGGTGAAGCAGATATGATCGCCGTGACGACTTTCGAGTGTATATAGCAAGTAAAACAGGCAGTTGAAGGTACATCGACTTCATCGGTGTGCACACTCTATCTCTCTAACCTATCATCTCAAATTGATACTATTGAAGCAGATGAGTTCGCAATGCCCATATGAAACGACCCTCAAGCGGGTATGACGCACAAAACATGCACAACGAGAATTTTCGACTTCGACATTGATTACACTGTAACTCTGCCGTCTAGCATCTAATATGCATACAGTTGAAGCAGATGCGATATCAGTGACCATATAAGACAAGTTCTAAGCGGGAATAACGTACACAGCTTGCAGAAACAGAAACTTCGACTTTGACTATGTATACACTGTAACTCTCTGCAGTCTAGAATCTGTCATGAATAGAGTTGAAGCAGATATGATGGAAGTGACCGTATGAGACGACTCTGAAGGATATATAACGAGAACAATAGGCAAATGAAGATTCATAGTTTTTATCGTCTTGCACACTATATCTCTCTTTCCTATTATCTCACATGGACACTATTGAAGCAGACAAGTTCGCATTGACCATATAAGATGACTTTCAAGCAGGTAAATCGCACACAGCTTGCAGAACAAGAAACTCCGACTCCGACTATGTTCACACAGTGACTCTGCAGTCTAGAATCTGACATGCACACAGTTGAAGCAG
Source organism: Phaedon cochleariae (assembly GCA_918026855.4). Classification (NCBI taxonomy): domain Eukaryota; kingdom Metazoa; phylum Arthropoda; class Insecta; order Coleoptera; family Chrysomelidae; genus Phaedon; species Phaedon cochleariae. The sequence goes on along the minus strand of OU896721.1, from coordinate 13,503,783 downwards.
ATACGATGGTAGTGACCGTATGAGACGACTCTGAACGGTATATTACGAGAACAATAGGCAAATGGAGATACATCGTTATCATCGTCGTGCACACTATATCTCTGTCTCCTATCATCTCACATGAACTTTTTCGAAGCAGACAAGTTAGCATCGACCATATAAGACGACTTCCAAGCGGGTATAAAGCATACAGTTTGCCGAACAAGAAACTTCGACTTCGACTATGTATACACTGTAACTCTGCAGTCTTACATTGACACTATTGAAGCAAACGAGTTTGCATTGACCATATAAGACGACTTTCAAGCTGGTATAACGCATACAGTTTGCAGAAGTAGAAACTTCTACTTCGACTATCTTAATACTGTAACTCTGCAGTCTAGCATCTGACATGCATACAGTTGAAGCAGATACGATTGCAATGACCGTATAAGATGACTTTGAAAGGTATATAACGAGTTCAATAGGCAAATGAAGATACATCGACTCCATAGTTGTGCACACTATATCTCTCTATCCTATCATCTCACATGGTTACTATCGAAGCAGACGAGTTCGCAATGCCCATATGAGACGTCTTCCAGGCATGTATAACACTTACAACTTGCACAACAAGAAACTTCGACTTCGACTATGTTTACACTGTAACTCTGCAGTCTAGCATTTGACATGCATACAGTTGAAGCAGATACGATTGCAATAACCGTATAAGATGACTTTGGTGGGTATATAACGAGTTCAATAGGCAGATGGAGATACATCGACTTCGTCGGTGAGCACACTCTATATCTCTATCCTTCCATCTCACATAGATACAATTGGAGCAAACGAGTTCGCAATGCCCATATAGGACGATTCCTAAGCGGGTATAACGCACACAACTTGCAGAACAAGAAACTTCGACTTTGACTATGTTTACACTGTAACTTTGCATTCTCGAATCTGACATGCATAGAGTTGATGCAGATACGATCGCAGTAATCATATAAGACGACTTCCAAGAGGGTATAACGCACAGAGCTTGCAGAACAAGAAGCTTCGACTTTGACTCTGTTCACACTGTAACTCTGCAGTCTTGAATTTTACATGCATACAGTTTATGCAGGTACGATTGCAGTGACCATATAAGACGACTCTGAAGGGTATATAGCGAGTTCAACAGGCAAATGGGGATACATCGACTTTATCGTCGTACACACTATATCTCTCTATATTTTCATCTCACATGGACACAATTGAAGCAGACAAGCTCGCAATGACCATATGAGACGACTTCCAAGCGGGTATAACGCACACATCTTGCAGAACAAGAAATATCGACTTTGACTTTGTTTACATTGTAACTCTGCAGTCTAGCATCTGACATGCATACAGTTGAAGCAGATATGATCGCAGTGACCATATGAGACGACTTTTGAGTGTATATAGCAAGTAAAACAGGCAGTTGATGGTACATCGACTTCATCGGTGTGCACACTCTATCTCTCTAACCTATCATCTCACATTGATACTATTGAAGCAGACGAGTTCGCAATGCCCATATGAGACGACTTACAAGCGGGTATGACGCACAAAACATGCACAACAAGAAACTTTGACCTCGACTTTGATTACACTGTAACTCTGCAGTCTAAAATCTGACATGCATAGAGTTGAAGCAGATACGATGAAAGTGACCGTATAAGACGACTCTGAAGGGTATATAACGAGAACAATAGGCAAATAAAGATTCATCGTTTTTATCGTCGTGCACACTATATCTCTCTTTCCTATTATCTCACATGGGCACTATTGGAGCAGACAAGTTCGCATTGACCATATAAGATGACTTCCAAGCGGGTAAATCGCACACAGCTTACAGAACAAGAAACTCCGACTTCGACTATGTTCACTTTGTGACTCTGCAGTCAAGAATCTGACATGCATACAGATGAAACAGATACGATGGTAGTGACCCTATGAGACGACTCTGAACGGTATATTACGAGAACAATAGGCAAATGAAGATACATCGTTATCATCGTCGTGCACACTATATCTCTCTTTCCTATCATCTCACATGGACTTTGTCGAAGCAGACAAGTTAGCATTGACCATATAAGACGACTTCCAAGCGGGTTTAACGCATACAGCTTACAGAACAAGAAACATCGACTTCGACTATGTTTACATTGAACCTCTGCAGTCTAGCATCTGACATGCATACAGTTGAAGCAGATATGATCGCAGTGACCATATAAGACGACTTTGGAGTGTATATAGCAAGTACAATAGGCAGATGAAGATACATCGACTTCATCGGTGTGCACACTCTCTATTCAATCATCTCACATGGATTCTATTGAAGCAGACGAGTAGGCAACGACTTCCAAGAGGATATAACGCACACAACTTGCACAACGAGGAACTTTTACTTCGACTTTGTCAACACTGTAACTCTGCCGTCTATCATCCAACATGCATACAGTTGGAGCAGATATGATTGCAGTGACCATATGGGACGAGTTCCAAGCAGGTATATCGCACACAGCTCGCAGAACAAGAAACTTTGACTTCGATTATGTTCACACTGTAACTCTGCAGTCAAGATTCTGACATGCATACAGTTGAAGCAGATATCATTGCATTGACCGTAAAGGACAACTTTGAAGGGTATATAACGAGTACAAAAAGCGAACCAAGATACATCGACATCATCGTTTTGCACACTATATCCCTCTATCCTATCATCTTACATTGACACTATTGAAGCAGACGAGTTTGCATTGACCATATAAGACGACTTTCAAGCGGGTATAACGCATACACTTTGCAGAACAAGAAATTTCGACTTCGACTATGTTAACACTGTAACTCTGCAGTCTAGCATCTGACATGCATACAGTTGGAGCAGATACGATTGCAATGATCGTATAAGATGACTTTGAAGGGTATATAACGAGTTCAATAGGTAAATGGAGATACATCGACTTCATAGTTGTGCACACTATATCTCTCTATTCTATCATCTCACATGGTTACTATCGAAGCAGACGAGTTCGCAATGCCCATATGAGACGTCTTCCAGGCGGGTATAACACTTACAACTTGCACAACAAGAAACTTCGACTTCGACTATGTTCACACTGTAACTCTGCAGTCTAGCATCTGACATGCATACAGTTGAAGCAGATACGATTGCAATGACCGTATAAGATGACTTTGAAGGGTATATAACGAGTTCAATAGGCAGATGAAGATACATCGACTTCGTCAGTGAGCACACTCTATATCTCTATCCTACCATCTCACATAGATACTATTGGAGCAAACGAGTTCGCAATTCCCATATGGGAAGATTTCTAAGCGGGTATAATGCACATAACTTGCAGAACAAGAAACTACGACTTTGACTATGTTTACACTGTAATTCTGCATTCTCGAATCTGACATGCATACGGTTGATGCAGATACGATTGCAGTGACCATATAAGACGACTTTCAAGAGGGTATAACGCACACAGCTTGCAGAACAAGAAGCTTCGACTTTGAATCTGTTCACACTGTAACTCTGCAGTCTTGAATTTGACATACATACAGTTTATGCAGATACGATTGCAGTGACCATATAAGACGACTCTGGAGGGTATATAGCGAGTACAACAGGCAAATGGGGATACATCGACTCCATCGTCGTACACACTATATCTCTCTATATTTTCATCTCACATGGACACAATTGAAGCAGACAAGCTCGCAATGACCATATAAGACGACTTCCAAGCGGGTATAACGCACATATCTTGCAGAACAAGAAACCTCGACTTTGACTTTGTTCACATTGTAACTCTGCAGTCTAGCATCTGACATGCATACAGTTGAAGCAGATATGATCGCAGTGACCATGTGAGACGACTTTTGAGTGTATATAGCAAGTAAAACAGGCAGTTGAAGGTACATCGACTTCATCGGTGTGCACACTCTATTTATCTAACCTATCATCTCACATTGATACTATTGAAGCAGACGAGATCGCAATGCCCATATGAGACGACTTACAAGCGGGTATGACGCACAAAACATGCACAACAAAAAACTTCGACTTCGACTTTTATTACACTGTTCTCTGCAGTCTAGCATCCGACATGCATACAGTTGAATCAGATACGATTGCAATGACCATATAAGATGACACTGAAGGGTATATAACGAGTTCAATAGGCAAATGAAGATACATCGACTTCATCGTTGTGAACACTATATCTCTCTATCGTATCATCTCACATGGATACTATTGAAGCAGACGAGTTCGCAATGCCCATATGAGACGACTTCCAAGCGGATATAACGCACACAACTTGCACAACAAGAAACTTCGACTTCTAGTTTGTTTACACTGTAACTCTGATGTCTAGCGTCTAACATGCATACAGTTAGAGAAGATTCGATCGCAGTGACCATATAAGACTAGTTCTAAGCAGGTTTATCGCACAAATCTTGCAGAACAAGAAACTTCGACATCGACTGTTTACACTGTAACTCTGCAGTCTAGCATCTGACATGCATACAGTTGAAGCAGATACCATTGCAGTGACCGTATGAGACGACTTCGAAGGGAATATAACGAGTACAATAGGCGAACGAAGATACATCGACTTCATCACTTTGCACACTATATGTCTCTATCCTATCATCTTACATTGACACTATTGAAGCAGACAAGTTCGCATTGACCATATAAGACGACTTCCAAGCAGGTATGAAGCATACAGTTTGCCGAACAAGAAACTTCGACTTCGACTATGTATACACTGTAACTCTGCAGTCTAGCATCTGACATGCATACAGTTGAAGCAGACAGGTTGCAATAACCGTATAACATGACTCTGAAGGGTATATAACGAGTTCAATAGGCGAATGAAGATACATCGACTTCATCGTTGTGCACACTATATTTCTCTATCCTATCATCTCACATGGATACTATTGAAGCAAACGAGTTCGCAATGCCCATATGAGACGAGTTCCAAGCGGGTATTACGCACACAACTTGCACAACAAGAAACATCGACTTCGACAATGTTTACATTGTAACTCTACAGTCAAGCATCTGACATGCATACAATTGTAGCAGATATGATCGCAGTGACCATATGAGACGACTTTAGGGAGTATATAGCAAGTTCAATAGGCAGATGAAGATACATCGACTCCATCGGTGTGCACACTCTTTCTCTCTATCCTATCATCTCACATGGATACTATCGAAGCAGACGAGTTCGCAATGCCCATATAAGACGACTTTCAAGCGGGTATAATGCACACAACTTGCACAACAAGAAACTTCGACTTCGACATTGTTTACACTGTAACTCTGCAGTCTAGCATATGACATGCATACAGTTGAAGCAGATACGATTGCAGTGACAATATGAGACGAGGTAAAAGCAAGTATAACGAACACGGCTTGCAGAACAAGAAACTTCGACTACGACTATGTTTACACATAAACTCTGCAGTCTAGCTTTTGACATGCATAGAAATGAAGCAGATATGATTGCAGTGTCCATATAAGACGACTTTGGGAAGTACATATCGAGTACAATAAGCAAATGAAGATACATCGACATCATCGGTGTGCACACTCTTCATCTCCATCCTATCAACTCACATTGATACTATTGGAGCAGACGAGATCTTGATGCCCATATGAGACGACTTCCAAGGGGGTATAACGCACACAACTTTTACAACAAGAAACTCCGACTTCGACTATGTTTACACTGTAACTCTGCCGTCAGGCATCTGACATGCAAATTGTTGAAACAGATACGATAGCAGTGACCGTATAAGACGACTCTGAAGAGTATATAACGAGTTCAATGGGCAAATGAAGTAACATCGACTTCGTCGGTGAGCACACTCTATATCTCTATCCTACCATCTCACATAGATACTATTGGGGCAAACGAGTTCGCAATGCCCATATGGGACGATTCCTAAGCGGGTATAACGCACACAACTTGCAGAACAAGAAACTTCGACTTTGACTATGTTCACACTGTAACTCTGCAGTCTCGAATCTGGCATGCATACAGTTGATGCAGATACGATGGCAGTGGTCATATAAGACGACTCTGAAGAGAATAACGAGTTCAATGGGCAAATGAAGTAACATCGACTTCGTCGGTGAGCACACTCTATATCTCTATCATACCATCTCACATAGATACTATTGGAGCAAACGAGTTCGCAATGCCCATATGGGACGATTCCTAAGCCGGTATAACGCACACAACTTGCAGAACAAGAAACTTCGACTTTGACTATGTTCACACTGTAACTCTGCAGTCTTGAATTTGACATGCATACAGTTTATGCAGATACGATTGCAGTGACCATATAAGACGACTCTGGAGGGTATATAGCGAGTACAACAGCCAAATGGGGATACATCGACTCCATCGTCGTACAAACTATATCTCTCTATATTTCCATCTCACATGGAAGCAGATAAGCTCGCATTGACTATTTGAGACGACTTTCAAGCGGGTATAACGCACACATCTTGCAGAACAAGGAACATTGACTTTGAATTTGTTTACATTGTAACTCTGCAGTCTAGCATCTGACATGCATACTGGTGAAGCAGATATGATCGCCGTGACGACTTTCGAGTGTATATAGCAAGTAAAACAGGCAGTTGAAGGTACATCGACTTCATCGGTGTGCACACTCTATCTCTCTAACCTATCATCTCAAATTGATACTATTGAAGCAGATGAGTTCGCAATGCCCATATGAAACGACTTACAAGCGGGTATGACGCACAAAACATGCACAACAAGAATTTTCGACTTCGACATTGATTACACTGTCACTATGCCGTCTAGCATCTAATATGCATACAGTTGAAGCAGATGCGATATCAGTGACCATATGAGACAAGTTCTAAGCGGGTATAACGTACACAGCTTGCAGAAACAGAAACTTCGACTTTGACTATGTATACACTGTAACTCTCTGCAGTCTAGAATCTGTCATGAATAGAGTTGAAGCAGATACGATGGTAGTGACCGTATAAGACGACTCTGAAGGGTATATAACGAGAACAATAGGCAAATGAAGATTCATAGTTTTTATCGTCTTGCACACTATATCTCTCTTTCCTATTATCTCACATGGACACTATTGAAGCAGACAAGTTCGCATTGACCATATAAGATGACTTTCAAGCAGGTAAATCGCACACAGCTTGCAGAACAAGAAACTCCGACTCCGACTATGTTCACACAGTGACTCTGCAGTCTAGAATCTGACATGCACACAGTTGAAGCAGATACGATGGTAGTGACCGTATGAGACGACTCTGAACGGTATATTACGAGAACAATAGGCAAATGGAGATACATCGTTATCATCGTCGTGCACACTATATCTCTGTCTCCTATCATCTCACATGAACTTTTTCGAAGCAGACAAGTTAGCATCGACCATATAAGACGACTTCCAAGCGGGTATAAAGCATACAGTTTGCCGAACAAGAAACTTCGACTTCGACTATGTATACACTGTAACTCTGCAGTCTAGCATCTGACATGCATAAAGTTGAAGCAGACAGGTTGCAATGACCGTATAACATGACTCTGAAGGGTATATAACGAGTTCAATAGGCAAATGAAGATACATCGACTTCATCGTTGTGCACACTAAATCTCTCTATCCTATCATCTAACATTGACACTATTGAAGCAGACGAGTTTGCATTGACCATATGAGACGACTTTCGAGCGGGTATAACGCATACAGTTTACAGAACCAGAAACTTCGATTTAGACTATGTTAACACTGTAACTCTGCAGTCTAGCATCTGACATGCATACAGTCGAAGCAGATACGATTGCAATGACCGTATAAGATGACTTCGAAGGGTATATAACGAGTTCAATAGGCAAATGAAGATACATCGACTTCATAGTTGTGCACACTATATCTCTCTATCCTATCATCTCACATGGTTATTATCGAAGCAGAAGAGTTCGCAATGCCCATATGAGACGTCTTCCAGGCGGGTATAACACTTACAACTTGCACAACAAGAAACTTCGACTTCGACTATGTTTACACTGTAACTATGCAGTCTAGCATCTGACATGTATGCAGTTGAAGCAGAGACGATTGCAATGACCGTATAAGATGACTTCGGAGGGTATATAACGAATTCAATAGGCAGATGAAGATACATCGACTTCGTTGGTGAGCACACTCTATATCTCTATCCTACCATCTCACATAGATACTATTGGAGCGAACGAGTTCGCAATGCCCATATGGGACGATTCCTAAGCGGGTATAACGCACACAACTTGCAGAACAAGAAACTCCGACTTTGACTATGTTTACACTGTAACTCTGCATTCTCGAATCTGACATGCATACAGTTGATGCAGATACGATTGCAGTGACCATATAAGACGACTTCCAAGAGGGTATAACGCACACAGCTTGCAGAACAAGAAGCTTCGACTTTGACTCTGTTCACACTGTAACTCTGCAGTCTTGAATTTGATATGCATACAGTTTATGCAAATACGATTGCAGTGACCATATAAGACGACTCTGGAAGGTATATAGCGAGTACACCAGGCAAATGGGGATACATCGACTCCATCGTCGTACACACTATATCTCTCCATATTTTCATCTCACATGGACACAATTGAAGCAGACAAGCTCGCAATGACCATATAAGACGACTCTCAAGCGGGTATAACGCACACAACTTGCAGAACAAGAAACATTGACTTAGACTTTGTTTACATTGTAACTCTGCAGTCTAGCATCTGACATGCATACAGTTGAAGCAGCCCAGACAGCACTGGATATTCCTAGAATATTCTCTAAATATGCTAAAAAGGAGGAGTATATTCCGAATATTCATCTATTATTCCTAGAATATATACATGCCTCTGGAACATCTAAAAGGAATATTCCAAAGTGAATAGTCGGATATGTTCAGGGAATATTCAGGTATGAATTTCCCAGGAATATTCCCAAATGAATATTCTCTCTTGTATATTCATGAAATATTCTCAACTGAATATTCTGTGCGGTATATTCATGAAAAATTCTCAACTGAATATTCTGTGGTGTATATTCATGAAATATTCCATGAATATTCCTATGTTTCTGAACACATAAATACCCATCATAATTTCAGAGTTGTGAGTATCGAACATCAAAATTAGATGTATAAGGGGATTTTGAAACAAAAAGTGTTTATGATCCGATTTCGAACAACGCTCTCAGAAGAAATTTATATGTACAACATTATTCAATTCGATTACTGGCCTAGTGGTCAAGGCGTTAGTCTGATAGTCTTGAGGTCACGAGTTCGATCCCTACTTGGGTCACTTTTTTTTATTTTAGAATATGTTTATTGGAATATTCCAGGAATATTCAACATGGAATATTCTTTTGGATATATTCTATGAATATCTGAGGAATTCCCATTCGCATATTTAGAGAATATTCCACAGATATTCCGGAATATTCCAGATTATTTGTAGAATATTCCAATATCCCAAAAGGAATATGATAGGGAGATTCATGGAATATCTGGTGCTGTCTGGGAGATATGATCGCAGTGACCATATGAGACGACTTTTGAGTGTATATAGCAAGTAAAACAGGCAGTTGAAGGTACATCGACTTCATCGGTGTGCACACTCTATTTCTCTAACCTATCATCTCACATTGATACTATTGAAGCAGACGAGTTCGCAATGCCCATATGAGACGACTTACAAGCGGGTATGACTAACAAAACATGCACAACAAAAAACTTCGACTTCGACTTTAATTACACTTTTACTCTGCAGTATAGAATCTGACATGCATAGAGTTGAAGCGGATACGATGGAAGTGACCGTAAGAGACGTCTCTGAAGGGTATATAACGAGAACAATGGGCAAATGAAGATTCATCGTTTTTATAGTCGTGCACACTATATTTCTCTTTCCTATTATCTCACATGGGCACTATTGGAGCAGACAAGTTCGCATTGACCATATAAAATGACTTCCAAGCGGGTAAATCGCACACAGCTTGCAGAACAAGAAACTCCGACTTCGACTATGTTCACACTGTGACTCTGCAGTCTGGAATCTGACATGCATACAGATGAAGCAGATACGATGATAGTGACCGTATGAGACGACTCTGAACGGTATATTACGAGAACAATAGGCAAATGAAGATACATCGTTATCATCGTCGTGCACACTATATCTCTCTTTCCTATCATCTCACATGGACTTTTTTGAAGCAGACAAGTTAGCATTGCTCATATGAGACGACTTTCAAGCGGGTTTAACGCACACAGCTTGCAGAACAAGAAACATCGACTTCGACTATGTTTACATTGAACCTCTGCAGTCTTGCTTCTGACATGCATACAGTTGAAGCAGATACCATTGCAGTGACCGTATAAGACGACTTTGAAGGGAATAAAACGAGTACGAGAAGGCGAACGAAGATACATCGACTTCATCACTTTGCACACTATATGTCTCTATCCTATCATCTAATATTGACACCATTGAAGCAGACAAGTTTGCATTGACCATATAAGACGACTCCCTAGCAAGTATTACGCAAGTACAATAGGCAGATGAAGATACATCGACTTCATCGGTGTGCAAATCTCTATCCAATCATCTCACATGGATTCTATTGAAGCAGACGAGTAGGCAATGCCCATATGAGACGACTTCCAAGCGGATATAACGCACACAACTTGCACAACGAGGAACTTCGACTTCGACTTTGTTAACACTGTAACTCTGCCGTCTAGCATCTAACATGCATACAGTTGGAGCAGATACGATTGCAGTGACCATATGAGACGAGTTCTAAGCAGCTATATCGCACACAGCTTGCAGAACAAGGAACATCGACTTCGATTATGTTCACACTGTAACTCTGCAGTCTAGCATCTGACATGCATACAGTTGAAGCAGATACCATTGCATTGACCGTATAAGACAACTTTGAAGGGTATATAACGAGTACAAAACGCGAACCAACATACATCGACTTCATCGTTTTGCACACTATATCCCTCTATCCTATCATCTTACATTGATACTATTGAAGCAGACGAGTTTGCATTGACCATATGAGACGACTTTCAAGCGGGTATAACGCATACAGTTTGCAGAACAAGAAACTTCGACTTCGACTAAGTTAACACTGTAACTGTGCAGTCTTTTATCTGACATGCACACAGTTGCAGCAGATACGATTGCAATGACCGTATAAGATGACTTTGAAGGGTATATAACGAGTTCAATAGCATCTGACATGCATACAGTTTTAGCAGATATGATCGCAGTGACCATATGAGACGACTTTGGGGGGTATATAGCAAGTTCAATATGCAGATGAAGTTACATCGACTTCATCGGTGTGCACACTCTATCTCTCTATCCTATCATTTCACATGGATACTATCGAAGCAGACGAGTTCGCAATGCCCATATGAGACGACTTCCAAGCGGGTATAATGCACACGACTTGCACAACAAGAAACTTCGACTTCGACTTTGTTTACACTGTAACTCTGCCGCCTAGCATCTAATTTGCATAAAGTTGAAGCAGATACGATTGCAGTGACAATAAGGGACAAGTTCAAAGCAAGTATAACGAACACGGCTTGCAGAACAAGGAACTTAGACTACGACTATGTTTACATATAAACTCTGCAGTCTAGCTTTTGACATGCATAGAAATAAAGCAGATATGATTGCAGTACCCATATAAGACGACTTTGGGGAGTATATATCGAGTACAATAAGCAAATAGAGATACATCGACTCCATCGGTGTGCACACTCTTCATCTCCATCCTATCAACTCACATTGACACTATTGAAGCAGACGAGTTCTTGATGCCCATATGAGACGACTTCCAAGGGGGTATAACGCACACAACTTGCACAACAAGAAACTTCGACTTCGACTATGTTTACACTGTAACTCTGCCGTCAGGCATCTGACATGCAAATAGTTGAAACAGATACGATAGCAGTGACCGTATAAGACGACTCTGAAGAGTATATAACGAGTTCAATGGGCAAATGAAGTAACATCGACTTCGTCGGTGAGCACACTCTATATCTCTATCCTACCATCTCACATAGATACTATTGTGGCAAACGAGTTCGCAATGCCCATATGGGACGATTCCTAAGCGGGTATAACGCACACAACTTGCAGAACAAGAAACTTCGACTTTGACTATGTTCACACTGTAACTCTGCAGTCTCGAATCTGACATGCATACAGTTGATGCAGATACGATTGCAGTGACCATATAAGATGACTTTCAAGAGGGTATAACGCACACGGCTTGCAGAACAAGAAACTTCGACTTCGACTATGTTTACACTGTAACTCTGCCGTCAGGCATCTGACATGCATACAGTTGAAACAGATACGATGGCAGTGGCCGTATAAGACGACTCTGAAGAGTATATAACGAGTTCAATGGGCAAATGAAGTAACATCGACTTCGTCGGTGAGCACACTCTATATCTCTATCCTACCATCTCACATAGATACTATTGAAGCAAACGAGTTCGCAATGCCCATATAGGACGATTCCTGAGCGGGTATAACGCACACAACTTGCAGAACAAGAAACTTCGACTTCGACTTCGACTATGTTCACACTGTAACTCTGCAGTCTTGAATTTGACATGCATACAGTTTATGCAGATACGATTGCAGTGACCATATAAGACGACTCTGTAGGGTATATAGCGAGTACAACAGCCAAATGGGGATACATCGACTCCATCGTCGTACAAACTACACACACACATCTTGCTGAACAAGGAACATCGACTTTGACTTTGTTTACATTGTAACTTTGCAGTCTAGCATCTGACATGCATACAGTTGAAGCAGATATGATCGCCGTGACGACTTTCGAGTGTATATAGCAAGTAAAACAGGCAGTTGAAGGTACATCCACTTCATCGGTGTGCACACTCTCTCTCCCTAACCTATCATCTCACATTGATACTATTGAAGCAGATGAGTTCGCAATGCCCATATGAGACGACTTACAAGCATGTATGATGCACAAAACATGCACAACAAGAATTTTCGACTTCGACATTGATTACACTGTAACTCTGCCATCTAGCATCTAATATGCATACAGTTGAAGCAGATACGATATCAGTGACCATTTAAGACAAGTTCTAAGCAAGTATAACGTATACAGCTTGCAGAACAAGGAACTTCAACTTTGACTATGTTTACACTGTAACTCTCTGCAGTCTAGAATCTGACATGCATAGAGTTGAAGCAGATACGATGGAAGTGACCGTATAAGACGACTCTGAAGGGTATATAACGAGAACAATAGGCAAATGAAGATTCATAGTTTTTATCGTCGTGCACACTATATCTCTCTCTCCTATTATCTCACATGGACACTATTGAAGCAGACAAGTTCGTATTGACCATATAAGATGACTTCCAAGCGGGTAAATCGCACACAGCTTGCAGAACAAGAAACTCCAACTTCGACTATGTTCACACTGTGACTCTGCAGTCTAGAATCTGACATGCATACAGATGAAGCAGATACGATGATAGTGACCGTATGAGACGACTCTGAACGGTATATTACGAGAACAATAGGCAAATGAAGATACATCATTATCATCGTCGTGCACACTATATCTCTCTTTCCTATCATCTCACATGGACTTTTTTAAAGCAGACAAGTTAGCATTGCTCATATGAGACGACTTTCAAGCGGGTTTAACGCACACAGCTTGCAGAACAAGAAACATCGACTTCGACTATGTTTACATTGAACCTCTGCAGTCTTGCTTCTGACATGCATACAGTTGAAGCAGATGCCATTGCAGTGACCGTATAAGACGACATTGAAGGGAATAAAACGAGTACAAGAAGGCGAACGGAGGTACATCGACTTCATCACTTTGCACACTATATGTCACTATCCTATCATCTAACATTGACACCATTGAAGCAGACAAGTTCGCATTGACCATATTAGACGGCTCCCTAGCAAGTATTACGCAAGTACAATAGGCAGATGAAGATACATCGACTTCATCGGTGTGCACACTCTCTATCCAATCAACTCACATGGATTCTATTGAAGCACACGAGTAGGCAATACCCATATGAGACGACTTCCAAGCGGATAAAACGCACACAACTTGCACAACGAGGAACTTCGACTTCGACTTTGTTAACACTGTAACTCTGCCGTCTAGCATCTAACATGCATACAGTTGAAGCAGATACGATTGCAGTGACCATATGAGACGAGTTCTAAGCAGCATTATCGCACACAGCTTGCAGAACAAGAAACATCGACTTCGATTATGTTCACACTGTAACTCTGCAGTCTAGCATCTGACATGCATACAGTTGAAGCAGATACCATTGCATTGACCGTATAAGACAACTTTGAAGGGTATATAACGAGTACAAAAGGCGAACCAAGATACATCGACTCTATCGTTTTGCACACTATATCTCTCTATCATATCATCTTACATTGATACTATTGAAGCAGACGAGTTTGCATTGACCATAAGAAAAGACTTTCAAGCGGGTATAACGCATACAGTTTGCAGAACAAGAAACTTCGACTTCGACTAAGTTAACACTGTAACTGTGCAGTCTATTATCTTACATGCACACAGTTGCAGCAGATACGATTGCGATGACCGTATAAGATGACTTTGAAGGGTATATAACGAGTTCAATAGGCAAATGAAGATACATCGACTTCATAGTTGTGCACACTATATCTCTCTATCCTACCATCTCACATGGTTACTATCGAAGCAGACGAGTTCGCAATGCCCATATGAGACGTATTGCAGGCGGGTATAACACTTACAACTTGCACAACAAGAAACTTCGACTTCGACTATGTTTACACTGTAACTCTACAGTCTGGCATCTGACATGCATACAGTTGAAGCAGATACGATTGCAATGACCGTATAAGATGACTTTGGAGGGTATATAACGAGTTCAATAGGCAGATGAAGATACATCGACTTCATCGTTGTGCACACTCTATCTCTCTATCCTATCATCTCACATGGATACCATTGAAGCAGACGAGTTCGCAATGTCCATATGAGACGATTTCCAAGCGGGTACAACGCACACAACTTGCACAACAAGAAACTTCGACTTTGACTTTGTTCACACTGTAACTCGGCCGTCTAGCATCTTACATGCATACAGTTGAAGCAAATACGATTGCAGTGACCATATAAGGCGAGTTCTGAGCAGGTATATCGCACACAGCTTGCAGAACAAGAAACTTCGACTTCGACTATGTTCACACAGTAACTCTGCAGTCTAGCATCTGACATGCATACAGTTGAAGCAGATACCATTGCAGTGACCGTATAAGACGACTTTGAAGGGTATATAACGAGTACAATAGTCGAACGAAGATACATCGACCTCATCGTTTTGCACACTATATCTCTTTATCCTATCAACTTACATTGACACTATTGAAGCAGACAAGTTTGCATTGACCATATAAAACGACTTCCAAGCGGGTATAACGCATACAGTTTGCAGAACAAGAAACTTCGACTTCGACTATGTCTACACTGTTACTCTGCAGTCTAGCAGATGACACTGAATGGTATATAACGAGTTCAATAGGCAAATGAAGATACATCGACTTCATCGTTGTGCACACTATATCTCTCTATCGTATCATCTCACATGGATACTATTGAAGCAGACGAGTTCGCAATGCCCATATGAGACGACTTCCAAGCGGATATAACGCACACAACTTGCACAACAAGAAACTTCGACTTCAAGTTTGTTCACACTGTAACTCTGATGTCTAGCTTCTAACATGCATACAGTTAGAGCAGATACGATCGCAGTGACCAAATAAGACTAGTTCCAAGCAGGTTTATCGCACAAATCTTGCAGAACAAGAAACTTCGACATCGACTGTTCACACTGTAACTCTGCAGTCTAGCATCTGACATGCATACAGTTGAAGCAGATACCATTGCAGTGACCGTATGAGACGACTTTGAAGGGAATAAAACGAGTACAATAGGTGAACGAAGATACATCGACTTCATCACTTTGCACACTATATGTCTCTATCCTATCATCTAACATTGACACTATTGAAGCAGACGAGTTTGCATTGACCATATAAGACGACTTCCAAGCGGGTATGAAGCATACAGTTTGCCGAACAAGAAACTTCGACTTCGACTATGTATACACTGTTACTCTGCAGTCTAGCATCTGACATGCATACAGTTGAAGCAGACAGGTTGCAATGACCGTATAACATGACTCTGAAGGGTATATAACGAGTTCGATAGGCGAATGAAGATACATCGACTTCATCGTTGTGCACACTATATCTCTCTATCCTATCATCTTACATGGATACTATTGAAGCAAACGAGTTCGCTATGCCCATATGAGACGACTTCCAAGCGGATATAACGCACACAACTTGCACAACAAGAAACATCGACTTCGACAATGTATACATTGTAACTCTGCAATCTAGCATCTGACATGCATACAGTTTTAGCAGATATGATCGCAGTGACCATATGAGACGACTTTGGGGGGTATTCAGCAGGTTCAATAGGCAGATGAAGATACATCGACTTCATCGGTGTGCACACTCTATCTCTCTATCCTATCATTCCACATGGATACTATCGAAGCAGACGAGTTCGCAATGCCCATATGAGACGACTTCCAAGCGGGTATAATGCACACAACTTGCACAACAAGAAACTCCGACTTCGACTTTGTTTACACTGTAACTCTGCCGCCTGGCATCTAATTTGCATACAATTGAAGCAGATACGATTGCAGTGACAATAAAGGACGAGTTCAAAGCGAGTATAACGAACACGGCTTGCAGAACAAGAAACTTAGACTACGACTATGTTTACACATAAACTCTGCAGTCTAGCTTTCGACATGCATAAAAATGAAGCAGATATAATTGCAGTACCCATATAAGACGACTTTGGGGAGTATATATCGAGTACAATAAGCAAATGAAGATACATCGACTTCATCGGTGTGCACACTCTTTATCTCCATCCTATCAACTCACATTGATACTATTGAAGCAGACGAGTTCTTGATGCCCATATGAGACGACTTTCGAGGGGGTATTACGCACACAACTTGCACAACAAGAAACTTCGACTTCGACTATGTTTACACTGTAACTCTGCCGTCAGGCATCTGACATGCAAATTGTTGAAACAGATACGATAGCAGTGACCGTATAAGACGACTCTGAAGAGTATATAACGAGTTCAATGGGCAAATGAAGTAACATCGACTTCGTCGGTGAGCACACTCTATATCTCTATCATACCATCTCACATAGATACTATTGGAGCAAACGAGTTCGCAATGCCCATATGGGACGATTCCTAAGCCGGTATAAACGCACACAACTTGCAGAACAAGAAACTTCGACTTTGACTATGTTCACACTGTAACTCTGCAGTCTTGAATTTGACATGCATACAGTTTATGCAGATACGATTGCAGTGACCATATAAGACGACTCTGGAGGGTATATAGCGAGTACAACAGCCAAATGGGGATACATCGACTCCATCGTCGTACAAACTATATCTCTCTATATTTCCATCTCACATGGAAGCAGATAAGCTCGCATTGACTATTTGAGACGACTTTCAAGCGGGTATAACGCACACATCTTGCAGAACAAGGAACATTGACTTTGAATTTGTTTACATTGTAACTCTGCAGTCTAGCATCTGACATGCATACAGGTGAAGCAGATATGATCGCCGTGACGACTTTCGAGTGTATATAGCAAGTAAAACAGGCAGTTGAAGGTACATCGACTTCATCGGTGTGCACACTCTATCTCTCTAACCTATCATCTCAAATTGATACTATTGAAGCAGATGAGTTCGCAATGCCCATATGAAGCGACTTACAAGCGGGTATGACGCACAAAACATGCACAACAAGAATTTTCGACTTCGACATTGATTACACTGTCACTATGCCGTCTAGCATCTAATATGCATACAGTTGAAGCAGATGCGATATCAGTGACCATATGAGACAAGTTCTAAGCGGGTATAACGTACACAGCTTGCAGAAACAGAAACTTCGACTTTGACTATGTATACACTGTAACTCTCTGCAGTCTAGAATCTGTCATGAATAGAGTTGAAGCAGATACGATGGAAGTGACCGTATAAGACGACTCTGAAGGGTATATAACGAGAACAATAGGCAAATGAAGATTCATAGTTTTTATCGTCTTGCACACTATATCTCTCTTTCCTATTATCTCACATGGACACTATTGAAGCAGACAAGTTCGCATTGACCATATAAGATGACTTTCAAGCAGGTAAATCGCACACAGCTTGCAGAACAAGAAACTCCGACTCCGACTATGTTCACACAGTGACTCTGCAGTCTAGAATCTGACATGCACACAGTTGAAGCAGATACGATGGTAGTGACCGTATGAGACGACTCTGAACGGTATATTACGAGAACAATAGGCAAATGGAGATACATCGTTATCATCGTCGTGCACACTATATCTCTGTCTCCTATCATCTCACATGAACTTTTTCGAAGCAGACAAGTTAGCATCGACCATATAAGACGACTTCCAAGCGGGTATAAAGCATACAGTTTGCCGAACAAGAAACTTCGACTTCGACTATGTATACACTGTAACTCTGCAGTCTAGCATCTGACATGCATAAAGTTGAAACAGACAGGTTGCAATGACCGTATAACATGACTCTGAAGGGTATATAACGAGTTCAATAGGCAAATGAAGATACATCGACTTCATCGTTGTGCACACTAAATCTCTCTATCCTATCATCTAACATTGACACTATTGAAGCAGACGAGTTTGCATTGACCATATGAGACGACTTTCGAGCGGGTATAACGCATACAGTTTACAGAACCAGAAACTTCGATTTAGACTATGTTAACACTGTAACTCTGCAGTCTAGCATCTGACATGCATACAGTCGAAGCAGATACGATTGCAATGACCGTATAAGATGACTTCGAAGGGTATATAACGAGTTCAATAGGCAAATGAAGATACATCGACTTCATAGTTGTGCACACTATATCTCTCTATCCTATCATCTCACATGGTTATTATCGAAGCAGAAGAGTTCGCAATGCCATATGAGACGTCTTCCAGGCGGGTAT
This sequence comes from Phaedon cochleariae, assembly GCA_918026855.4. Lineage (NCBI taxonomy): Eukaryota > Metazoa > Arthropoda > Insecta > Coleoptera > Chrysomelidae > Phaedon > Phaedon cochleariae. Next base: position 13,484,476 of record OU896721.1, on the reverse strand, counting down.
AACACTTACAACTTGCACAACAAGAAACTTCGACTTCGACTATGTTTACACTGTAACTATGCAGTCTAGCATCTGACATGTATGCAGTTGAAGCAGAGACGATTGCAATGACCGTATAAGATGACTTCGGAGGGTATATAACGAATTCAATAGGCAGATGAAGATACATCGACTTCGTTGGTGAGCACACTCTATATCTCTATCCTACCATCTCACATAGATACTATTGGAGCGAACGAGTTCGCAATGCCCATATGGGACGATTCCTAAGCGGGTATAACGCACACAACTTGCAGAACAAGAAACTCCGACTTTGACTATGTTTACACTGTAACTCTGCATTCTCGAATCTGACATGCATACAGTTGATGCAGATACGATTGCAGTGACCATATAAAGACGACTTCCAAGAGGGTATAACGCACACAGCTTGCAGAACAAGAAGCTTCGACTTTGACTCTGTTCACACTGTAACTCTGCAGTCTTGAATTTGATATGCATACAGTTTATGCAAATACGATTGCAGTGACCATATAAGACGACTCTGGAAGGTATATAGCGAGTACACCAGGCAAATGGGGATACATCGACTCCATCGTCGTACACACTATATCTCTCCATATTTTCATCTCACATGGACACAATTGAAGCAGACAAGCTCGCAATGACCATATAAGACGACTCTCAAGCGGGTATAACGCACACAACTTGCAGAACAAGAAACATTGACTTAGACTTTGTTTACATTGTAACTCTGCAGTCTAGCATCTGACATGCATACAGTTGAAGCAGAGATATTATCGCAGTGACCATATGAGACGACTTTTGAGTGTATATAGCAAGTAAAACAGGCAGTTGAAGGTACATCGACTTCATCGGTGTGCACACTCTATTTCTCTAACCTATCATCTCACATTGATACTATTGAAGCAGACGAGTTCGCAATGCCCATATGAGACGACTTACAAGCGGGTATGACTAACAAAACATGCACAACAAAAAACTTCGACTTCGACTTTAATTACACTTTTACTCTGCAGTATAGAATCTGACATGCATAGAGTTGAAGCGGATACGATGGAAGTGACCGTAAGAGACGTCTCTGAAGGGTATATAACGAGAACAATGGGCAAATGAAGATTCATCGTTTTTATAGTCGTGCACACTATATTTCTCTTTCCTATTATCTCACATGGGCACTATTGGAGCAGACAAGTTCGCATTGACCATATAAAATGACTTCCAAGCGGGTAAATCGCACACAGCTTGCAGAACAAGAAACTCCGACTTCGACTATGTTCACACTGTGACTCTGCAGTCTGGAATCTGACATGCATACAGATGAAGCAGATACGATGATAGTGACCGTATGAGACGACTCTGAACGGTATATTACGAGAACAATAGGCAAATGAAGATACATCGTTATCATCGTCGTGCACACTATATCTCTCTTTCCTATCATCTCACATGGACTTTTTTGAAGCAGACAAGTTAGCATTGCTCATATGAGACGACTTTCAAGCGGGTTTAACGCACACAGCTTGCAGAACAAGAAACATCGACTTCGACTATGTTTACATTGAACCTCTGCAGTCTTGCTTCTGACATGCATACAGTTGAAGCAGATACCATTGCAGTGACCGTATAAGACGACTTTGAAGGGAATAAAACGAGTACGAGAAGGCGAACGAAGATACATCGACTTCATCACTTTGCACACTATATGTCTCTATCCTATCATCTAATATTGACACCATTGAAGCAGACAAGTTTGCATTGACCATATAAGACGACTCCCTAGCAAGTATTACGCAAGTACAATAGGCAGATGAAGATACATCGACTTCATCGGTGTGCAAATCTCTATCCAATCATCTCACATGGATTCTATTGAAGCAGACGAGTAGGCAATGCCCATATGAGACGACTTCCAAGCGGATATAACGCACACAACTTGCACAACGAGGAACTTCGACTTCGACTTTGTTAACACTGTAACTCTGCCGTCTAGCATCTAACATGCATACAGTTGGAGCAGATACGATTGCAGTGACCATATGAGACGAGTTCTAAGCAGCTATATCGCACACAGCTTGCAGAACAAGGAACATCGACTTCGATTATGTTCACACTGTAACTCTGCAGTCTAGCATCTGACATGCATACAGTTGAAGCAGATACCATTGCATTGACCGTATAAGACAACTTTGAAGGGTATATAACGAGTACAAAACGCGAACCAACATACATCGACTTCATCGTTTTGCACACTATATCCCTCTATCCTATCATCTTACATTGATACTATTGAAGCAGACGAGTTTGCATTGACCATATGAGACGACTTTCAAGCGGGTATAACGCATACAGTTTGCAGAACAAGAAACTTCGACTTCGACTAAGTTAACACTGTAACTGTGCAGTCTTTTATCTGACATGCACACAGTTGCAGCAGATACGATTGCAATGACCGTATAAGATGACTTTGAAGGGTATATAACGAGTTCAATAGCATCTGACATGCATACAGTTTTAGCAGATATGATCGCAGTGACCATATGAGACGACTTTGGGGGGTATATAGCAAGTTCAATATGCAGATGAAGTTACATCGACTTCATCGGTGTGCACACTCTATCTCTCTATCCTATCATTTCACATGGATACTATCGAAGCAGACGAGTTCGCAATGCCCATATGAGACGACTTCCAAGCGGGTATAATGCACACGACTTGCACAACAAGAAACTTCGACTTCGACTTTGTTTACACTGTAACTCTGCCGCCTAGCATCTAATTTGCATAAAGTTGAAGCAGATACGATTGCAGTGACAATAAGGGACAAGTTCAAAGCAAGTATAACGAACACGGCTTGCAGAACAAGGAACTTAGACTACGACTATGTTTACATATAAACTCTGCAGTCTAGCTTTTGACATGCATAGAAATAAAGCAGATATGATTGCAGTACCCATATAAGACGACTTTGGGGAGTATATATCGAGTACAATAAGCAAATAGAGATACATCGACTCCATCGGTGTGCACACTCTTCATCTCCATCCTATCAACTCACATTGACACTATTGAAGCAGACGAGTTCTTGATGCCCATATGAGACGACTTCCAAGGGGGTATAACGCACACAACTTGCACAACAAGAAACTTCGACTTCGACTATGTTTACACTGTAACTCTGCCGTCAGGCATCTGACATGCAAATAGTTGAAACAGATACGATAGCAGTGACCGTATAAGACGACTCTGAAGAGTATATAACGAGTTCAATGGGCAAATGAAGTAACATCGACTTCGTCGGTGAGCACACTCTATATCTCTATCCTACCATCTCACATAGATACTATTGTGGCAAACGAGTTCGCAATGCCCATATGGGACGATTCCTAAGCGGGTATAACGCACACAACTTGCAGAACAAGAAACTTCGACTTTGACTATGTTCACACTGTAACTCTGCAGTCTCGAATCTGACATGCATACAGTTGATGCAGATACGATTGCAGTGACCATATAAGATGACTTTCAAGAGGGTATAACGCACACGGCTTGCAGAACAAGAAACTTCGACTTCGACTATGTTTACACTGTAACTCTGCCGTCAGGCATCTGACATGCATACAGTTGAAACAGATACGATGGCAGTGGCCGTATAAGACGACTCTGAAGAGTATATAACGAGTTCAATGGGCAAATGAAGTAACATCGACTTCGTCGGTGAGCACACTCTATATCTCTATCCTACCATCTCACATAGATACTATTGAAGCAAACGAGTTCGCAATGCCCATATAGGACGATTCCTAAGCGGGTATAACGCACACAACTTGCAGAACAAGAAACTTCGACTTCGACTTCGACTATGTTCACACTGTAACTCTGCAGTCTTGAATTCGACATGCATACAGTTTATGCAGATACGATTGCAGTGACCATATAAGACGACTCTGGAGGGTATATAGCGAGTACAACAGCCAAATGGGGATACATCGACTCCATCGTCGTACAAACTACACACACACATCTTGCTGAACAAGGAACATCGACTTTGACTTTGTTTACATTGTAACTTTGCAGTCTAGCATCTGACATGCATACAGTTGAAGCAGATATGATCGCCGTGACGACTTTCGAGTGTATATAGCAAGTGAAACAGGCAGTTGAAGGTACATCCACTTCATCGGTGTGCACACTCTCTCTCCCTAACCTATCATCTCACATTGATACTATTGAAGCAGATGAGTTCGCAATGCCCATATGAGACGACTTACAAGCATGTATGATGCACAAAACATGCACAACAAGAATTTTCGACTTCGACATTGATTACACTGTAACTCTGCCATCTAGCATCTAATATGCATACAGTTGAAGCAGATACGATATCAGTGACCATTTAAGACAAGTTCTAAGCAAGTATAACGTATACAGCTTGCAGAACAAGGAACTTCAACTTTGACTATGTTTACACTGTAACTCTCTGCAGTCTAGAATCTGACATGCATAGAGTTGAAGCAGATACGATGGAAGTGACCGTATAAGACGACTCTGAAGGGTATATAACGAGAACAATAGGCAAATGAAGATTCATAGTTTTTATCGTCGTGCACACTATATCTCTCTCTCCTATTATCTCACATGGACACTATTGAAGCAGACAAGTTCGTATTGACCATATAAGATGACTTCCAAGCGGGTAAATCGCACACAGCTTGCAGAACAAGAAACTCCAACTTCGACTATGTTCACACTGTGACTCTGCAGTCTAGAATCTGACATGCATACAGAAGAAGCAGATACGATGATAGTGACCGTATGAGACGACTCTGAACGGTATATTACGAGAACAATAGGCAAATGAAGATACATCATTATCATCGTCGTGCACACTATATCTCTCTTTCCTATCATCTCACATGGACTTTTTTAAAGCAGACAAGTTAGCATTGCTCATA